>LR991052.1:75045285-75621453 GCA_905163555.1 Notocelia uddmanniana
TAAACAATTTTAGACATACGCACTTATATACACATATTATTATATCATTCCCTGACCGTGATGGCTCCAACATCACCTGTGGCCCTTATGTGGGCCCTGGGTACTAGATCTCCTGTAGCTTATGAGTAAGTAAGAGAATGTATGTAAATAAAATGCAAGTTATTATAAGTAATTATGTATAGTACAGGTACTCTTTAATTATAGTACAGGTCGCCCATTTCTCTAAAATATAATCAACAAGTATGACAATGCAGGATATCGATAATTTTTATGTTTGTTCTTTTGCGTTGTATGTTCTCGATCAGTCATATACGACATCTTATCACTGCTGCCATTTGTTTTAATTTTTCATTCAGTTCTCGGTTTCTCGGTGATCGGAAGCCGTTACTCCATCATGACAGCTGCAGCATTAGACCCGGCTTGCTGCATGCTTCGTATTTTCCTTTGCAGGTCGTGTTTGTTAGTGCATATGCTGCGCGCTTGTGGCCGTATATGATTACCATTATATCATGTACAAAATTACAGAAAATTAAGAGCATAGAATTAAAATTATATAAAATCAAATAAAAATCATTTATTCATTATAATTTGCCTATCGTTGCTATGCGATGCGACCGAGCGCTGTGTAAGCCGGGAAAATATTCTCATCAAAGACATTGTATAGAACTATACGAGACCGCTATCTTTTAAAACCTTGACAGTTAAAATTAAACTTTATGTCTAAAGTCACAGGACTGTTTTTAAATTATTCACAGATGTAGTGCTAGTGCTTGAAGTTATCAATGCTGCTCTCAAGTGGCGGTCGTGGGTTCGAAACCTGCCTCGTATTAATGAGTTTTTTGGAACTTAAGTAATACGGAGTTTAATTTGATATTTACCATCGGGTGAAGGAAAACATCGAGAGGAAACCTGCATAGATCTTGAAAGCTATTTCTGTTTTGAAAGTTGCGTGTTTACATTTTTGATCACTAATTCTGTCATCGAGGTCAACGGTCCCTAATCATGAGTACTTATAGCGGCGGCGTTTCTTTTAGCATTAAAAGGGTAAAGGAGGGGGTAAAATGACTGCCGCTGTGATAAATACTCATGAATCTCACGATTAAGGTCTGCGAACCGGTCTCAAACATGTCGAGCGATAGTTGACCTTAACAACGTGAATGGCCCGTTTCATCATATTTTAATATGTTTGAAACTCACGGGAGCTTTCTGTATACAATTTTAATAATATTTCAAATTAGGGCGCAGTTTGACCATAGAAAATTGTGACGTCATTAGGTAAATTTTTTACATTACAAACAATACTAAGCGAGCGTTTTTGACGCTTCGTAAAAAGTTGCTGATTTGACTATCAGTAAAATACAGTATAATCTTATACGCCCCGACCGACAGGATTTCAGGGCCCTTTCCAGCGCTCGTATATTTTTTCTCTAACAAATTGGACCTTTACCTATTTATACTTCTGAGTATTTAAAAATTTGGTTTCATTCAAGATGTATATATAGGTCGATTCACAAGAGCTGGCGCGGAATGTCTATGAAATTAATGACAGTTACATACATTTTTCGCGCCAGCTCTTGTGAATCGTCCTATATAATTCCTTAACTTTTGATTAACAACTTTTAAGTTAAAGATTGTTTTATTTCTTTTTATACCACGTCGGTGGCAAACAAGCGTACGGCCTGATGGTAAGCAGTCACCGCAGCCTATGGACACCTGCAACTCCAGGGGTGTCACATGCGCGTTGCCGACCCTTTAAAAATGTATAAACTCCTTTCTTGAAGAATCCCATACTGTGGTTACTCGGGAGAACCTCGGCAGGGAGCTCATTCCACAACCAGAGCGTCCGAGGGAGGGAGTTCCTCTGAGACCGTACCATACGCGACCGTTTAGGTTCTAAGGTGTGAGGATGAATGCCCTGCCGACGGCGAGCAGTGCGATGATAGAAAGCGGCCGTCGGCATCATGTTAAAAAATTGTTCTTTCACTCTGTTGATTGAAGACCTCCATAACATAAGTTTTATTCCAATGAGTAGGTACTATCAACAATCTTGTGGTTTATTTAATACATAGTCCAATTTTATTTGTAATATATCTCTCAAGTTATATACGTAAATTTTGATCAAAATAGTAAATAAATTTCCTTCGGCCCGCTACTACAGTAGTCTCTCCTTTTATTTAGTATTTTGTACATCTATGATACCGGTTTAGGCATTTGCTGTCAAAATTGACAATCGATGAGTTGATTTTCTTGTAAAGAGGTTTAGTAAGTAGCAAGTCGAGTCAGAAAAGGCAGCGGGTTGTAACGGAGATCCAACCATGAATTATGTATGAGTATATATATTACTTAAGTCTTAATTTTCACTTCTAATCATTCCGTATGAATTAGAGAAAATGTAATAACAAATCTATACTCAATTTACAAAGAGCGGTAATACACGTCTGATTTTTAGGGTTCCGTAGCCAAAATGGCAAAATCGGAACCCTTATAGATTCGTCATGTCTGTCCGTCCGTCCGAATATGTCACAGCCGATTTAGTCAGGGACTATACATATGTTATATATTTTGGGTACACCGAGCGGATGCTGTCCCTGCCCGTATCATGGGACGCACGCAGAGACAGCAACACAATTTATTATTATTATATGAGCACTACAATTACGAAATTTGGTAGGAAGGTGTATTCTATGAACCGATATAGAAATGTGATGTGAAATTACGAAAAAAATATTTAAACTGGGGGGCACGGCATGTATTTAACAGTAGGGTCATAATTTTTTTTTCAATGCACTTGTGCATGCTAGAAAGTAAGGGAGAAACAATCAAAATAAACAAAGGAGTAAGACAAGCAGACCTACTTTCCCCAAAGATCTTCTCTGCAGTACTTGAGGCAATATTTAGAAACATTAACTGGGAAAGGAACCCTAATTACGGATTTAAAATAGATGGCACCATACTTACTCATCTACGTTTCGCAGATGACCTAGTCTTAATCTCGAACACAGCCGATGCTCTACAAACTAGTTAACGAGAGTGAAGTAATGGGTTTGCGAATAAATATGGAAAAAAACGAAAACAATGACTAATTCCAAGAAGATACCAATAGAAGTCAATCAGGGAATTGTTGAGTATGTAGATGAGTACATATACTTAGGACAAACAATATCCATGAACAATCAAATGGAAAAGAGATAGACAGGCGAACAACCAATGCTTGGAAAAGGTACTGGTCACTGAAGGAAGTCATGAAAAACAAGGAAACAAGGCTTTCCACAAAGAAAAAGCTATTTAATGCATGTGTGTTGCCCGTGTTAACCTATGGCAGCCAAACTTGGGCATTAACAAATAGCAACCTGAACAAATTACAAGTATGCCAAAGGTCAATGGAAAGAAGTATGATAGGTGTGAAACGGAAAGACAAAATCCGAATCGAAACAATAAGACGTAAAACTGGAGTGGAAGATGTAGCTGTTAAGGTGAAAACACTCAAATGGCGATGGACAGGACACATAATAAGGAATAAAGAGAAGTGGAGCAAAAGAATAATATGGTGGTACCCCAGAGACAAAACAAGGAAAAGAGGTAGACAAAAAATAAGATGGGACGACGAAATAATAAAAGTGGCGGGTAAACAATAGACAAGGCTAGCGAGACACAAAGATAGATGGAAAGGGATGGAGGAGGCCTTTGCCAAACGGCAAACAGACAGAGCCGATGCTGTCAATAGAATATAAATCATAAGAAAAATTTTTTTGTAAACAATTGATTGAATAAAAGGCTTATATTATTATTATTATGTGCTTGCCAAGCATTACGTATAGACAGGTCTTCAAAAATTCCAGAGGATGCTAAAAAAATCCATTTCTACCGTTGTTGGTGAGATATTAGCTGGCTGGATAATTTCCAAGCAATGAAGTTTAAAATTCAGAAAAAAATCAAGATGATGTACATTAATAACTACTTTCAACAATTTTTGGTTTGAACAAGATAGATCTAACTGTTTTGAGTTTTTGCTGAAAAAATATCTTACTCAAAGAAAAGGGCTTAAGTGCCGAGAATTTCCTATGAAAATACAACCTTTTTTGATTCAATATATTGTATTGTGCTTTTAAATGTAGATTAGGTGTCGGTACGGAACCCTTCTTTGTGCGTGATCCGACACGCACTCCCGACGCAGTCCGGTTTTTTCTTCGTATAGTCGGAATTGACTGTGGTCATTTTCAAACCTTTAAGTTTGGGGAATTGTTTATAAATAAATTACATAGGAAATCATGGGCGTCATTTGAGTATACTTACTCATAGCACAATACAAACGATGCAATTTGTCATGACAGCCTGAAATGGCTGAAATGAATTGCTGTCTCATTTTAACTAAACCTACAACTCTATCGGTTTTTGTGACAAACTGCAAGATGTGTAATGGCCTTATAATGACGATCATAAACGACGATGAATAAGTCATATCTTCAGAACGATTGGAATACATATTAAACTATGAAGCCATAAAAGAACCATGAAGCGCAAATATTTTTGAACTGATTTTTCATACAAGTTTACAATCAAAGAAGTATCCAGCTGCAAAATGAGACTAATTTGAAAAATTTCAAGCTGTTAACCCCGAATTACATAGCAATATGCGCAACATTCTTCAAGCTTTAAAATAGACCGAGACAATACTTTTTACTTTACTGCTATAGATCTTAGTCTATCTTATAGGATGACTGCAGAACTGCGTGAGACCGCCTATCCAGCTAGCATGATAGCACAATGGCAGATTTTATGGTCACGCTTTATCGTCAAAGTCGGGTAAAAATTGACTCCGACAAACCGTGAAGCTAAAGTATGCCGCAGACCTTACGCATGTACTACCTAAAACATGATATGATATACCTAGACAATATTATCGATAAAATAATACCAATGCGGATGAGTCAATCCCTACCACGCCAATGTCTCGGTCGTTCGTCTCTTCTTGCACCCGTCGCAGACTGTCAATGTCAGAAGCATATGAATTAGGTGCAATGTCAAATAGACGGACGTCTTGTGATGACTCGAGCGGACCAATGTGTTAAACCCCCGATTACGTATTGTTATTATGAGCCCCGGCGTCAATATATATTAGGGGTGGGCTGTGCCGTCATCGGTCTTGGACGTGCACCCCACCTCTGGCTTGTTTTGTGAATAACATAGCTGTTTAGTCGTGTTTGGACCGCAGACAGTGACAGTTGTCCAACAATGACGAAATCGGCTGTGATAAACTGGTTTAATAGCTACAAAAAAACAAGGAAAAAGACGGAATATACTTCTTTAGGTTAGTTATTTTGATAACGTTACAAAATGTATGTAAAGTCCTGGTAATTTCATGGTTTTGAGTAAATACTTTTGTTAGTTCAAATGAAAGGTTATCAAGAAACAAAATGTAAGGAGTCGCTATTAGTTCAATATTTTTTTAAATTAAATTTATAAGGAATATAAAAGTGTGTTTTTTTATGTTTTAATTCAATATTTCCACAACATCCTCAGCGACGTTCAGAATAGACCGCTATTTTAGCGCAAAATAAACGTGACGCACTCTATAAACCAAGCCACACGAGTGTTGTGTGTTCGGCCTATTTCCCTATTTCCGACATATACAGGACCGATAAAGGCTTAAATCGACTAACTGCAACTGCTAAACCTGTCTTGAACGTAAGTCCGTTCGTTCCCGACTCAAACTACATTATTCAAATTCTGTTTTAACATATAATTTTAGCGTGAAAAATCATGCAGAGGAAAACATTTTCATATAGTTATATGAATTGATGTAATAAAAATCAATTTAACGTTAATATATTTCAATAATTTATCTTTCAAGTTCATAGTCGGTATCTTTGTTTTATAGATGTCAGAGATAGATGACGATGATTTGCAAACAAATGCTGCTCCAATGGCAGAAGTCAGTACTTTTGAAATAACTACTTACCTATAGTCTTGCTCAAGAGTTTCATGAAGGTAAACATCTTAATCTCTAACACAGAAAAAGAACAATCACAGAATGTATGTGAATGTTGTAATAAAATGTTTTATTCATATTTTTTTTGTTCAAAAATATTATTAATATAAAAATAATTTAAATAACCAAAGCGACTCCATTAGGTACTTTCGCTGTTCACTTTTGACATTTATAAAGTAAACATTGGTAGCCAGTATACGATAGTGGCATTTTACTAAAAAGTTTTTACCATGTTGGTTCTTATGTTTGCAAATTTGACACTTGACGCTAATGTCTGTAAGTTCTTTTTTGTATGAAGTTTTTATCTTGACTCCGACTATAAAGAAGAGTTATTATCAGCTATTGGAATGTAACTGTCAGTGTCATCTTGCGCCACATTTTTAGATATTTATGTTCGGCATTGTGTGTATATTTCTATATCTTATGTCAATGGGAAGGAAGTCCCTAGTTAATTGGCGTTTTTGCCATAAATTATACTTTTACGTATGTCTGATGATTAGTAATTAATACATTTTGACGGCAATTGATTCTAGTGCGGGTGATTAGTTAAGCGCGATTCTTCGTTCCTTCTTTTAACCCCCGACGCGTAACGATGGTTCTTAGAGATGTTTAATCAAAATCGGTTCGGTCGTTATTGAGATATTGAACTTTGAAATGAAAATGTCGGGAGCTTTTCAACTTTTGTGAGTTGTCAGGTAATAGAGTTGCCTGTTCTGTTTTCCAACTGTTAACTTTTTTTTTCATTTATTTTTCAAAATAAGTTGATTACATGACATTACTGAATTTACTAATCACACTGCATTAAATAATTTTATCACTAATCGCCTGCGCTCGCGCAAATCAATGTGTAAACAGGCATTTAGTGAACTTACGACTAAATTCCGGATTCTGCCCTTTACTTCCTAAACTTGTATATTTACAAATAAGTCAACATGAGGTCGAATATAATGTTAATCTATGTTAATCCAAATAGAAAGGTCAACTCAATGCCAGAATACATATAAAAACTGCCCTTTTCACGGCGGTCAACTTTACTCTTCTATCTACGGTCAATCATTTGATTCCGGGTCCACTTCGTACCTTGTCACAGTGAAAATGAATTTGAAAGCTGCTGGAGATCTTATATTATTGTCACTGTGACAAGGTACGAAGTGGCCCGGACATGAAATTGGTTGACTATGTAAGCACAGTCAACCAATTTCATTTCCGGGCCACTACTACACATCTATGTGTGTCGAGTTCCTGGTGGAGAGTAATGGCCGGTTCGCACCAAACGGCCGGGGTCGGCGCGCACGCCACCAGAGTCAAAGGAATTCAAACCCTTTATACAGAAGCTAGACTTCGTATCCGGGGTCGGCGCGCACGCCACCATCACCACCACCATATCATCCAAAGGTCGTCCACTGCTGGACATAGGCCTCTCCCCAATTTACGGAGGGTGTATGCCATAATCGCCATCGCGCATTCCAGGGATGCTGCTGCCCATCTCCCGGTGGTGTTGGTCGTAGTTTTAGGACATACCCGGGTCCAAATGCATCTTCAAGGAAAGCTACAGCGGTGATCTAGATCGCCGCATTTCATTGCATGGTCACCATTGTTTGAAACGCGATGGTAATTAGAACCAAGGCGTTGCGTTGTAGGAATTGATATAATGGACTGATTACACCGAATTAGGTTACAATAGGGCTTGGCTTGGTCACGCCGTTCGTGTAGACAGGGTGGGCAATTGAATAAAGAGGAAGCGGAATATTTTTACTAGGAATAGACTAACGGAATATTTTAATTAGTTCAACCTTTAAGAATTTTATTTAATCGTATGGCATTTATTTACGAACCGTGAGATCTTCGAGAAGACAAGTACGGTTGCCTGTTTTTGTTGCACTTTTAGCACCACCCAGGGGTCACGTGTCGGGTAACGGTGTGGGCACTCCCTCGGACGTGGTGCAACTTCGACCCCCCTTTGTCAAGTGAGTGGGCAACTTGACTGTTAGAAGTTCTCAAGCCGCCCGAAGGCCTCTAACTTGGCTTAATGACTGCTGTCGAGACAGCAGCCGGGATCAACGTTTAAGAAGATTCGTGTTCACGAGGTTGAATATCGTTTTATTTGATGAGCAATTCTTTAAGTAAGCTCAGTTGTAGACAAAAGTAGGTCACGCACTCGCAACACAGTGTGACACAGTGCTTACTCGCGACCTCTGACAACATTTTTCACCACTAGTAATAACACCAAATTCCTACAGAGAAAGTAGTTGACCGAGCGAGCGAAGCGTCTCCGTTTCAGCTTTCGACAAACATTCTTTCGTATGTCTGTCTGTCTGGCTGTCCGGATGTTCTCCTCTACAAGTCGCATTTCTTAACCGATTCTCGTGAAATTTTGTGAGCAGCTTCGATAATTACAAATAATATGGAAATTATGAAATTCGAAAAAAAAATTCGAGGACTTAAGGATGATTCATAGTAGACCGTTCCGTGTCCGGGCCGGCCCGTTTTCCATGACAGCAAACGCAACGGCCGCCGTATTTATCTAGAAGAAAACGGGCCGGCGCAGACACGGAACGGCCTACTGTGAGTCATCCTTAAAGCTCACAGAGCCACTAGTTATTTTTACAGTTACTAGTCAAAAGCCAAAGCCTGCTGGGCAAAAACCTCCCTCCTTGGAGTCCTTGGTAGTCTCCCACCGCAGTCTTGATCAAAGACCTGACGAGTTCATCTCGCCATCTCTGACGAGACTCACGCCGTGTTCGGTTTTGTGGGGCCCACTTGGTGATGATTTTAGTCCACAACTCTTCCGGCCCAGTTCCATTTAATTTGGCGGCTGTGTGAGATACTTCAATAGGTACTTGTAGTTTAGTGGTACTAATATGGCTGCGGTCTTCTGTAGCTGGATCTACTTGGTTTTGATTCTTGGTATTTACTTTGTAATATTTAGAGGTATATATATTTTTTTTATTAAAATTGGATTGCTCTTGTCCAGCATCTAGCCAGGGGGCAAAGATGAGGCCGACGATGAAGCGAGCTCAACCAGAAGATGCCTATTCACTCGTGCCTTAAAAAAGTCCAGTTTATATGAACTCGGAAATACAGACGCCGGCAGAGAATTCCAAACCTTAGAAGTGCGCATTATAAAAGAAGATGCAAAGCGCTTGGTTCGAATTAGAGGAACACCAAACAATATTTTCCATTGAGAACTAACTCCAGTTCAAGCATAGTCATCGTGAACTGTATCTATCCTTACAGCAAGGCGCATGCGTTTCCCATGACCATTAGTGTGCGGTTGTGATCGTGCAAAAAACGATCACGATTGCCAACAATCGGATAGGTGTAATACAACCGCAGGATCAGGGCAAATACTCACCAGAGATGCACGTATTTTTTATAACTCGTATATTAAAGACATACCTAAACTAACAGGTACAATGTTACGTCAAACTGCAGAGCGGTTTGTTGGCGAATGAAGTAAACAGAATCGATCCTTAACACCGATTTGACCAAGTGTAACGAAGGTCTCCTTTTCCGCTTCGGCAAAAATGCTTTCGTATTTCCGGCCGGCGGATTTACCGCTGTTCTCCTCTACAGGTCGCATTTCTCAACCGATTCTCGTGAAATTTCGTGAGCAGGTTTGATTATTTCACAGAATTTTTATTGAGCTGACCAAATTTTGAAAAACAAGTGGTCATCAGCTCACAGATACCATTATTCATAAACGTCCTTTAAACCATCTGACAGCTCGCATGCTTTATAACGTATCGAAACACATTTTCGCTCAGCTCTGGTTGTGATTTTATTATTTTTTCTCAAACATGCAATGAAATATTGATGTTATGTTCGTTATAATAGGCTGGGAAGTATGACGTTTCAGGTGCGGCTAGGACAAGAGGTGGTTAATGCAATTTCATACAAATGTTGCAGGCCTAGGCCGGCAAAGTCCTCTTTTTTAATTTCAATTCCACATAAATTTGTGGCACAGGCATCATGACATTCTGCCACTATGCGTATTAAAAATAAAACTTTGATTTTTTTGTTGTTTATTTCATTGCATGTTTGAGAAAAGCACTATACATACCTCGGCGGGAAATATGGGGTTGCCCGCCTGAGACCTATCCGACCTCGCTTCGCTCGGCCGTCTATATGTCTTCGGCCGGCAACCCCTTTCGTCCCGGCCTCTGTAGTAATGTACTATTATCTACATCCATATCATATTATAACTTCCATACAATATGTTCAGAAGCGATAAGCAAATAGCCTATATTAAGAAACCTGTATCTGTGGTTGCAACTTGATGTTTACATTAAACTATCGATACCTGGTAATATATTTAACATTCTTCTGGTAATATATTTAACTCTGTCGGCCTGTTTACCCTAGTTGGTAGTGTCACTGCCTCCGAAGCTAGAGGTCCCGGGTTCGATTCCCGGTAAGGGCATTTGTTTCTGTGGTGAGCAGAGACATTTGTTCCTGAGACTTGGATGTTTTCTATGTATTTATGTATATATCTATTAAATATATCGTCGTCTGGTACCCATAACACAAGCCTTATTGAGCTTAATGTGGGACTAGTTCGATTTGTGTAAAAAATGTCCCCTAATATTCTTTCGAACATCTTGAAAGGGATAATTATATTCTAAAATTCTAAAGAAACTTGTTATGGCATTTGATCCCAATCAAATCTCAATAGACTTTTTTAGCGAAAGACTGGACGGAGTTGGAGTGAGCATTAATAGGGCACGTGATTGAGTATATATGACCGTCACTCCTCGCACCCACAAAGTACAATTGTATGTATATTACTGAGATAGAGATACCAGTGAAATACTCCACATAGGTCGTAGCGCCGTTGTGTATTTAGTAAGAACCAACCGCGCGAACGCTGCATCTCTGTCACGTCAATATACAAGTGCGTTAGAGATAGTACCCGGTGACATCTCATCATCAACATCATTCAGCCGAATGACGTCCACTGCTGGACATAGACCTCCCCCAAAGACTTCCACAATGACCGGTCCTGCGCCACCCGCATCCAGCGGACACTCGCGACCCTTACCAGGTCATCAGTCCACCGTGTGGGGGGCCTGCCCACGCTACGCCTTCCGGTACGTGGTCGCCACTCGAGAACCTTTCCGCCCCAACGGCCATCGGTTCTGCGTGCTAAGTGCCTCGCCCACTGCCACTTAAGTTTAGCGATTGGAAGGGCTATATCGGTCACTTTGGTTCTGCTGCGGATGGCCTCATTTCTGATGCGATCACGCAGAGAAACTCTCAGCATAGCCCTCTCCATTGCTCTTTGGGTGACATCTGGTATATACAAACAAATTAAACTAATATTTCCATAGAAAAATTCGTACTTCGAGCTGAAAGGCCCCTCCCTGTTCGCACTGCACAACTTCCGCAGAATCCGAGTCGGGTAAACGGTAGCCGTATAATAATAATAAATGATGTTGAACGACTATAAAAACTAGTTAACCTGTAAAACAAGTCCATCCATCAGTTTTCGCGCGGTATGAATCAATAGGCGGAAATATTGACTGCGGTAATTTGGCGCGGGCGCGTCGGTACATTACTATAATGACTAATGACTGTAATGAGATAGGCCGCTGCTGCGATTGTGGTGAGACCCGAGTCATGAGACGCAGCGGACGCAAGCGGTGGTCTAAGATCCGGTATAAGAAATCCACTAACGTGTCCCATATTTTACGGTTTTTTTGGGTTCCGTAGTAAACAAGGAACCGTTTTAGTTTCGCCATGTCTGTCCGATCGTTAAACCGCGGCTTGGGTCAGTATTCGTTCCTATTAGAAAGACGTAGGTAATTCATATCAATCACACAGACAAAATGGTATAATATAAGTTAATACAGATTTAGGATATCTTCCCTCCTTGTATTGTATTGTATTGTATTTCTCCAGCAAATCCCATCGTGCGGGGTATCGATTGTATAGCTCGTTTGAAAATAATGTGGATTTTGTTTAACCATTTTTGTGATATTAAACTTTAAAAAGAATATATAAGTATTTGTTGGAGGCAAGTGCCACTGCCTGCATGCCCTCTGCCAGCTAAACGGTGGCTACTGGGTATGTGAAAAAAAACTCATGACGTGAAAAGAAATCCTTACATTTTGTATAACCAACCCAACCAAACATATCAGCCAAACATGTCCACTGCTGGACATAGGCCTCCCCCATATTCACGGGGGGTATATGCCATAATCGCCACGCTTGGCATGCGTATGCGCATTTTATATAAATTACCAGAAAATTATTTTCGGGGTATGTTGGAGAGAAACATTTATGTTTAGAGGGCATGCGTTACTACTTATAATTAAATGAAATTAAACCATGGAACACTCTAAAATGAAAAGATTATTGTTAGATATTGTATAAATTATAAACCCACATGGGTTACCAAATAAAATGTAGGACCGAACCTGTTACAAAAATTAAATACAACTTTTTGGGCCAACTTCTCTCACGTGTTACTGTGATTTTGTACTTATGTTAGGTGTGCAATAAAGGGTATTTTTATTGTATTGTGTTATTGATGAATATCGAGTATAAGCTGAAAGAACATGACACAACAAGGTAATGGAAAAATATGGGTTGCCCGGGACTACAACCAGGTTGCCTTTATTTTGACGTTTGACATAGGCAGTAGCCAATCAAAGCTCAGTATGTCGTCAAAATCTTTTGACACAATATGGACGCTATCATACACGTTTCGTTCTACGTAGATAAACAGCCGTGGGTCTATACTTTTGGTTCGTGAGTTGGTGGTCTGAACCCTTACTAGTCTGTGGTTAGCCGATCGTTTCCGAAAAATGGCCGCGGCTCGAAACTGTAACTTTTATATTGGTGAATTGTAGAAAGAATACACAAGAGAAGCGGTAGCTTTTATGCTCTTATTCTGCGGCAATATCCAGAGAATAGATTTTGATAGTTATTTTTCGTGTTACGCGTGCAGTTTTCGAGAAACGTGTCACCGGAGATCGTGCGTTCTGTAAGGCGATATCTCGCTCTCTCCCCATACTTTTTATCCCTTTCTGTTTTTTCACTTTTATATAGTAGATATATAAAGTTGAAGAGTTTGTTTGTTAGTTTGAACGCGCTAATCTCAGGAACTACTGGTTCAAATTGAATAATTCTTTTTGTGTTGGATAGTACATTTATCGAGGAAGGCTTTAGGCTATATAACAATACGCTGCGACCAATAGGAGCGAAGACGCGGACGAAGTCGCGGGCAACAACTAGTAATATGTAAATGAAGTCCAGCCAATTGTACAATTAGAGCTAAAAGTGGCACTCCAAGTTAAACTAAAGATAGCCCGCTTACCCTATTTGGGACTACAAGGATACATACATTCAACACTCGTAGACTTTATCTACTCGTATTAAACAGGTTTTTACATTACACATTGTTGTTTTTATTGACTAAAATCGAGCACTTAAATTTAAATACGTTGGTAACTGAACGGTCGCCGCGCGGTGTCGCTATTGGTTCGCGACGCGACATGCGCGCGAGTGGCGGCCTTGTCCACGGTCTAGGGCGGTCAATATAGGCGGCTGGAAGAGACCGCGACTGCGCTGCGCTTGCGACTGCTTTAACTGTTTTTCACGTAAGAAGAGTCCGGTGACAGCTGTCAACCCAGTACAAATTATGTAATTTTTGACGTATAATGACATAAATTGTACTAGGTTGACAGCTGTCACCGGACTCTTCATAGCTGAAATAGATTATAGGCTTGATTTACTCCTACGCTGACGACGGTCCAGCGCGAATATACATTATGTTCTATGGAACACAGTACAGCGACGCTGACGTCCGCGGCAATAAATCTGCAGTATCGCTGTGCGGTGTTCCATAGAACAGTGTATTTTTGTACGCTCGACCGACGTCAGCGTAGGAGGTAATCAAGCCTTAGAGCCGGGCCACACAGCTAGCTGCGTTGCGTTGCGTTTATGAATAGAATTCGGATGACGACATCGGTGATGATTCTATTTACAAACGCAACGCAACGCAGCTGTGTGGCCCGGCTACTACACACAAACGTGCGATTTGACGCAATCGCACAGACACTCATCGCTACAATGAATTTTGTTATTGAATGAATAATAAATAAATGAGGTCCTGCCGGTTGTATACAATTAGAGCTAAAAGTGGCACAGAAAGTTAAACTAAAGATAACTCGCTCGGTAAATTCAAAAGGTTATATACATTACATAGCGGCCTCCTTATTTCAATATCTATCCTTAAAATTAAATAGTCACAATTATTTACGAGCGGCATTAGTGGACCCGTTAAGGCACCCATCGCAAGCAAGCATGAATCGAGTATTGGCCACAAAGTACAATATACAGGGTGTGGCCTGTAATAGGAGCAATAAATTTAAAGGACGCTTCCTTAGAGCACCTGCAGTAACCTCTTGTGTCCAAATTTTTTTTTATATTTTTTCAATTGGGAGAAATTTTGATCTAAAGTTATGACCTCCAAGTAATGGATCTTGGCATCCAGAGATTATAGCGCGGCAGTCAATGCTGATTTTGAGATTGCTTCAAGTTATGACTCATAATCGTCGTCGCATTTTTGGTTTAAAAGAATATTTTTGAAAATTTTTATTTTTTTAATAAATTTTTAGTGGTACTCGTATTTGAATAAATTGTTATTAATATCACTCCAGTAGAGTAAAAAAGTACGTATAATAAATAAAATAATTGCTGGAGAGCTCAACAGTGTACCGTTTAATTTTTTGCTCCTATTACAGGCCACACCCTGTATATATACTGAGATAGAGATACCAGTGAAATACTCAGCATAGATCGTAGCGCCGTTGTGTATTTAGTAAGAACTAACCGCACGATCGCTGCATCTCTGTCACTTCAATATGCAAGTGCGATAGAGATAGCACCCAGTGACACCTGGTACAAACAAGTTAAACTAACATTTCCATAGAAAAAATCGTACTTCGAGCTGAAAGGCCCCTGGTATTGGCTATGTGCACGCCAGAAACGTGAAACGTCATGGGTCCCGGGACAATGTCAAACACTGAGATGTCAAATAGTGACACATGAATATTTTATTTATTTTATTAAGCAACAAAGCCCTTGTTTGGTAATTTTACTGAAATAAATAAGAAAAAAAAATGAATACAAACGAAACGAATCCTAGGAAACCAATTGGAAACGTCAAAGTAAATTTGACAGATGTCCCCGGCAGCTACACATTTCTGTCATGGTGTGCGCTGCGATCGCTTAGCTTACCCCACCACCTACTTCGCACACAGCTCAGAGTACGTCAAATAATAATACCGCTACGAGCGAGATAGTCATATCTCAAATTGAATAAGAGCGACAGAGAGAAATATAATATTTGTCGTTCTTATCACAGTTCCGCTTCTCTTCATTTGCCTCAATGTCATCTAAACGTCATGTCAAATAGTTAGAGGCAAATAAACGATTACCCGCCCAGATTAAAAAGGTTGTTTATGGTAAGCAGCCAGGCGTTTAAGACAAGTTTTCAATTTAGCTGCATAAAGCGTGTCACAAACAGGCGCGGCCTGCGGTGGCGGCCAGTTGTAAAGTATGACAATCCTAACACTGATTCAGACACAGCCGGCCTTGACGCGGTGGTTGCGCGGCTGACCGCGGCCGCAAGCCACGCCCCCTCCACCACTGCGCAGGCCGCGCGGCCTGTTGCTAATTTTCACAACTGACCGCCATTAACCATAGATAAAAATGCATAGTTAGATTATTTTATATCCAATATAGTGAATATATTTTTAAAAACAAAATTGATCATACATTTATCAGCTACACAGAGTCAAACTGCAGGCTTAAGTTTACTTTTGAGTGTCCAAAAGTAACCAAAATATTTTTTTTTGGTTATTTATGTAACGGTTTGATATTGGTTTGGCGCGAAAATTGACGTAGGCCGCCACCGCAGGCCGCGCCAGTATGTTGTTGTTGCGGCCTGTGAAGCGGCCTGCGGCCAGCCGCCACCGCAGGCCGCGCCTGTTTGTGACAGGCTTAAGAACTTTTCTGTCCCCCTTGGTGGAACTCTGAGCTGTATAGAAATCCTTACTCTGAGACACACAGTAAACGTGTAATGGAGTCGAGTGAAGAGTGCAATCGAAATCTATTTGTTAGCGACTGTAGTAACGGTACAGATCATCGCTTCCAGTTTACTTTAGTTGGTGATATCCGTGTGAATCAAAATAGGTTCGATTGTGACGATTTCGCGCTTCCTTATTCTAGACGCATTTGGACAAATTCTCGATACTGTAAACAAACAACTCGTAATACCATCACCTGCACTATTTTTAACGAACTAACGTTTCAAAAGGAGTAGGCAGAACGCATGATAAATTTCCCGTACCGCCTCTAGCAAAGGTAGGTAGTTTAAGGACGGAGACAATGTGACAGGTTGCTAGCCTGTCGCCCACAACACACTCCAGCCCTATTCCCATAGTAGCAATTCACGGGAAGATAGCAAGGAAGAGGGGTGATGCAATTCTAACATTTCCAACTAGACACCGGCACCGGGAGAAAGGACACACACACACACAACACACACACACGTCCCCCATAGCAGAACCCCCCATCCCATATAACAGAATCTACCCTTTTCCAAACTTTTTTTAGAATGAAAGTCAAAATATTCTTTATTCAAATAGGCCTAGCAACAAGCACTTTCGAATCATCAGTTATAACATGTATTAACATATATATTAATTCATTATATAGAGCAATTTATTGATGCTATTATTATTCTTTAAAATAAATATTGTATTGTTGTAGACATGTCAAAGTAAGAAATTATTGTGTAGTAAAATTCACAATAGGATCGTCAAAACATAAATTATAATAATAATAAATATATAAAAAATAGAAATCTAGACAGTTTCTAGGATAAAATCAAAATGTCAAAAGAAAATAATAAGATCATATTAATATATAATGCAATATTGAATTGAATAGAAGAACAATCTTGAATTTTAATTCTCATATAGTAAAATACCTGTCGACTCTCATGTGAGTGCTATTAGCGATAGACATGGTATATTTTGGAGCAAGATCGTATTTTCCGGTAAACAACTCAAGTGTTAAGAGTGAGCAGTACGTTCGGTTCTCCATACAAACGTATTTATGCTCTCATTTTAAAACGCCATGCTAGAATAACATGAAACTTTGTATACAAAATGGGATCCGGCATATCTAGCCAACCAAGCGATGATTTTTCCATAAGAGTTGATCCTCACCTCGGAGCAAGCAGTGGCAATAACTTTGAGCGTACAATAGTAGATTATACACTAAGGGGATAAAGCACTGTTTTATGTCACGGGAGCGAATTGAATCCCGAACGTAACGAAGGACTCATAATTTAACTCCTGAGCGTAGCGAGGGAGTTATAAGCTAATTCCTGAGCGAAGCGAGGGAATTAAGACTGAGTCCTGAGTGCAGTGAGGGGTTCAACCGCCCAAGACTAAAACAGTCTTATCCCCGAGGTGTATACTCTACTTTTCACACCTTATGCGAGACAAAAAAACAGGCTCAGTAGATAAATAATGTTTATTTAGCAAATTAAAAGTACATAGTAACATTAGACACGTTAGTCCAATTATGGAAAGATAAGGTAATGTTTTTATTTGGTACTCGATTTGTTCGTCACGCGTGAACAAATGAAGGCGCGCGACGTTCCAAATTCGAAAGCACAAGCCGTGGTCCTAGATTCGAAATTCGAATTTCGAACACCGCGCTCCTCCGGACCGGGGTTCACACGGAGGCAAACTTCATTTATTTTGTCAAATCAAGTAGGCCATGGCCTAGGACAAATTGTGTTTAGCAAAATTAAACTTTATGCATATAGTAATAAGAATTATGAAAAGTGAAATCATATTATTAACCAGCGGGTTATAATGAAATTCAGTACAACATTATAACCCGGCTAATACCAAGGGATTTAATGTCTTGCTTTCGGTAGGGTTTACATGACCTATAATTCGGCATTGTCGAGCATGTGGTTTGAAAATTTAATTAAACTAGATGAAAGCCCGGCTTCGCTCGGGTGAAATAAATAAGAAAGAAATAAACAAAACATTTATTCGTGACAGTTATGCAAACGACGAAAGAAATAGTGTACAAAAATGTATAAAATAAAACATTACAACAACGGATTATGATGAAACTTCGAATCGTATAGAAATATAGTCTGTAGTCTGGATTGGGAATAAAAGTATGGAATGGAATTATATGGAATTGGGAGTAAAAGATTACGCAAACGACGTCACGGGCAAAGGCTAGTATCTTTGCAAGTTAATCCTAAGCATTTTTATAAGGGTAGTATTTAAAGGCACATCAAAAATTTGACACCGTAATCAGTACTGATTTGTGTAGCTAAAATACTAATCTTTCATTAAAATTCAATTCAGATGTGCATTGTTAAATATTGATGTGCCAGTCAGTATTTTTGGTGCGAAGTCAGAGCTGCTAACGCGAAAAACAAATGAAGTTCGTGTATCTCCCTCTCTGTCGCACTTGCAAATTCGAGCGACACAGAGGGAAATACACGACGTTCGTTTGTTTTCGTTTCGCGATAGCAGCTCTCTATTCTCCGCCAAATTCTATTTAGTGGGGCCCTTTACACTCAATATTATCGCGATTTTTAAAATTGTATGGGGTCTGTTAAACGCTTACTATCACTTACTATCACAATACTGGTGTGACAATATTATCGTGGTTTTCAAAATCGTATGGATTTTTCTTCAATATTCATTGCACGTGATACGGATCGTGATATGAGTATATCGCGTGATAATTATAACCATGTAACAGGCCCCTATGGATGTTGCTTCAATATTCAGTGTTTCACGTGATAATAATAACAGTTGATAATATTTTCTCCAATTAATGGAAGCTATTTAACAACTTGTTCCGTTTTGCCAAAGGTATTTCACATTCCGATACGCGCACCATCCAGGAATAGGAGCCGTCAGACCAGAGGGCCTACCACGATCTGAAAACGAAGTATTTCCCTCTCCGCGCTCGAATATGCAAGTGCGACAGAGAGGCATATATATTTAGTTTTCGGTTGGTAGCACCTTAGTCCGAGCGTGGCGGACGGTCGAAGAAAGTCAAAGAACATTCCGTGTGTTGTCTGTCACACATATAATTTTTTAGCTTCCCATCGAGCTATGAACTTGAAATTAAGTGATAATGTTTATTATGAAGTATATTTTACCAAAAATATCAATATATTGATAAATCACATTTGTTTTTTAGTTGTACGGAACCCTCAGTGTGCGACTCCGACGCACTTGGCTGGTTTTTAGTACATTTTGAATTTTATTTCTCTTATAGTAAAATACCCTATTCGTTTTAAAGTTGACGCCTGAGGGCCTACCGCGAACCAAAAACGAACTATCTTCCTCTCTGTCGTTCGAATATACATGTGCGAGAGAGGCAGATACTTCGTATTCGGTTCGCAGTAGCGCCTCTAACGTCCGAGCGCGGCGAACGGCATGAGCTGAGGGTCTACTCCGAAATTCAAAATCCTAACTTCGTATGGTGCCGTCCCTTTCACTCTCCTGTCATAGACTATATGAGTGAAAGGGACGGCACCATACGAAGTTCGGATTTCGAATTTCGGAGTAGTCCCCCAGTACCACTAAGTTATAAGATAGAGCGAGATAGGGATAGAATTTTGCTAGACGTTTAAAAGCCATAAGTCACCTAGTAGTTTGTCACAAACAAAATAGAGACGCAGCTTTAAGATGGCGGACAGACTCAGCAAACATTCAAGTGGTGTCCTTTACACGATTAATATTATCACAATACTGGGGTGTCAATATTATCGCAGTTTTCAAATTTGTATGGATTCTGCTTTAATATTCACGTGATACTTATCGTGATATGAATCCATGTAACAGGCCCCATACATTCGCTTTGAAGGCGGTTGTTGTGACAATCAGTTTAGCTAGCACGATAGATTATACCGTTACGTTTTATGTGACGTTTTAATACATTTCGCCCATATAACGTGACGGTATAAGTTATCGTGCTAGCTAGGCTGATAGGTGTATAGAACGCTTGAAAACTACAAAAACAAAACGCTGCAGACGCGGCTAGCCGAATCCACACGATGGGCGATGATGGCCCATCACCCAGAACGCAGCCCAGCAACCTGGCCAACATACCGGACGCAAAAATAGTTCACGATTTTCGAACGTAGCCGACACTGTCAACCAACAAATTTAATATAGCAATATAGTCTGTGGGCAATATGGCCGACGTTTTGTCATCAAATTAACACTTTTAAATGCAAAATACGCGACAATCCGAATTTTGCGGATACATATGTTCAACTCAAAAATCGTTATTTTTATACGTTCTTCAATTTGAGACAGGTCTCGTTCGGGTCTACCGTACCCCTGCACGAAATTATTAATATAGATATCTAGGTATACCACTTGATGCGCACTTGAGTTGGCGTCAGCACATAGCAATTAGCATCCCTAAAGTGTCGCGTTCGCAAACTGATGTTCGTGTTTCGACTCCTTAGAAATGTCGCGTATCCGGAGCTACTAAAAACGGTATACTATGCACTCGGGGAATCCATACTGGGAAACTGCAACTCACGTCTGGGGTGGAGCAGCAAAGAGTGTCTTGATCAGCTTGGAAAGGTCACACCGATCATTGTTAAAAGTTGCATTCCGCAAACCATTCCGCTATAGCACTAAGGCTCTGTATATGGAACCAAATGTTCTAACCGTGCGACAACTGTTCCTTAGAAAGGTTATGCTGGCTTATTGCAAAGGATATGGTGAAAAATTTGGCGCTGATACAGGGCGACGAAAACGTTGGAAAACACCGAAATTGAAAACCAGATTTGCCCAGTGGTTCAGTGCACTTATCTCCCCTCTAGTTTTTAAATGTTTTTGTAAATCATACAAGGCCTTCCGCCCCCCAGATAAAAAGATTTTAACGAAGTGGCTCAGGCAACATGATTACCGTGACACAGAACTGCTCCTTTTCGTTCTACAATAGGCAACTGTCATTTATTATTTACTGTTTTTTTCAAAATATATAATGTAAAACCTGGCACTAATTACATTACATCATATCATATTATCTATAATAATATTCAATTTATTTTAAGACCAAGTACCTTTATTCTATACGTAAACTACACTGCACACTTTAAATACCTGAACAAAATTAGTTAAAGCTAAAATTTAAACACATTGTTCTTAAGAAATATTGTTTATTAGCTCTGTACGATTGCATGTCTCGATTTTAATGCTTGTTATTCTACTGGGTCCTGTAACACAGGGAATCCTAGCTCAGGGCCCAAAGACTTGTTTCTTTGTTGTAAATGTTTTTTCAATAAATATTTCTATTTATATTTCTTAAGCCTTTCTGTTAAACTGGTGACAAAGACATGTATGAATAATTAATTCGGGAGCTACCAACTGCAAAAGCTGGTCGTGTTATTGTGAATTTTCCACATGTCAAAATTTACAAGATGGTGTCACTACGGAACGAAATAATAAAAAGATATGAGACTTGAAAACTTTGGAATCTTACCTATGTTGATTTTTATCGCGAAAGTATATAAAACATACTTATATACGAATAGAATTGTTATGTAAAAATAAATACAGGGTGAATTTGATATATGATAACTCTTCATGATTCTGAACAACTTTTACTATGGGAGCAACCTTGTCCGTGCCAAAAAAAGCTATTTCATTTCATACATTACTATCTGCTGGCCGTGACTTCGTCCGCATCTTTGCGCCTATTGGTCGCAGCGTGATGTTATATATAGCCTAAAGCCTTCCTCGATAAATGGACTATCAAATACAAAAAGAATTTTTCAATTCGAACCAGTAGTTCCTGAGATTAGCGCATTCAAACAAACAAACAAACTCTTCAGCTTTATAATATTAGTATAGATTATGTTCAGATGAAAGTCGAAACCTATCAAGCCATCAGAATCAGACAGAGAGAAAAATCCCAAATATCTAATAATACATTATGACTGGGTTAAGTATGATGGCCGATTTGGCGGAATAAAGGGCTCGATCTAAATATATCGATAATTGGCCACTTGACTATTTTTATATGATCCCATTAGAGAGGATAAGAAGTCTATTATGGGGCAAACTACAAGAAGAGCACAACAAAAGCAAAAAAAAATGGGACAAAGGACACGTAGCTCGCAGCTAGCACCGACCGGCCATCGAAACGGCAATTCTATTACGAATGAAATATTGTGTCTGTGAGCTGCAGACTTTGCTCCACCATTTTGATTTTATTGAAATATTTAACACTAAACGGTTAAAACTCAACTATGAACTCACTTTGTTAAGTTCTAGAAAAAAGTTTTTCTTATAATTATCGAAACTGCTGACAACATTTTACGAGATTCGGTTGAAAAATGCGACCTGAGGGCCTATTCCGAACTCCGGAAATCGAACTTTGTATCGTGCCATCCCTTTCCGGGATGCAAAGGGACGGCACAACACGAAGTTCGGAGTAGGCCCTCTGCCCTCTTATTCTCAAACCGACTCGGCCTCCTCCTGTCACCTCATACTTTACCCGTTTTTTTACCGACTTCAATAGAAGGAAGGAGGTACTTAGTTCGTCTGCAAGTTTGCTTGTTTTCTTTTTGTACCTATGTATGTTCCCCGATAGCTCTTGACCACGTTGGCCGATTTTGATGATTCGTTTTTTGTTTCAAAGCAGGTGCCCCGGCATTGG
This sequence comes from Notocelia uddmanniana, assembly GCA_905163555.1. Lineage (NCBI taxonomy): Eukaryota > Metazoa > Arthropoda > Insecta > Lepidoptera > Tortricidae > Notocelia > Notocelia uddmanniana. Next base: position 75,068,021 of record LR991052.1, read on the forward strand.
TCCTATATAAATTCGGTGAAGGTCTGATGATGGCATCTAGGAGGAATCGAGGGAACTCCTCGAATTTGATAGGCACGCATATGCCGATTTCGGTATTTCCTGTAGGCAACCAAGCATTGGCTCACGGAAACCACAAATTGTGGCATAGCAAGTACAAAATTGAAGTCGGTTTTTTTGGTATAAAATATATATGGAAACTGTCGAATGTCATTTGTCAATTTTGACAGTTTCCATGTAAAAACAGTGTGGACCAATGGGTTTGTGAATAACACCCCTGTAGAGGAGAACATTAGTAGTGACCCACCAGCGACGAAGCTAGGTCCCGGGTCCGAATCCCGGTCAGGGCATTTACTTGTCGCCCTGTAGACAGGGTATAGAACACGGCTACGGTATCCTCTGCCTGTCGTAGAATGCGATTAAAAGAGGGTCCTTGGGGTCGAAGACGGTCACAGTTGGGGGCTGTGATCGCCTGTGAAAGCAGATGGTGGGACCCACAGACTCTAGGGCGGCACTGGTGCGCTCCGAAGGAGATCCCAGAGCCGCCCGAAATGAGTTGAGGAGGACGATCGGGGGGTTTTTAGTCGGTGCAAGTCCGACATAACCACCGCACTGTCCCCGCGATGCTGCACTCCAGAGATGCTGCTGCCCATCCTCCGTTGTTCTTGGTCGTAGTTTTAGCACATACCCGCCCGGGTATCTATGCTCAATTCGTGTCAAATAGTGAATAAAGATATAAGCATAAATACTACTGTGTAATAATTTAGAGTAGGCACCTAAATATCTTGTAGTGTCTTGTAATTACGAAGCACGCACTATGATTACCGAGTCACATAATAATTACATTTACGCTAAATAAGACATTTAGTGATCTATGTCATTGCTAGAAACTTCGCTCAAGTACAGTGTGCATAACAAATTACGCACAGGAAGCGCTTAAAAGGTCTTATTCCACAGTAATCTATATTAATAATTTCGTGCAGGGGTACGGTAGACCCGAACGAGACCTGTCTCAAATTGAAGAACGTATAAAAATAACGATTTTTGAGTTAAACATATGTATCCGCAAAATTCGGATTGTCGCGTATTTTGCATTTAAAAGTGTTAATTTGATGACAAAACGTCGGCCATATTGCCCACAGACTATATTGCTATATTAAATTTGTTGGTTGACAGTGTCGGCTACGTTCGAAAGTCGTGAACTATTTTTGCGTCCGGTATGTTGGCCAGGTTGCTGGGCTGCGTTCTGGGTGATGGGCCATCATCGCCCATTGTGTGGATTCGGCTAGCCACGTCTGCAGCGTTTTGTTTTTGTAGTTTTCAAGCGTTCTATACACCTATCAGCCTAGCTAGCACGATAACTTATACCGTCACGTTATATGGGCGAAATGTATTAAAACGTCACATAAAACGTAACGGTATAATCTATCGTGCTAGCTAGACTGATTGTCACAACAACCGCCTTCAAAGCGAATGTATGGGGCCTGTTACATGGATTCATATCACGATAAGTATCACGTGAATATTAAAGCAGAATCCATACAAATTTGAAAACTGCGATAATATTGACACCCCAGTATTGTGATAATATTAATCGTGTAAAGGACACCACTTGAATGTTTGCTGAGTCTGTCCGCCATCTTAAAGCTGCGTCTCTATTTTGTTTGTGACAAACTACTAGGTGACTTATGGCTTTTAAACGTCTAGCAAAATTCTATCCCTATCTCGCTCTATCTTATAACTTAGTGGTACTGGGGGACTACTCCGAAATTCGAAATCCGAACTTCGTGTGGTGCCGTCCCTTTCACTCATATAGTCTATGACAGGAGAGTGAAAGGGACGGCACCATACGAAGTTAGGATTTTGAATTTCGGAGTAGACCCTCAGCTCATTCCGTTCGCCGCGCTCGGACGTTAGAGGCGCTACTGCGAACCGAAAACGAAGTAGGTATCTGCCTCTCTCGCACATGTATATTCGAACGACAGAGAGGAAGATAGTTCGTTTTTGGTTCGCGGTAGGCCCTCAGGCGTCAACTTTAAAACGAATATGGTATTTTACTATAAGAGAAATAAAATTCAAAATGTAATAAAAACCAGCCAAGTGCGTCGGAGTCGCACACTGAGGGTTCCGTACAACTAAAAAACAAATGTGATTTATCAATATATTGATGTTTTTGGTAAAATATACTTCATAATAAACATTATCACTTAATTTCAAGTTCATAGGTCGATGGGAAGCTAAAAAATTGTATGTGTGACAGACAACACACGGAATGTTCTTTGACTTTCTTCGACCGTCCGCCACGCTCGGACTAAGGTGCTACCAACCGAAAACTAAATATATATGCCTCTCTGTCGCACTTGCATATTCGAGCGCGGAGAGGGAAATACTTCGTTTTCAGATCGTGGTAGGCCCTCTGGTCTGACGGCTCCTATTCCTGGATGGTGCGCGTATCGGAATGTGAAATACCTTTGGCAAAACGGAACAAGTTGTTAAATAGCTTCCATTAATTGGAGAAAATATTACCAACTGTTATTATTATCACGTGAAACACTGAATATTGAAGCAACATCCATAGGGGCCTGTTACATGATTATTATTATCACGCCATATACTCATATCACGATCCGTATCACGTGCAATGAATATTGAAGAAAAATCCATACGATTTTGAAAACCACGATAATATTGACACACCAGTATTGTGATAGTATTAAGCGTTTAACAGACCCCATACAATTTTAAAAATCGCGATAATATTGAGTGTAAAGGGCCCCACTGAATAGAATTTAGCGGAGAATAGAGAGCTGCTATCGCGAAACGAAAACGAACGAACATCGTGTATTTCCCTCTGTGTCGCTCGAATTTGCAAGTGCGACAGAGAGGGAGATACACGAACTTCATTTGTTTTCGTTCGCGTTAGCAGCTCTGACTTCGCACCAAAAATACTGACTGGCACATCAATATTTAACAATGCACATCTGAATTGAATTTTAATGAACGATTAGTATTTTAGCTATACAAATCAGTACTGATTACGGTGTCAAATTTTTTATGTGCCTTTAAATACTACCCTTATAAAAATGCTTAGGATTAACTTGCAAAGATACTAGCCTTTGCCCGTGACGTCGTTTGCGTAATCTTTTACTCCCAATTCCATATAATTCCATTCCATACTTTTATTCCCAATCCAGACTACAGACTATATTTCTATACGATTCGAAGTTTCATCATAATCCGTTGTTGTAATGTTTTTATTTTATACATTTTTGTACACTATTTCTTTCGTCGTTTGCATAACTGTCACGAATAAATGTTTTGTTTATTTCTTTCTTATTTATTTCACCCGAGCGAAGCCGGGCTTTCATCTAGTAAATACTTTAAAGTCTTCATAAGTAACTACTTGTCATGCTGAGTGTACGTGGCAAGTGGGTCTTGGACGTCAGTTTAAGAGTGCGCAGTACGCTCGGTTCTCCATACAAACGTATTTACGCTCTCATTTTAAAACGCTATGCTAGAATAACATGAAACTTTGTATACACAATGGGATCCAGCTTGTCTTGGGCGGAAATTAGTTTCTGTTGCTTGAAATTATAATGGCGAAAAAATACAGCGATTATTAAGGTTTTCAGACAAGCCGTAAAAAACTAAAAAAACGCTGTATTTATTTTCTTTTGATCTATCTCCCGCCCCGCCAAGTCAGGAAGTCGCCTTAGCGACATAATCTGGATAACTACACCACTTTCTACTTTTATTTCATGAATGAGTTCCAACACGGAATAGATGTAAGCGGTGCCGTCGCTTTTTTAGGGTTCCTCAAGAGACAACTCGTGTCTCTGTCTGTGCGTCCGTCTGTCACAGCCGATTTCCTCCGAAACCGCTTGACCGATTTGGTTTAAATTTGGTACACATATATAAGTCAGTGACCCAAAGACGAAAGTGTAACGTAAATAAATGAATTTTAAACATGGGGGCCACTTATGGGGGATTTAAGAGAAAAGAAAACATTTTGCAAACTATACCGTGTGACATATCAAATGTAACTGTAAAATTTCTAATGACATTGAAGGTACATAATATGCATATATTTTTATTTAGTTATTTATTTTTATGTTGTTTTGTGTATATATTAATCTTAGTGTAGTGTGTATAATTGTTACAAGACATTGAAACTGACTCTTAATTATTAGAACTAATATTTGTGAAATTTATTGCTGTGACATTGACACACACAAAAAAAAAATGTCCCTTTATATATTTATTTATTTAATCTGAATAAGGGCTCGATGTGAAGACCACCACTTTATTATACCGTAAATAAATAGTTATGAAATTATTTTCGAAAATAGTCGAAAATTGACCATACACCCACTTTATCTCCACAGGGCCTAAAATAAAAAAATAAAGGTATAGTGTAGTTCTTTACCTATAGATTACAGGAAAACCTATAAGAAGTCTATAGGTCCAATACACTAATATAGGTCCAGTCCAAACCTGCTCACAAAATTTCACGATAATCTGTTAAGAAATGCGACCTGCAGACATACGAAGTTGAAACGGGGAATTTCGTTTCACTCGGTCATTTTATTACGATTATGAGTTATGACAAACAAGAAAGCCTGCGAGACCTCCATTACAGGTTTGTTCTAATTAATTCATTAGATTGTGAAAATCGGCAAAAAACGGGCAATTACCGACCACGCCCGCTTCTCCGTGTCCTTAGCGTGTCCATAATTAGCTAATTGAGCGTCACCTCCGATCCAGTTGTTAAGCAGATGAGCACGACCTCGCTTACGTCTAGATTCAGAGCTAGGTCGTGGAAAAGCGGTCTCAGGATTTCACATCAAACAGCCGGAGTCGGCGTGCACCCCACTAGAGTCAAAGGGATTCGAACCCTCCATACAGAAGTTAGATTGCATATTTGAATGGGTTGCGAGCAGCCGGTCGGCTGCTTATGCGATCGTAAGTCGGTGCAACCCAGCTTTAGTGACAGCTTCGGCACCATCGTTACAGGAGATCACCAAATTTAAAAAATAAATAAATGTATAATTTTCATTTTATTATATGTACAATGTCGGTGCAGAATACCTAAGCTTATGGCGTGCCTGATAGTAACGAGACACTGTAGAATTGGGTATAAATCATACTTTAACATTAAATACGATAACAATCAACCATACTGTTGTACTTAATACCCATTTATTTATGCCGTAGATATTGTTTATAAACTGAAAAATAATAATGTTTTCAATGTTTTAAAATGTTTTAATATGTATTTTGCATGCATAAAATTGCTAAATGTGTGATCATGTATATGAATTTATTTTATAAGACCTATATTTCACCGCATTTAATGCGAATAAAGAACTATAACTATAACATAACAACCGGATTTTTAATTTTATCAATTTTATGCCTTTTCTGCGCTTCCCTATAATTTGGGACATTTTTGTCGCGAAACGGGGATTAAATACGATAACAATCAACCATACTGTTGTACTTAATACCCATTTATTTATGCCGTAGATATTGTTATTAAACTGAAAATTAATAATGTTTTCAATGTTTTAAAATGTTTTAATATGTATTTTGCATGCATAAAATTGCTAAATGTGTGATCATGTATATGAATTTATTTTATAAGACCTATATTTCACCGCATTTAATGCGAATAAAGAACTATAACTATAACATAACAACCGGATTTTTAATTTTATCAATTTTATGCCTTTTCTGCGCTTCCCTATAGTTTGGGACATTTTTGTCGCGAAACGGGGATTAAATACGATAACAATCAACCATACTGTTGTACTTAATACCCATTTATTTATGCCGTAGATATTGTTTATAAACTGAAAATTAATAATGTTTTCAATGTTTTAAAATGTTTTAATATGTATTTTGCATGCATAAAATTGCTAAATGTGTGATCATGTATATGAATTTATTTTATAAGACCTATATTTAACCACATTTAATGCGAATAAAGAACTATAGCTATAACATAACAACCGGATTTTTAATTTTATCAATTTTATTGCCTTTTGTGCACTTCCCTATAATTTGAACATTTTTGTCGCGAAACGAGGTCACTGAATTGCGGGACACGGCCAAATAGCAACGCTAAAAATTCGGACGTCCCGAAAAATCTGGTAAATGTGAATGGATGTAAGACGCGTGTGCGAAAAAAAAACCGGCCAAGTGCGAGTGTGACTCGCGCACGAAGGGATACGTACCAGAAAAAAAACGCCAACAACTGCTCTGTTGTATGTGAGCCCCCTTAATTATTATTATTTTGATTTTAGTATTTGTTGCTTATATTACAATAAAAATACATAATCTGTGCAAATTTCAACTGTCTAGCTATTACGACTCTTGAGATCTACCTCGGCGAGTGGTAGCCATGAAAAAGGGCTAATATATCACGTTTCTTGTATGGGAGCCCCCCTTAATTATTAGTACTATTTAGTTTTTACTATTTGTTATTATAGCGGCAACAGTGATACACAATCTGTGAAAATTTCAACTGTCTAGCTATTACGGTTCTTGAGATACAGCCTGGTGACAGACGGACGGACGGACGGACAGCGAAGTCTTAGTAATAGGGTCCCGTTTTTACCCTTTGGGTACGGAACCCTAAAAAGGTGGATGGCAATTGGGTTCATGTATAGTCGCGGAATGAAAAGGTGTCACTTTTCGACCCTTAGGGCCTAGGCTAGCTGGCGCGGGTGCACTGCGCGGGCGCACGCCTGCGGGTACTCGCTCTATGCAACCCGCCGCGGGTCACTTAGCGCCGCTGATAATATTTTTCGATAGGCGTGCGCCCGCTCCGTGTACCGTAAAAAAGGGCGAGTAGGTTTTGCGGGGACAGGTGGGTTATGAATGATCATTACTTCTGGAGCGATTATTTCCGAAAATATTAACATTATCAAAAAATGATTTTAGTAAACCCCTATTTATTTTTAAATACCTATCTAACAATATATCACACGTTAGGGTTAAAATGAAAAAAAAAAAACACTCCCCACTTTACGTATAGGGGAGGTACCCTAATAAAATATTTTTTTCCACTTTTTATTTTACCACTTTGTCGACGTAATTGATATACATATTAGTACTAAATTTCAGCTTTCTAGTGCTAACGGTCACTGAGATTATCCGCGGACGGACGGACAGACGGACGGACAGACATGGCGAAACTATAAGGGTTCCTAGTTGACTACGGAACCCTAAAAAACGATCCAACAATCTTTCAAAATCATCTTTGTATGAAAACCCCTCTCACCCCAAATACGAGGCCCTACGGGGTGAGGTGGGTTTTCCTCTTTATCGTCAAAGTTATGAAATAGAACTACCTAAAATAAAATAAAAACTAAAATACAAACGTCCGGAACACTTATTATATACACCATACAGTTTCCATATGTAAAAATATATTGTTATCGAGTTTTGAATTTCAGTTTTGACCTTACGCTAGCTTGCGCGGATTACCGTAAAATGGGTTTTATTTATTTTATTTTATTTATTTATTAGGAAGGTACACTTTATAGACATCATACAACACATGGTTCAGTTAGCTCGCGCGTGTTCAGTAGCTTATAAACTAGCATGATATCCAGAACTAAGTGCACACAGCTTGATCAGTAAATTAGCGCATATTTGCCCATGTGTACAACACCAGTGTCAAGTCGACCAACACAGATCAGGGTTTTAGATTAAGATCATACATGTTCAACATTCTATAACAGCTTTGTCCTAATCTATTTTGGCCAAGTCGACCCAATGATGCATCTACAATCTACGTTTTGATTAACACAAGTGACATGAGCATGATCAGAGGATATACAAATTTGTTACGGTTGAAACGTGACGGTGAAAACTTGAAAAGTGACGAAGCTTTTCATTCTGCGACAGTACACTTGTAGTATTACTTATTCTGTGACTGTACTTAATTATAGGAAGACCAGCGCTGGTTCCTGAGCCACCATTGTGCTGAGGCGGCCAATCTGGCAAACTACGTAATATGTATTATATTATATAATATAGTTTATTTCGCTCCGGGTCATTCTTGTGGCAAAGGTTGTCTATTGCAGTCCAACGCGGTAACACAACAAACATTTTGGGCACCTTTTCACCGGGAATGACGCGGGGTGGGTTAGGGAGCATACCCAAACTACGTGACCAACTTTTTACTTTTTACAGTTTTGTACCCCCCCCGGTGACCAAGTGTAGTATATGCCAACAACCCCACCCTCCCCCTCTAGTTTTCACGTAATATAATTTATTAATCATTTTTTTGCGGAAAGTTAAAAAAAATGGCACTTTTTTGTATTTTCTCATATGGCCCCTAATGCATGACGTAGAAAGTGCATGCGTAGTTAAATTGTAATTGTATTTAAGTCGAAACTGAAGAAGTTTTAGTGGTGGGGTAAACCGTGGCGCGTGAGTCTGCTTCAATTAGAATGTTTCTCAAAAATATTCCACTCGCTACGTGACGAGAAGCTACCCCCCCCCCCTTCCCTCACCCGGTGGCTAAGATTGGTATTTTGACGACCCCCCTTAACCCCCCTAAACGAGTCACGTAGTTTGGGTACGTTCCCTTATTCGATTAGTTAGTTGGTCTAAGCCGTCTAAGGGCTTGGTTTAGTCAAGTTTTGTTTTATCTATACATATAATAAAGCTGAAGAATATCTTCAGTCCGATCTATTCGTGGCTTTCCTTCTCTAACACCTAAGGTCTTGGTGTCCTTTTCGACGCCTTCCAACCACCTGAGCTTGAGAAAGATTGTGTGGGAAAACAAATCAATCTAAGGCGAGAACGAGTTATACGCGGACGAAGTCGCGGGCAATAGCTAGTATTTAATATTTTGTTTGTGTTAAATAAAGATCTTTTTCCTATACTGGTTATCATACGTTAAAAAATGTAGTTTATTAGTTTAATATAGTATACCTCTATGTTATTAAGTCATTCTGTTTCTTTTGTGTAACAAATAAGTTGGTTTGTTTGTCATGAATGAATGATTCTCATTTCATTTTCATCTCATTTCATATATTTAGGAAACTAAGAATACTTCAAGTTTGCCTCATGTTATTCGCAATAAATATATATAAACCAAACAGGCTTTTTAAAAGAGAACCTTCTGTTTAAGTACTTACAATTAATTATTATGTGCTTCCGACTGTCTAGCATTATACCAAATTTACATAATTATGTAACTTAGAACATAAATAAGTGTTGATATGTAAGTTGACCGTGTATAAAACGTGATAAACACGTGTTTAGTTCCAATGACATTCTTATTAATTTATTTTACCTTCCGATTCAGCCGAATCAGGAAACTGACCAAATTATTATGAATAATACAGCTGATCCAAGCTGTTAACCCTACTAATCCCAAGCGAACATCGAAAATCAACTCTCGCTATATAAAAATAAGGTTCAAATCAAATAATCAAAAGCTATGTTATAGTAGCATTAATGAATGCGGTCACGGTTCTAATAAAATTATAATACGATTCGATTATGCAAAGTGAACTATATAGTTTTTTAATGAACTATGTATGTATTTTTGACCGAGGGTCATAAATATGCGAGAGAGGGCTTTCTGTTTTACGACCCGTGTTTTGTACACAATTTTATGTCACCACTTGGCCAAAAAGTGGGTTTTTCCAGATGCACAGCGTGCGGAAAAACGCGCTTTTTGGCAAGGTGTGGTGTAAAATACATTAGATACCGGCCTCCTTTTTTCAATATTTATCGTAAAACATAAAAATGGGAGCCAAGTTCAATATTAAGTATATGCGATGCTTGGTTGTCGTCTTCACCCACAAAAGAATCGAGATCTAAATGGGTGCCAAGTTCCGTAGATTCTCTGAAATGGTGCCAAGTCCGGCACTACATTGATTACAGTAAAGCTAATTTACTGCGGCTTAATGCATTTTGAGCTTTAACTTGGCAGTTTTCTTAAATATCCAACAGCTCTTATGGTATTATAACATACTGCATAAGAAACTGCCAAGGCTCAAAATGCATTAAGCCGCAGTAATTTAGTTTCTTCTGTTAAAAGTATCGAGAAAAACTATCATATTGTTCAACACAAGCATATTAGAGGAAGATATTTGAGTATTTGAGGGTGTGGCCTGTAATAGGAGCAAAAAATTAAACGGTACACTATTGAGCTCTCCAGCAATTATTTCCAAATGATTTTAATTGAAAAAAAATTTTTTTTTGGAATTTTTTTTTTCGCAAATGTAGCTTATCTGTACTTTTTTACTCTACAGGAGTGATATTAATAACAATTTATTCAAAAAAGACTAAAAATTTATAAAAAAAAATTAAAAACGCCAGAAATATTCTTTCAAACCAAAAATGCGACAACGATTATGAGTCACAATTTGAAGCAACCTCAAAATCAGCAGTGACTGCCGCGCTATAATCTCTGGGTGCCACGATCCATTACTTGGAGGTCGTAACTTTAGATCAAAATTTCTCCCAATTGAAAAAAGATAAAAAAAATGTGGACACAAGAGGTTACTGCAGATGCTCTAAGGAAGCGTCCTTTAAATTTATTGCTCCTATTACAGGCCACACCCTGTATAACGAGATAGTTGCAATTACAAGTTCACCTAATTTTGATAAATGTAATTGCCATTACTGTATTATAATAATTTGTTCGTATTCACCGATTACACAAATAATCGTGTAATATGGAGGGTGATACGGAAGGGGGGTAACCATAGTAACTCTCAGGGCTCGTTAGAATAATTTCTGTGTGGGTATTAAAAGTATCGTCAGCAATAAAGCTTGTCTCAAATATGTTGTTTTTAGGGTTCCGTACCCACAGGGTAAAACGGGACCCTATTAAGTACAACTTAAGACTCCGCTGTCCCTCACTCTGTCTGTGTGTCCGTCTGTCACCAGGCTGTATCTCATGAACCGTGACAGTCAGACAGTTGAAATTTGCACAGATGATTTATTTCTGTTGCCGCTATAACAACAAATTTAAATGAATATTGAAGGGAGTTTCCATACAAAAAAGTTGCTCGTTGTGTTCATTTTTTTAATATGACATAGGTGGCAAACGAGCAGACGAATCGCCTGATGGTAAGCGATTAGCGTCGCCCATGGACACTCGCAACACCAGAGGGGTTGTAAGTGCGTTGCCGGCCTTTAAGATGGGAGTACGGGTCAGGCGCTGGGTCTCAAAATGTATGGGAAAACTAAAATCCGACTCGCACTTGAGCAAAATTCTGCTTGATATTATCACTGATAAACAAATATATTATTATTATTTATATTAAATTAAAAAGGGTAATAATAAAGTGTCTAATGTTATATAAATAACGGAACCCTACGTGCGCGAGTCCGACTCGCACTTGGCCGGTTATTTAGGGCACCGTAGTAAGTAAGGAACCTTTAGGCCGAGGCCGAGCAGCGGGTGGCGGCTCAGAACGGCCTGGGGTGTTATACACATGCCCACTCGTCCTCACCTCTCACCTCACCCGTTTTATTTGGAGAAATTTGACAAATGACAATCAATCAATCAATTTATTCATAAAATTCAATAATTTTACATGTCAGTTTTGCACAATACATCACAACATAACTATAAGTATTTATTAATGTAGCAACACAAAAGTGAGTGAGTACACAGTTATTAAATAGTTGTGTCATTAAATATCTTTTTTTTTATAAAGATATGTATTGCCATCGATATGGGCAAGCAATTTGGGGGCCAATTCTCGGGTTCGATCGAGATGATATCTATTCGAGATTCCATACAAGTGACTCTACCATTCTATACAATGTCACGATAGACATGCATCGGGATCGGACCGAGAATTGGCCCCCAGGCATTATTGAAAAATTCGTCAACCGTATATAACGCGTCATCAATCAGTTTTGGGGGCCAATTCTCGGGTTCGATCGAGATTATCTCTATTCGAGATTCCATACAAGTGACTCTACCATTCTATACAATGTCACGATAGACATGCATCGGGATCGGACCGAGAATTGGCCCCCAGGCATTATTGAAAAATTCGTCAACCGTATATAACGCGTCATCAATCAGTTTTGGGGGCCAATTCTCGGGTTCGATCGAGATTATCTCTATTCGAGATTCCATACAAGTGACTCTACCATTCTATACAATGTCACGATAGACATGCATCGGGATCGGACCGAGAATTGGCCCCCAGGCATTATTGAAAAATTCGTCAACCGTATATAACGCGTCATCAATCAGTTTTGGGGGCCAATTCTCGGGTTCGATCGAGATTATCTCTATTCGAGATTCCATACAAGTGACTCTACCATTCTATACAATGTCACGATAGACATGCATCGGGATCGGACCGAGAATTGGCCCCCAGGCATTATTGAAAAATTCGTCAACCGTATATAACGCGTCATCAATCAGTTTTGGGGGCCAATTCTCGGGTTCGATCGAGATTATCTCTATTCGAGATTCCATACAAGTGACTCTACCATTCTATACAATGTCACGATAGACATGCATCGGGATCGGACCGAGAATTGGCCCCCAGGCATTATTGAAAAATTCGTCAACCGTATATAACGCGTCATCAATCAGTTTTGGGGGCCAATTCTCGGGTTCGATCGAGATTATCTCTATTCGAGATTCCATACAAGTGACTCTACCATTCTATACAATGTCACGATAGACATGCATCGGGATCGGACCGAGAATTGGCCCCCAGGCATTAACATTGAGGTGACTTGAAAAATTCGTCAACCGTATATAACGCGTCATCAATCAGTTTTAGGGGCAAATTCTCGGGTTCGATCGAGATGATCTCTATTCGAGATTCCATACAAGTGACTCTACCATTCTATACAATGTCACGATAGACATGCAACTCGATCGGACCGAGAATTGGCCCCCTGTTTTCAACTTAGTCATGAATGATCTATCGCTAGATGCATTTTTGGCGTATGTCGGTATTTTTTTTTAATAATAATAAATAAATATTAGGGGACAATTATTACACAAATCGAACTAGTCCCATAGTAAGCTCAATAAGGCTTGTGTTATGGGTACTAGACGACAATATATTTAATAGATATATACTTAAATACATAGAAAACATCCAAGTCTCAGGAAAAAATGTCTCTGTTCACCACAGAAACAAATGCCCTTACCGGGATTCGAACCCGGGACCTCTAGCTTCGGAGGCAGTGACACTACCAACTAGGCTAAACAGGCCGTCAAAACAGGTATTGAGTTATATACCTTTGGACCGATTGAGTGCAGGAACTTTTTAGACTTTGCTAGTCGAGTCGACATTTGACGGTTTACATATAAAAATAGGTGATGTGTGGGGTGACGAGTGTGGACGAGTCAGTTTGTGAAAAAGAGGACTGGGCCTTGTAGTTTTAGCTCAGTAACCGTATCTATACTAGAAAGTTTTTCAACTGTTTAACTATCACGGCTCATGAGATACAGCCTGGTGACAGACGGACAGCGGAGTCTTAGTAATAGGGTCCCGTTTTACCCTTTGGATAAACCCTAAATACGTGATAAGAATACAGTGTCGCTAGATGGCGTTCTGTGAGCTATCAAACCACAAACAATAAAAAATATTACGACTACGTCAAAGAAATGCTTGCATGAAGTTTTGCACATTGGTCCATGTTAAGAGTGCGCTGTACGTTCGGTTCTCCATACAAACGTATTTACGCTCTCATTTTAAAACGCCATGCTAGAATAACGTGAAACTTTGTATACACAATGGGATTCGGCATATCTAGGTCGGAAATCAGTTTCTGTTGCTTGAAATTATAATGGAGAAAAAATACAGCGATTATTAAGGTTTTCATACAAGCCGTGAAAAACTCAAAAAACCGCTGTATTTTTTTCTTTTACAGTTTCTAGCAACAGAAACTAATTTTCGACCTAGATATGCCGGATCCTATTGTGTATACAAAGTTTTATGTTATTCTAGCAAGGCATTTTAAAATGAGAGCGTAAATACGTTTGTATGGAGAACCGTGCGTACTGATGCGCCCTCTTAAATAAGACGAAGAACGACATAAAAACTTTGATTAACGATGATCACAGATCAAAATACAAACAACTTTTCAAAATGGAGGGCGTATCGGACACCGCAAGGACGTTCAGTCACTGCCACATGGCGTATCTCAGTTTTACCGTCGTACGTAGATACGCCATTTTAGAAGTTAATGTTGCTAACCGGTTCTTAAAATAGCGTTTTAGCAATCAACTTTTTTTTGTATATTAATATGGAAATTATGCGATACAATTTGGGATTCCGTGTGAACGACAATGAATATAAATCGGTAGTACATCAACGTTTATAAAAATAATTCTACCAAATTATAATGACACATCGCATTGAAAAGGTTCGTCCCTTTTTGAAGTGACGAAGCTTATAATTCCGCCACTGTACCAAAGTACTTATACATAATGATCTATGACTTCGTGATGACTTCTCTGTGTGGTGTCGCGATAGAATACTTCCAACCCCACCTCTTCCCGAGGCTGAGGGTGTATGTCATTCGAATCAGATTTTAGAGAAGATCAAATGTTTGTATGGGACAAAAATTTCATGTGCTATGCGTACCCCATTTACACAGGCGTGATTTTATGTAGCTGTCGTTTACTTCAGTGTGACTGACCTGCCCGGCTAGTATGATAGCTTATACCGTCACGTTATATGGCCAAAATGTACTGAAACATCACATAAAACGTGACGGTATAAGCTATCATACTAGCCGGCCTGATCGACCCTCAGAACGGTACTCCGACTCACGCTTAACCGATTACTACGCAGGGACCGTGTTAGGCAAATCTTTTTGGGATATGCTAATGTATGACAAAAAAATGTGTGACGCCAAACAACTCGTTTGCCAAACGCACGTCCAATTGCCAAGATATCGTCAAGGACTTACATACAATGGGCCCGTCACGATCATTACAGGCTCATTTTCATACACATTGAAGAATTTAAAAATAAGTGGACAAAATTGGTCATGTTATGTTCGAAAACACGCCGGTTTAGGGCAAATGGGCATAATTTTACGAGCTAAGTAAATTGAAACGAATTAAGTAATTTCAATCCCATCTTTTTGCGTCGCGCTTGCACGCGTGACTGTGATATAGCGCTAGTGAGCTCGTCATGAATACTGAGTTTGAGACACTGCGACATACCAGTCATCATCATTATCATCACCCTGGCGGTATCCCAGTACAGTTGCATCCTGAAGGATGCCCGGGGTCCGCTACCTAATCCCACAATTGGCGTAGGGCGCTAGTATTTACTGAAGCGACTGCCATTTCAACCCATGGGGGAAACTAGATCTTATAGGGAATAGGCTTGGTAAAGTGAGTGGGGAACTTGACTGCTAGAAGTTCTCAAGCCATCCGAAGGCCTCTAACTTGGCTTAACGACTGCTGTCATAGACAGCAGCCGGGTTCAACAGCCTAAAGTACCTTCCAAAATGCGTATATTTCATTAAGAACGTTATGTATAAAATGTGATATTATTTTTGTCCTTGTTATTTTACTCTACGAAATAATAAACAAAACAGTTAAAATAAGTTTAGAATATAACTTAAAAATACACTTAATATTAAATAACTATGTTTTCTACATAAAATTCGCTACCGCTCCTAAGTAAATCAATGTCATATTTTAACCGCTTTTTTGGGAAAATAATCAAAACACATAAATCTATAAATGTTCACTTGCAGAACAGCGCCATCTATGTAGCTAGTACGTTAAATAGTCTGCAGCGCCGCTTTTGTACAGCTGATAGGTGGCGCTGTTATTAGTTAAGATATGTTGTGAAGAAATATATTAAATTTCACTTAGAAAAGAGAGGCGATACAAAACGCACACGGCTCTTTTATTATTTCCTCAAGACACCCCAGCCTCCGCCACGACCCAACAATAAAAACGTTGTTGACTTTTAATTTAAATAACGATCCGTTTTCACAAACCTTATACCTGTTTCAGTTTTGCTGCTTGCGTGGGCAGAAAAACTAAGGTGATCCGTTTTCACAAAAATCTTGCCTATTTTAATTTAGCTGCCCACGCGGGCGAGAAGGAAAGCATACCGAGCTAACATTAACGAGCGAGTGAGACAACCCTATCTGAACTTGACCTTGTTGAAGCTTCGTCGAGCGAGAGGGCGTTACAGTTTTACTATTACGTGTTCTGTGGTTACAGTATTGGCTATGTGCGAAGCAGGTGGTGGGGGTAAGCTAGGCGATCGTAGCGCACACCATGGCAGAAATGTGTACTTACCGGAGACCACTGTCAAATTTACTTTCACGTTTTCTATTGGTTACTTAAAGGTTTCCTACGATTCGTTTCGTTTGTATGTATTTATTTATTCTATTATTTATTTCAGTAAAATTTTCAATACGGGGTCTTTCTCGTTTACTAAAGTAAATAAAATATTCATGTGTCATTATTTGACATCTCTGAGTTTTGACATTGCCTCGGGACCTTTGACGTTTGACGTTTCAGACCTGCACATAGCCAATTCCCCCGCATTTCTCATGTAGTCATGCAACGGGTGACGTAACAGTGTGAAATCCATTGAGATTTTTCTTGTGGCACTATTGTTGTATTACATATACAACACCGTGAATAAGGTGGACCCGGGTATGTCCTAAAACTACGACCAAGACCACCGGGGAACGGGCAGCAGCATTCCTAGAGTGCGGTGGAGATACTGCGATCGCCAACCCACATGCCAAGCGTGGCGATTATGGCATTTACCCCCCATGAAATTGGGGGAGGCCTATGTCCAGCAGTGAATGTCCTAGGGCTGATATGGTGGTGGTGGTGGAATAAGGTGATAGACGGCTGTGATCCTCAATAATCAATATTGTAATTACATTTATTAATCAGCTCTAGTCCAGTCTAGTCATGATACAAATTTGGTACAGTCAGCACCATAAACATATATACATTCTAGCACTTTATTGCTTCGTGATAAGGTTGAAAAGTGTATACATATTTATGATGCTGATTGTACAGTCAAGAGCAAAAGTAGATGATGCGTCAAAGTAGTGAAAGTGACAAGCAGGGGTCGTACTTTTCATGCCGGTGACGTAAAATTGACGTCACACTGCATAGGATGATTCCGATTGGTGTTATGGTAATTATCAATCTTTATTCATCAATCATTTAGTGCAAGAAGGTAATTGAAAGTGAGATGCCTGAAAGTACAATACCTCTAGAATAAGACTGTACCCATACTGTTTTCAATTATGTTATTTATGTTGTATTATACGTGTTTCTTTAGTTTACCCTATTAATTGGGCCGTGTTGGCTATAGCTGTAAGGTACAAATTCCATTTTAAATAAATAAACAAATTTAATCATGCATTTATGATGGTATTTTTTCAAGATAACCTGTTATAAAACTTGAAAGAATATGAGTTCCTCACCTGCTTATAATATAAAATTCTAAATAGAAAGAGAAATCCTTTATAATCTTCGGATGAAATAGGCCGTATTTGAAAAAAGACCAATATAAATGCATGATTAAATGATTGATGATTAAATATTGATAATTACCATAACACCAATTGGAATCATCTATTGCCCCTTCGGCCGCCGACGAAACCATGTTACGTAACCGGTTACGTGAGAAGAATTGTTTTTCTTGCTACGAAACCAGTTACGTACAAAGAGGTTTTTTCTTCCTACGAAACTAGTTCGAATTTAATTAAATTTCATAAAGTTCAAAGTATAATATTTTTTCGTCATATAGGTTTACAAAAGATTTAAAAACAAGTTATTCCGCTCTTTTATAAAAAAAAAACCTCGAAGACGAAAGCGGGAGCGAAGCTCCCGCTTCCGTCTTCTAACCTATCCGCGATCCGAGTCGGTTTCGCCATTACCAATTCCCCGTGCCCTCTCATATCTACCGCATGCTGGCTATGCGTTAAAAGTATTCGGTTGTTTGCCACACATTACACTATCGAGTTTCATTACAATTCGAACTAGTTTCGTAGGAAGAAAAAAACCTCTTTGTACGTAACTGGTTTCGTAGCAAGAAAAACAATTCTTCTCACGTAACCGGTTACGTAGCATGGTTTCGTCGGCGGCCGAAGCCGCAATTTTACGTCATCGGCACGAAAATTTCGAGCACTGGTGACAAGGTACTAAAATGATCATCTACTGTTGCTGTTGACTGTACGCTCTTTTTTGAACCGAGTCACTACATGGTCGTCACTTATCATTTCAAGTCGTTAGTTATCTAAATGGTCGCGTACATGCAGAATTAGGACATACGAAAGCATGTTTGGCGTACTCCCATCTTAAGAGTGCGCAGTACGTTCGGTTCTCCATACAAACGTATTTACGCTCTCATTTTAAAACGCCATGCTAGAATAACATGAAACTTTTTATACACAATGGGATTCGGCATATCTAGGTCGGAAGTTAGTTTCTGTTGCCTGAAATTATAATGGAGAAAAAATACAGCTATTCTTAAGGTTTTCATATAAGCCGTAAAAAACTCAAAAAACCGCTGTATTTTTTTTCATTTACAGTCTCTAGCAACAGAAACAAATTTTCGACCTACATATGCCGGATCCCATTGTGTATACAAAGTTTCATGTTATTCTAGCAAGGCGTTTTAAAACGAGAGCGTAAATACGTTTGTATGGAGAACCGTGCGTACTGCGCCCTCTTAAAGGCCGGCAACGCATACAATCCCTCTGGTGTTGCGGGTGTCCATGGGTGACGCTAATCGCTTACCATCAGCCGATTCGTCTGCTCGTTTAACTCCTATTTCACAAAAAAAGCTGAAACGGAGAGGCATTGCTCGCTTCGTTCGTTCTGTCAACTTGGGGTGAGCGGAATTGTAAACAGCATAGCAATTAGCAGTTCATGCGTCAAATTGATGCTATCCACGTCACTTACGGATGTACGTTAGATCTTACGGAGTTACACTGGTAAATCTCTCAAAGTGTCCCGGAGCATAGAGCCCAAGAGATCATTATAAATTTTGCCTTTTTCAAGATAAGGTACCTCTTTGTTAATGTCAAAAAGTACGATTTGTCGTCGTTACGGATACCTACAGGGTGTCGCTGGAATAGGAGCAAAAAAATAAAAGAACGCTTCCTTCGGGCATCTGGACCTCTTGTATCTAAAATAATAATTTACTTTTAGAATTCGTAGAAATTTTGATCTAAAGTTATGACCGAATAATGGATCTTGACACCACGAAATTACAGCGCGGCAGCGTCAGTCAATAAAAAAAAAAAAATTGGGGGACAATCTTACACAAATCGACCTAATCCCAAACTAAGCAAAGCTTCTACTATGGGTACTAGGCGACGATATATATACTTATATAGATAAATACATAGGAAACATCCAAGACCCAAGAACAAATATCCGTGCTAATTGCACAAATAATGCCCTGGCCAGGATTCGAACCCGGGACCTCTAGCTTCGGAGGCAGTGTCACTACCAACTAGGCTAAACAGGCAATCAATGCTGATTTTGAGGAAGCACCAAATCATGATTATGACTCATAACATAATAGTTGTGGATTTCTGGTTTTAACGGATATTTTTTGGAATTTCTAAATGTTGTTATTAGTGTTTTTTAAAATAAAAAGTTATATATTAATGAGAGCGCTCGTGGCCCAGCGGCACCCGCCTGCCGCGTGCGGTATGCGAGGTTAAGCAATGTGGGCGCAGGTCAGCTCTTGGATGGGTGACCGCTTTGAGTGGTTACTAACTGAGCGCTCTCGTGCTTTGGAAGGCACGTTAAGCCGTTGATCCCGGCTGCTGTCTACGACAGCAGTCGTTAAGCCAAGTTAGAGGCCTTCGGGCGGCTTGAGAACTTCTAACAGTCAAGTTGCCCACTCACTTGACAAGCCTAATCCCAATAAGGTCTAGTTTCCCCCTCGGGTTGGAAGGTCATATGGCAGTCGTAAAATTAGCGCCTACGCCAACTCTTGGGATTAGGTAGCGGACCCCAGGCATCCTTCAGGATGCAACTGTACTAGGAATAACGCTAGGAGGATGATGATGAGTTGGCGAGATTGCACATGCACGGTTCTTCCCGAGTTTATGAATTAATTCATATTGCAATAATAATTTAAAATTACGAGTACATAATACATGTTATTCTAAAGCTATATAATATTTTAAGTAGCTTATTGAACTTTCCAGGGCTATTAAGACTGCGCAGTACGTTCGGTTCTCCATACAAACGTATTTATCCAGGGCTATTAAGACTGCGCAGTACGTTCGGTTCTCCATACAAACGTATTTATGCTCACATTTTATAACGCCATGCTAGAATAACATGAAACTTTGTATACACAATGAGATCCGGCATATCTAGGTCGGAAATTAGTTTCTATTGCTTGAAATTATAATGGAGAAAAAATACAACGATTATTAAGGTTTTCATACAAGCCGTAAAAAACTCAAAGAACCGCTGTATTTTTTTTCTTTTACAATTTCTAACAACAGAAACTAATTTCCGACCTAGGTATGGCGGATCCCATTGTGTATACAAAGTTTCATGTTATTCTAGCATTGCGTTTTAAAATGAGAGCATAAATACGTTTGTATGGAGAACCGAGCGTACTGCGCCCTCTTAATGTTACCAGTGAGAACATACAATAAGTTTTCAGGTAGGTTGTTTAAATAAGGTCGGCCCAGATCAATTGTTGGATGGGTAACCGCTTTGAGTGTTTACTAACTGAGCACTCCCGTGCTTTATAAGCACGTTAAGCCGTTAATCACAGCTGCTGTATAAGTCAGCAATCGTTAAGTCAGAAGCCTTCGGGCGGTATGAGAACTTCTTATACAGTCAAGTTGCCCACTCACTTGACAAGCCTAATCCCTATAAGCTCTAGTTTCCCCCTTAGGTTGGAAGGTCAGATGGCAGTCGCTTCCGTAAAAACTAGTGAACGCTAATTCTTGGGATTATATAGCGGACCCTAGGCATCCTTCAGGATCCAACTGTACTGGAATAACGCATGATTTGTGTAAGTACATACATAGTTCCACTGGGTGAGGATTGTACAAGCCGTCGGAAATATCTGCGAACAATTTGTACCCAGCCAGGTTCGCAGATATTTCAAACGGGTCAACCTTTAAAAGGAATCATATGGTACAAAAGATTGCGGCCCAAGAAGTGTGGGAATTCCTAGAAGCAATAAGTGTAAGCAAAACTAAAAAAGATCAAATCCTGGTCTAGGCGGCACAGAAATCAATTTATAAACAATCCAATGACTATAATAAAAAGAAAATCCGTTTTTTCAATGTCCAATTCTGTGAAACTATTACAAAGTGTGTTATAATTATGAATATTATCATCCATGTGCTATGGATGACATCACGATACAGTGGTAAGTCAAATTCGTTATTAAATATCTTGATGGATGCACACTATGCACTATGTATACCTACTGTGTCGGTTTCTTCAATACGGTAGTTGGGTAACGAGAAAATTTTTGCACATGAGTTTGTTATGCTTTTAATTAGTCTACAATTTGATTGATTCCGTTGTTACACGAAAGTAAGCCATACATATAAATTGTACGACAAATTTTCGTGTCACAGTCATTAATAATAATGGTATGGCATTTATTTGCGAACCAGGAGCGTTCGTGGCCCAGCGGCGCCCGCGTACCGCGTGCGGTATGCGAGGTTAAGCAATGTCGGGCGAGGTCAGTCCTTGCATGGGTGACCGCTTTGAGTGGTTACTAACTGAGCGCTCCCGTGCTTTGGAAGGTAAGCTAAGCCGTTGATCCCGGTTGCTGTCTATGATAGCAGTCGTTAAGCCAATAGATTAGATTAGATTATTTTATTTCATGATAAGGAATTACAATATAAATTTGCATACATGTCAAAATTATACGAATTGCTATCATGATCGTCATAACAAGGAAAATAATGATAATAAAACATAGGTAAAATAATATAAACGTCTCGAATAAGCCGGCTCGAGAACTTCTAACAGTCAAGTTGCCCATTCACTTGACAAGCCTAATCCCAATAAGGTCTAGTTTCCCCCTTGGGTTGGAAGGTCAGATGGCAGTCGCTTCCGTAAAAACTAGTGCCTACGCCAACTCTTGGGATTACGTAGCGGACCCCAGGCATCCTTCAGGATGCAATTGTACTGGGAATAACGCTAGGAGGGTGATGATGATTTATTTTCGAACCGTGAGATCTTCGAGAAGACAAGTACGGTTGCCAGTTTGTTGCACTCTTAGCACCACCCAGGGGTCACGTGTCGGGTAACGGTGGGTACTCCCTACGGACGTGGTGCAACGTCGCACCTTGTCAAGTGAGTGGGCAACTTGACTGATAGAAGTTCTCAAGCCGTCCGAAGGCCTCTAACTTAGCTAAACGACTGCTGTCGTAGACAGCAGCCGGGACAATTAATTGACAGATTACAATGCTGATGGAGTAGAAAAAATATTATTGAATACCTGAAGATTAGAAAATGGATACTTATACAATTATTCACTAAAAATAATTGTATGCATATTATTGAACATAAATAATGAAATGAACGAACTCTTTATAAATGTAATTTGCGATGTGTCTGACTTATAAATAACAACAAAACTTCAACAAAATTTCACTTTGCCTTACATTGTACAATCAGATTATCACTAACACCGCTTAAAGGATGATTCACAGTAAGCCGTTCCGTGTCCGGGCCGGCCCGTTTTCTTCTAGCGAAATACGCCGGCCGTTGCCGGGCCGGCCCGGACACGGAACGGTCTACTGTGAATCATCCTTAAGATTACAGATTGGTGCAAACCACATTTGTTTGATTGTGATCGTTGCAGCCACACTTATAAGAAAAACTCACCGAGTACCATGGTGACAGCGAAGACGTACGGCAAGAGAGACATGCTTTCCACGAGCGGCGTACGCGCATTAGGAATATTCGCGCCGAGACCGGGTATATCATACGAACACGTAACACACACGACACAGCGTACACAGGACAGTGCACTTGGGTAAATAAAAACGGCGTGCTAGGTTCATTGCTTATTAAAACTTTTTGTTATTTTTAATAATAGCACACACTCGTTTACGATGTCTCAATTAATTGTGTTTATTTTCTAATTATTACAGACACATAAACTTACGCGTGTTGACTAAAACCGGTAGGCAGACTTTTTTATAAGTTTTTTTTTTGAATATTCCATAGTTTGTTATTACGGTGCATAAATAAAGATTATAGATAATAATTATTTCCTTAACAAAATACGAGTACACAGTATTTTACATTTGTAAAATAAAATGAATTCAGTAATCGATCGTCATTAGTTATTATGTAAATATTTGAGTGAAGATTTAAAAAAAACCAGTAATAAAAATCAAAAATGTCACAGGTAAAATGAAAAAAAAAAAACAAAAAGTTAATGTTGTACCTACAAAGTAAAAATGTTATAGTATAAAACAATAAATAATAAAAATAATATACTTAGCATAAAATAATAAAAGATAACAAGGCCAAATATGGTCCAATATCAATTAAATGTCATGAATATAATTTTAAAAATTCAATGACAATAATTAGGTGAGAAGATGTGAACATAATTAAAATACTTTTTTACTAAAATAAAAGTGATAAACCCAAAAATAAACCTAACTTACAATAATTACAGGAAAGACACTCGATCCCCATCGAGCGGATTCCCTTGCGGCATAATACCCATTAGCCTACTCGTATTACGCTGGTGGGTGGTTAGCTTTCTGTTTAAAAATAAGTATTTATGCTTCTAAATCGAAAATTGTTTACCTACTTTCCTTATCCTTTCAACCCTTTTCTTGACAAACTAAAAAAAATGTGGATTAAAGCCTCATTTGCGCAGTAGAAGCAGTAGCAGTAAAACAAAAAAAATCGTCAAGGAAATTTGGAAAAATAAAAATCTTACAAAACACGGTGTTGCTATTCCAAACTGGCATATTAATACTATTATTGTCCGGACCAATACCTATTTCCCAGTTTTTACGACATTTACATAAGGTTCAACTTGAAAAGATTTTTTCTCACTCTTCTTGTACCAATAATCCGTAGTACCTATACCAGAGCTGCTACCGCGAAATGAAAACGAACGAAGTTCGAATGTCTATCTCTGTCGCTCGAATACGCAAGTGCGACAGAGCAAAGATATTCGAACTTCGTTCGCTTGCGTTGCGGTAACAGCTCAGGAATAAAGAGGTATGCGGAAAACTCTCACTAATCCCGCAATTTGTGCGTCGTGTTCAATCAATATCATCATCATCATATCAGCCGCTGCTGGGCATAGGCCTCCCCCACCCCCAAAGAGTGCCAGAATTACCGTTGCTGCGCCACCCGCATCCAGCGGACTCTCGCGAGTCCGCGACCTTTACCAGGTCATCAGTACACCTTGTTGGGTCTACCCACGCTGCGACGCACGGTACTTGGTCGCCACTCGAGAACCGCACCGCCCGAACGGCCATCGGTTCTAGGTGCAATGTGCCCCGCCCACTGCCACTTCAATGAATAAAACTCATATTTTACAAGAGATTATTTATTTTTATTTATTTTCATTTTATTGTAATGGGAAACAAACAGCATATAGTAATAATAATAGGATATTTAATGGTATTTTCTGTATTCGATTATAAATTATGTGTATTCAAATTAATTTGTTTTGTTTTAAATTTGGTTCGGTGCATAATTCACAGGTTGTACCTATATCGTCATCCTCCGTCTTTAATGAACTCATTTGCTCAAAGGTTAGCTGGAAGCCCTTGAAGGGATAAGCTCGCCTTTGTACGTCTACTTTTTGTTTACGTTTATCATTTTGTCGTGTTTTATGTGCAATAAAGTAATACATATATTACAAAAATGTATAGAAAACAACTTAGTTTATACATAGGCCAAAACAGTTTCCACCAAGGCTTAATCTTTTTGCTCTGAGTACAAACGATGCAGCAAACACAAATAACAAAACCTTTGACATTTTGTTAAAAAAAAAGTATTAAAAAAATAATAATAATGTGGAAAAAAGAAAAAAGAACAAAAGTTAATTACAATTAATTAGAGTACACTAGCGCATTTTCCAGTTTAAATATTTGACAAACATTCAATGTGAGTCTGAGTAGACTTATGTTTTGACAATTGATTTCATTTCAGAAACAAACTTGTTGTGGTTTATTCCGAAATTAGTTCATACGAATACTCTCCTTCTAGCCAGCTATTCACTACTTTTTTTGAGCTGTGAAGTAGGTGCGGGCTGAAAATCAGCGATGTACAGCCAACCAGGCTCGCAGCAAACGCTGAACCGAACCTATTGTCGCACCGATTTTGTTTGAATATTAAAATATTTAGTTGTGTTGTTCCTCTGGATATTTTTTTGTTCTTTTGCCATAGTATTTTTTTTGTGTTCAGTACAGGTAAATTCCAGCATTCCTAGTCAAAATCAAAATCAAAATCAAATATTTATTCTGCAAATAGGCCACAAGGGCACTTTTACAAGTCAAAGCGTGAATTTATAAAATTAAAAAAAAACCGACAATCTTACTTAATAATAATGATTAAAAAAAATTACTGATTAACAATTATATAAAAATAAATTTACAAATATTTCGACGTATTGAATACGATCTGTCCGAATAAACAAAAAGTACATAAAATTAATTTAATATCTCAGAGATGTATATGGTCTTTATATTTGACAGATTGTTTCAAATTATAACTCTAAATAAATAAATACACATGATGCTATGGACCCGGGTATGTCCTAAAACTACGACCAAGACCACCGGGGGATGGGCGGGAGCATCCCTGGAGTGCGGTGGAGATACTGCGATCGCCAACCCGCATGCCAAGCGTAGTGATTATGGCATTTACCCCCCATGAAATTGGGGGAGGCCTGTGTCCAGCAGTGGTCGTCTTTCGGCTGATATGGTGGTGGTGGTGGATGCTATGAATGCTTATGAACTGTCAGTGTTAGTCTGTAAGTCTGTATACCTACAATAAAAGGTAAAAACGAGTTCCAAGGAGACACCTTTATCTCGACTACAGACTTTTAGCTTGACATTATTTCCTATTTACATAACGATTATTAACAAGTTAACAACTATGTATCGTTAAATATACTAATAATTGATTACATTTTAAGTGCTAAAATATAGCCATAATAAAAATATTATATTGTATGTTATTTAATACGTTATTTCGTGAGATGATGATCATATTCGGAGCAGTATCTGGAGACCACATCCATAATTACTACTCAGCAAATCTTCAAATAAGAAAAGGGCCGGTAACGCGCTCTGGACTCGTCAAGTGTCCATAGGCTACGGTGCCTACTTTCCATCAGACAGCCGGTCGCTTATTTGCTACTGTCTAAGCATAATAATACAAATTTTTAGCAATACAAGGTCGAAGTGATTTTTAGAATTGTAACTTAAATATTTCAAGGCGCTCCTAGCTTCCAATGACCTTTGATCTGTAATTCTCCGTTTTCTCGTGTTTTTTATGGCTTATCGTATTAACAACAACGAGCTATACCAAATTAGTATGCCATATTTACTTCAAAACTCGCCATTTTCGAGATACATATATGGCATCAAACTTTGGCTATTATTTTATACAACGTCGGTGTCAAACAAGCATACGTCCCGCCTGATAGTAAGCGCTCACCGCAGCCTATGGACGCCTGCATGTCCAAGGTTGTCACATGCGCGTTGCCGGCCCTTTAAAAATGTATACATTCCTTTCTTGAAGAACTTCATACTGTAAGTCCCTGGCTATTTTAGGCCAGAATACCAGTTTTTTTGGTCGTAACTTTTATAAAAACGAATCAAAAATAAAAATCTCTCTTTAGTTCTTAGAGACGTCAATAAGAAACAGTTATATGTAGATTACATGTAATATATAAGTGCATAAAATGCATGCAATGAAACTTTTTAAAAGATTAAGTTATCTGCTTATCCGGTCCTCGGGTGACCGTAGGGCTGGCTCGTTCCTCGCACAGCGAATCGGCATTGCCGTTCAGCGAGGCAACGCAGCCAGCCTTATGGGAACCCTGCCCAGTGGAAGTGATTTGGGTGAGCCCTTTATATATAGTTTTAGTTAGTTATTAGTTTCTCTTTGTGTTTATTTTTATTTGTATATTGCTTATTATTGTTGTAAATAAAACGTACAGTGCATAAATAACATACTAATATCGAAAATAGAGCTATGTTGGACCATGTGTGACTAATTAAAAAAAAAAATCATTTTTATTCCGAATTTCGGCTTATGAAAATGTAGATAAAGGATTTAAGAACCGATAACCATTTGTGCCATAAATATATCTAAGTATAGTTTTGACGGAGGAATATCAACTCAAAATTCTTCAAAAATAGATGATTAGTGCGTGGAGCCAGTTGAGCAATTCCATGGTAAAAAACGACCAGTCAATAAATTATAGATAAAAAAAACTTGAGCAAGGCCCGTCTTGTGCGTAGTTGTGGTCGTTTCAACTAGACATTACTGTATATTTTAAATTTGTAACACAACCAAAACACATGTCTATTCGGACAGTACACAACCACATATGCAAAGGGGCTTTACTTTTTCACCAATGTCGGTTTTTATCTAGAATAGAGGCTAAGATCCGATAAAAAATAATGACTACTTTTTTTGCCTACTTAGACGGATAACGCAAAAAATAAGGTATATAAATACTAATATTTTCGTCTCTATCGCTCGAATAATACTGTATTTCACTGATAGTCAAAACACAAATCACTTTTACGAAAAGTCTAAAACGCTCAGTTATGTTATGAAGTTTGAGTAGGGAAATGTCCTTCCGGCTTCCGGCTGATTTGACATCGAACCCAATATTAGAGATGCACCAAATATTCGGTTAATATCCGGTATCCGGCCTATCCGGCCTTTATTTTAATATCCGGCCGGATACCGGATAGCAAAGTACTATCCGGCCGGATACCGGATAGTAAACTTGCTTGTTTTTGGGGTAAAAAATGGAACTAGCATATTTTTTTGAAACAATTTCAAGTAAGAGTGGTGATCAGTAAAAAAGCGAGGTTATTCTATTTATTGTATTATTGGAAATCCACCAAAGGCTAATTTGTGATGTATATAACGAACTTTCACTACGAAACAGGTCAAAACCTGCACCACGGGTACCTGCAAAACTCAAAATGTAGGTATAGTCCCGTCGGCCGAATATTCGGCGGCCGGATACCGAATATTGGGCAGGTGGTCAGGCCGAATATCTGGTATCTGGTATCCGGCCAAATAACTATCCGTCGCATCTCTACCCAAAATACACTAGTCATTAATAGACCCTAATATCAATATACTACGGTACGGTAGGGTACGGCAGATGTCGCTGTACGCCTCCCTAAGGCGTTGTAAGAGGGAACTATTAAAGGATTTCGTGGACGAGCTTGGTTGTTCCGATAGCTCAGAGGCTAGAGCGATTGGCCGCGTATGCCAGATGTCGCAGGTTCGAATCCTGCTCGGAGCATGAAATTTTTCAATTTTTGCCTTTAAATGGAAATTATCGTTTGCAGCGTTACTGCTTTAGTACAAAATTAATTTTGTGTAGTTTTTTCATGATTATGAATTGAATTGCATAACCAAGCTTTTTCCGACCATTTTAAAAAACTTAACTTAAAGAAAATTGTGTCGTAAATACCCTTTTAAAATACGATATTAGTTCTGCACTATATACTTATTTATAATTCTCGATATCCTGGAGAATACATTGAGCTTCACATAACTTAGTTGACATGATACATGATACGATAACTTCAAGTCCGACACGACCTCAGACGCGGCAGCGGACGAGCTAGCGGCCCGCCCCGCGTTTTGCACAGATTACAATAATGTGCATGTGAGAAATATGTATACATCAATAATACACCAAAACCATCCGGAAGAATAATAATAATAATAATAATAATAGCGAAGAGTCTCGACCAACATCTCAAGAGACTCTCGTTAGATGGCTGGGTCAAGGGTCAGATACAGAAGGCGGTACTCCTGGACACGGCGCGGATAGTCCGGAGGTTCCTCTCTCTGTCGCCCTAACCACCGGTAGCTTAGGCCCGCCTCGCTGCCGGCGGCACCCTAGGTTAGGTTTTTATAATGATTTTATGTTTTGTAAATATTGTTTTATATTTTACTTTTTATAGAAATATTGTAAAACCTAATCTAAGAGAAGAAATGAATAAAGGGATAATAATAATAATATTCGGGGACAATCTTACACAAATCGAGCTAGTCCCAAACTAAGCAAAGCTTGTACTATGGGTAGTAGGCGACGATATACATACTTATTTAGATAAATACATTCTTAAATACATAGAAAACATCCAAGACCCAAGAACAAATATCCGTGAAAAATGCACAAATAAATGCCCTGGCCGGGATTCGAACTCTAGCTTCGGAGGCAGAGTCACTACCAACTAGGCTAAACAGGTCGTCCTCAGAATCAAGCTACACGTTGGTGAAAGCAGCATATAAACCCATCAAACGGTTTCGAGTTTATCGCGAACATGCAGACAGACAGGCGCGGCGGGGTATTTCAGTTTAAAATATCTTATTGATCCGTTACGCATTGTGTATCGATCATGACTGTGGTTGTAAATTTGGTCTCTAAAAATACTAAAACTAAGTACACTAAATCGGTCTATCTTCAACTTACCATCAGAAGCAAGCACAAAAATTCGCAACGCAAGCGTACTCAGCACAGCAATAAACGACATTATAAATTGCATTAACGCAGTAGTGAAAAACCGCATCGTGTGCAGTACCGACCTGTCCCGCCTTGCTTTACAATGGCAATGGTCGGCCCGTACAAGCAGGGTTGCCTTTGGGTTGAGAAATGCACCGAGGTTAATAGCGGGAAAACTGATTTCACAATCAACAAATGATTATCACCATCGCCAGCCATTCGCCAGCTTCCGTCTGCTGCCATATGATTAACAACCTCTTTTCTGTAGTAACTGACAGAGATCATGATCACAATTCTATGCACTTATGGCAGTAACTCGCCAATTTCCCACTGTCGCGTTGACATTATCGTTGTCAATTTTGCAGCGCTGAGTCGATTAGAACGATGCTGTCCTGTGTGCCTCTATTTAGACGGTGAAATATAGGCTAGTTCTCACCGGGTCAAGCCGGAACCCCACTACTGCGTAAGCTACACACATGCTATACACGACGCCTCAGCCACGTGGGGCCAATGGTTCAGCTGCGTGTTGACATTGCCACAGTAACCAACACGCTAAACACGTCTCCAACGTGGGTACATTGGTCAGCTGCGGTCCTTCCCCACTGCGACGCACACTACGCACGGAACGGGCCACGCACACAGTTGAGGCCACCTTTCCACTGCAACCCACACTAGCTCATCTTATCAAGTCAGTCAGAAATGTTTTGGACTTTGGAGAAGTGACACACGATTCCCTTCTCCCCCCGCTCCCCACAGATACGGCATTGGTGTGTAGCGTGGGCAGCGTGGGTCGCAGTCGCAGTGGGGCTTCGCCTGCCACGTGCGGTAGTAGCGCCTGGCACTTTGGAACAGGCCACGCGTGTATCAGTGACGTCATTTCATGCTTACCGTGCTCGTGCACTGCCATGGAAGGATCTACCTACATTTTGATACGAAGCGTTTTTGTATTCACACGTGCGTAGCTCGATCGTGCGCAGCAGTCGGGCTCCGGTTTCAAAGTTAAAAGTTTCAACAAAACGATAGCGCAATAAATGTAATTTTGAAAGTGCTTCAGTAACGAGTCACCAGAACATCATTATAAGACAATATCAAAGAATAACTTCCCAAAACTAGTATTTTCTCTAGATGACAACAGTAAGAGAGGCCGAAGTCTTGTACAGTTTTGTTACGATACCTCGCCCTAATAAAACGACATCATCATCATTAGGCGCGCGTTGCCTGTTTTTATGCGACCATGCGCGGACGCGCTGCATCCCTGGTGCGCCGGGTGCGGGACAGTCCCAATACCATTCTGAGAATGATAGCGGATAAGCCAGACTGTCTTATCATGTTACACTGTGCGGGGCTGCATACTTCCACCAGTGTAGCCGTATCAGTGGTAGGACTGTGTATGCACTGGCTGTTCAATTTTTTTTTTTCAATTAATGTATTGTATGTGTCTCCGTTACGCGAAATAAATGATTTTTTTTTATTATCATCAGCCGAAAGACGTCCACTGCTGGACAAAGGCCTCCCCCAAGGCTCTCCACAGTAACCGGTCCTGCGCCGCCCTTATCCAACGGCTTCCCTCCACCTTGTTGGGGACCTCTCCACGCAGCGTCTTGTGGTCGCCACTCAAGAACCATTCTGCACCAACGGCCATCGGTCCTACCATGGTCCTACCATGTTCTTCTTTGATGATAGTTTTTACAGATTACCGACTAATAATCTACGTTCGTAATACATTTATTTATCTTCCACTACTTAAATGGTGTCAGCAGGTCAACTGGATTAACTAACTATTAAATTGGATTAACGCGTCAGTAATTTACAATATTCAACGCTTGCCTGACGGTTACACGGCGTTAACAATAACAGGTTCACGGCCGCTTCCCACCTGACGTCGTAATCTTATTATTCAGCCGATTAGAATGGAATCGAAGTGACAATTTTAACATATACGTAAGTCGAAGGGAATATTAATTGACAGAATTTCCATCGCAAAATCCGTTCTTATTAATAGTGATTTTGTGTGTTTTAGGTTGGCACCACGATGTCGGGTGAGGTCGGCAAGCGATTCTTCACGTACGCGAGTTTACTAGAGCATCATACTTAAGAGGACGCAGTACGTTTGATTCTCCATACAAACGTATTTATGCTCACATTTTAAAACGCCATGCTAGAATAACATGAAACTTTGTATACACAATGGGATCCAGCTTGTCTAGGGCGGAAATTAGTTTCTGTTGCTTGAAATTATAATGGCGAAAAAATACAGTTTTCATGCAAGCCGTAAAAAAACTCAAAAAACCACTGTAATTTTTTTCTTTTTCAATTTCTAGCAACAGAAACTAATTTCCGATCTAGGTACGCCGGATCCCATTGTGTATACAAAGTTTCATGTTATTCTAGCATGGCGTTTTAAAATGAGAGCATAAATACGTTTGTATGGAGAACCGATCCACACCGATCGTACTGCGCAGTCTTAATCAGCATCAGGAATTGTCAAGAGTACAAAAATACTACGCAACATGCTTTGTCAAAATAACTCACTTATGTCAACGAGTCTTGTAGATCGCCGGGGCAGCAGGTACTCATACAGTCAACAGCAAATGTAAAAGATGATCATTTAATCATTTTATTACTTTGTCGCTCTAACGCTCCTCACACCTTAGAACCTAAATGGTCGCGTACGGTACGGTTTCAGAGGAATTTCCTCCCTCGGACGCTCCGATTGTGGAATGAGCTGCCGCCTAGGTTTTCCCGTCGGACTACAGTATGGGGTTCTTCAAGAAAGGAGTGTATAAATTCTTAAAGGGTCGGCAACGCGCATGTGACACCCCTAGGAGTTGCAGGCGTCCATAGGCTGCGGTGACCGCTTACCACCAGGCGGGCCGTACGCTTGTTTGCCACCGACGTAGTATATAAAAAAAAGTAACAATACTGCGACAGTTGGGATGCGTCAAAGTAGTGAAAGTCACAAGGTTCTAATCATCTACTTTTGCTGTTGACTATACGGACGCGCACATTAGTTTGGGGCCTATTAGCAAAAATATTCTCTGGACACAGGACTGTAAACTATATATTTATTTCATTGCCATTCTTCTTGTAAATACTGTATATTAATTATTAATATTTAATATCACCATAATCATCATCATGTCAGCCGAAGGACGCTAGACATAGGCCTCCCCCAAAGACTTCCACATGACCGGTCCCGCGCCACCCGCATCCAGCGGACACCCGCGACGCTTATCAGTCCTCCGTGTGGGGGGTCTGTCCACGCTACGCCTTCCGGTACGTAATCTCCACTCGAGCCCTTTCCGCCCCAACGGTCACTTTGGTTCTGCTGCGGATGGCCTCATTCCTGATGCGATCACGCAGAGAAACACCCAGCATAGCCCTTTCCATATTTAATATATTACAAAACTTAACCTTAAGAGGGCGCAGCGCAGTACGTTCGTTTCTCCATACAAACGTATTTACGCTCTCATTTTAAAACGCCATGCTAGAATAACGTGAAACTTTGTATACACAATGGGATCCGGCATATCTAGGTCGGAATATAGTTTCTGTTGCTTGAAATTATAATGGAGAAAAAATACAACGATTATTAAGGTTTTCATACAAGCCGTAAAAAACTCAATAAACCGCTGTATTTTTTTTCTTTTACAATGTCTAGCAAACAGATACTAATTTCCGATCTAGATATGCCGGATCCCATTGTGTATACAAATTTTCATGTTATTCTAGAATGGCGTTTTAAAATGAGAGGGTAAATACGTTTGTATGGAGAACCGAGCCAGACCGAGCGTACTGCGCC
The DNA here is from genome assembly GCA_905163555.1 of Notocelia uddmanniana. Classification (NCBI taxonomy): domain Eukaryota; kingdom Metazoa; phylum Arthropoda; class Insecta; order Lepidoptera; family Tortricidae; genus Notocelia; species Notocelia uddmanniana. Next base: position 75,101,540 of record LR991052.1, read on the forward strand.
CTCTTAATATATGCTACATTAAATCCGTTGCGACTACACGATGCGACGCAATGCAACGCAGCAGTTTGCCCCGGTACGTTTTAACCTTGGTACGTATACTACCGCTTATAATTATTTAGGCACCCATACCTTTTTCCATACATCTGTATACAAAAATGACTTTCAGAAATACACTGCCAAGTCAGAGTCCCTTGACAGTTTTGCGTGCATTTTGCATTTTTTATTTAGCTGAATTATTGAGCCTGAAATCGGTGCGAGAGACCCCTCTTTTAAAATGGTAGTTTTCTTTTTGTAATGACTTAAATCACTACTAATTGCTGGCTCATAGAAAAGTATAGTGTGTTTGTATGGGGGTCTAAGGCACCGATTTAAGGCTTAATAAGTCAGCTAAATAAAAAATGCAAAAGGCACGCAAAACTGTCAAGGGACTGACTTGGCAGTGTATTTCTGACAGTCATTTTTGTATACAGATGTATAGAAAAAGGTATGAGTGCCTAAATAATTATAAGCGGTATATAAACCCCTATATAAATATGTCTAAGAATGTACTTGTTGTAAATATTTTAAAATCAATAAACGTTATTATTATATCAATAATGTATATTGTTTTGAAAAAATTATACCTCGTTTTTTTACGCTGTTTCTTCTCGTGGCAGAGGATTATATTTGAGAAACCGGCGGTAGTTTATTGATGTTCATTGGTGCAGATAATACTCGTACGCCTAAATTGGAGAATCAATAACTTTGAATTTGGCATCTTCCGATGACTGGGTGGGTACGTGGTTCGCAGGTTCGACATGTTGTCTTGTTGAACTACGCATTGAACATGTTTTTCCACTCTTCTTTTCATTTATACTCGGATTTACTTATAGTGAGTTGGTTAAGTATTATTGTAATAAGCTTATCTTTGGGAGTAAAAGTAAAAAAGTAAAAGTAAAAGTAGTTTATTCTTCAGATTAGGCATATTACATGCACCTATGAACGTCAATAAACTACCACCGGTTCGGAAAAATAAACCTCTGCCACGAGAAGAACCGGCGTAAGAAACTCGGCGAGGTGTCATTTTTTCAAAACAATATACATTGTATAGTTAAATATAAAATTACAGTCTCAGTTACTACAAAAATAACAAGCTACAGTAGAAAACCTATTTTCGCGATAGATTAGCCGTGCAGGACACTATCACTGCCAAACATCCCTGTCCATGATGTAATCGTTTACCTTATAATATGCTTTTGAAATAAGTGTTTGTTTTACTACAGATTTGAATTTAGAATTGCTAAGTTCAGTAATGTGTTTTGGAATTTTATTGTAGAATTCAATACAATTTCCCAAGAAGGACTTGAAGAAGATTGACTGTCGAGTTTGTTTCGGCGTTTCTTCTCGGCAGTAGATTTTAATTTGTTTTTACAAATTAAAATCTACTGCCATTATGGCCTACTTGTAGGATAAACTTATTTTTTTTATGATAGACTGACCAGCGATTGGCCTTAGTCTCACCTGATGGAAAGCGATGACAAGGCCTAAGATGTTGCTCACTGATCCAGTAATAGCCTATTCACTCTTGTCTTGAAGAGACCCAGATTGTATGTATCAGGAAATACAGACGGCGGCAGTAAATTCCAGTCCTTAGCTGTTCGCATTAAGAAAGAAGAAGCAAATCGCTTCGTGCGAATAAATGGTAGGCTGACAACGTAAGGATGCAACCGCTCACCACGTCTGGACGGCCGGTGATGGAATGGGGAGGGCGGAACTAAGTCATGTAATTCCTGTGCACACTCTCCAAAATGTATCCGATAGAACACAGACAAACAAGTTACGTGCATATGTCGAAACTTTAAAGAGCCATATGTACTGTAAAACGTTGTACGATACACGTGCGAACAGGTCATACGCAACTCGTGTCGATTTAAAACACTCCCTTCGGTCGTGTTTTAATTTATCACCACGCGTTGCGAATTTCCTGTTCTCTGCACTTGTATTGTAATGTACTATTACATTACATATGGTGCTACATTATCGCACGAGTGCGGTAATCAGCAGATTACGTGCATATGTCGAAACTTTAAATAGCCATATGTACTGTAAAACGTTGTACGATACACGTGCGAACAGGTAATTTGCAACTCGTGTCGATTTATCACCACTCGTTGCGAATTTCCTGTTATCTGCATTTGTATCGTAATGTACTATTATGTTACAAGCATTTATTGCCGATTGTACTTTTCAACAATCATCAACTACTCGTTGAGACCAGTTGTGACGGTTCATATGAGTCCAAACACGACTGGTTTATCTTGTGTAGTTTAGGAGTTGCTATGGCCGCCTGTCTCCATCATCAGATCAGCTCCGTGATACCATAATATTGTATTGTCACCGAACTTACATAAGTATGCCAAACTTCAGCTCAATCGGATATCGGCAAGAGGCTGAAAAATAGATTGCAAACTTTGATGACAAGTTACTTACATATTTACAAAATTTACGAACAGTGCAAGTTAAATATGTAAAAGCTTAGTGAAAAAGGTATTCAGCCAAAGAAAACTGCCCGCAACCTTATAGTTTTTTATTATATTTTGTTTTTTGCCGTTTTATTGTCTATGATTAGACGAAAAATAAATAATACTCCCAATTTCCTTGATTTGAACACGAAATCACAGATGAAATACAAGTTACTTATACCGCCTTTGAACGAAGACTTAGAAAGAGTGCTTTTAGCTAAATCAAAGTCAAAATATCACCGCGTTATTAGGTACGTCACCAAATGTTTTTGGCAATATCTTTGTGTTATTTACTCACATTGTTTGAGAAAAGCACTATATATTATGTCTTAGTGGGAATTGTTTTAGGATAAAGAGTAAATTTTTTAAAGATAAAATTAGCTGTAAGTTCGTTTCGTTTATCTATGTTTGTTTTTCTCCCCAATAAAAAAAATACATAAAATACAATATCTACCTTGGCGGAAATCGGGTTTGCCTAACTCGGTTTCTTAACAACCAACCCTTTAAAAAATGCCCCACTTTCTGAACTTCAGCAAAAATGTATTAGTCAGGAAATAAAAAAAAATGCAGATTTCTTTTTTTTCTCAGATTACGGACTTTCTGGGATCATTCGTTTCAGAACCAATAACGCTATCGATTTTAGAAGAAGAAAATAGTGTCCCCAGAACAGTTTCGTTACTTTTATGTATACTGGTAACAGAACCGACATCGAAATTTAGTGGGGCATTGAGCTCTTAGACCATTATATGATGTGGGGACACTTATTCTTCGTCTAGAACAGGGTTGGGCAACCTTTTGGCGACCAACGGCTATATAACGCGGGCCGCACTTGTTAATAACTTTATCAGATACAGAACCTTGCGTCAAAATGGTTCCGAAACCAACAAAGCTGGGAGTTAGATCATTAAATAGGTCTTTAAATCTACTATTAGCTAGTATTCATTCAGAATAAAATATGAATATCTCAGTTCTGCAATGGAATTCCACTTGGTGCCCATAGGATGACCTAACTTTTTTGAATACCACGTCGGTGGCAAACAAGCGTACGGCCTGATGGTAAGCGGTCACCGCAGCCTACGGACACCTGCAACTACAGGGGTGTCACATGCGCGTTGCCGACCCTTTAAAAATTATACTCCTTTCTTGAAGAGCCCCATACTGAACTCTTAGTTTTGTTGTTTTTAGGACCAGACGTCATACAAAGTTGCCCATGGTCATTTTCGTTACATACAATACAAAACAGCCAGAGTTTGCAGGCCGCGGGTCTAGAGCCTAGAATAGATAGCGTCTGGGCTTCCAAGTCAAATAAGAATAGAGCAGAGCAAAAAAATACATATTCTGAGAAAATATTAGAATATGCCATTTTTTAGGGTTCCGTACCCAAAGGGTAAAACGGGACCCTTTTTACTAAGACTCCGCTGTCCGTTCGTCTGTCTGTCTCCCTGCCAGTCTGTCACCAGGCTGTATCTCATGAACCGTGATAGTTAGACACTTTACATTTTCACAGATGATGTATTTCTGTTGCTGCTATAACAACAAATACTAAAAAAAAAATAGAATAAATATTTAAGGGAGCTCCCATACAAAAAAAAACTTTTACAGTACATATGATGCTACTTTAGACCGCACGAGTGCGGTAATCAGCAGATTACGTGCATATGTCGAAACTTGAAAGAGCCATATGTACTGTAAAACGTTGTACGATACACGTGCGAACAGGTAATTCGCAACTCGTGTCGATTTAAAACACTCCCTTCTGTCGTGTTTTAATTTATCACCACTAGTTGCGAATTTCCTGTTCTCTGCACTTGTATCGTAATGTACTATTAAAAAGTTGCTTGTTGCGTTCATCAGGCGCTCGGTCTCAAATTGTATGGGAACTAAAATCTGACTCGCACTTGACCAGAATTCTACATGATCATCATCCTCCTAGCGTTATTCCCAGTACAGTTGCATCCTGAAGAATGCCTGGGGTCCGCTACCTAATGATTGAATTCTACATGATATTATTTAACATCCTTAAAAAAAATATTTAAATTAATTTAAATAAGGTTATAATAAATTGTCTAATGCTGTATAATGTATAATGTTTTTTACATTATTCTTCATACTTCATTCTACCCAATAATGTCTAGTGAACCTTGGTTCTGTTTGACGCTTTGCGTTTAAAGAGTTAAATGATACTGTCCTTTAGTTAATAAGAATAACTGTCGCCTTGTAACACTGCTCTCGTTTTGTGTTAGTCCTCGCAGATAAGATAATATTCCATGTTATTTGTATTTCGCTCAGCATTCCCTGTATTGTTATGGATAATACAATACGTATTTATAATTATAACGCTTTAAAATACACCAAGGTTTCGTCCGTAACGTTCAGTTTATCGAAGACTGAAGTAGACTATTTTAAACGAGTCAAATTGAAAATTTTGTGTATGAAATTCGAGTGTTCGGCCGTCGGAGAGAGCCACCGGCGTTGGTAAATTTATTTAAGTTCAAAGAACCTACCAACAAGTTTTATAAACACTGAACATAAAGTATAATAGTTTTATTTCTTTAATTATGTAACATTTAAGGCCGTGCATTGAAGAATATAGCGCTCGCGCATTTCAGAAGCCGTTCTGACAAGATTAGGAAACGAAAAGGTCTGATTTTCAGCCCATATTCCACCTATCCCTAGCATATCGCAATATCCCCCCAGCGCAGATATATGATTAGGCATCGGAATTTTTTTTCGCATGGTAAGACTAATAGCAAGCTATGGAGTCGACATTTGCCATAAATCTAAACTCTTATTCATATTCATACTCATTGATTTATTTCATTAGTTAGGTATTTTTTTTATAATCAAGGACGACAACAACGTTGACGAGTTTAGAAACGATTATTTAATGTTATCTTTAGAAAATAAATACATTGTTAGTGTGTATTACAATAAAATATAATTATTACCTACATGACATTATGTCTTTCGCAGCGATGTAGTTTGTATAGTTGTATGTTAAAATAGTTCAAGTTATGAATTTATAATCTAATACTAAAATATTTACACGACCGCGTCGGCAGAGCATTCATCCTCACACCTTAGAACCTAAATGGTCGCGTACGGTACGGTTTCAGAGGAGTTTCCTCCCTCGGACGCTCCGATTGTGAAATGAGCTCCCTCCCGAGGTTTTCCCGTCGGACTACAGTATGGGGTTCTTCAAGAAAGGAGTGTATAAATTCTTAAAGGGTCGGCAACGCGCATGTGACACCCCTAGGAGTTGCAGGCGTCCATAGGCTGCGGTGACCGCTTACCATCAGGCGGGCCGTACGCTTGTTTGCCACCGACGTAGTATAAAAAAAAGCGACCGACCGCTATAAAGGTATATTAAGATAAATAGAATAAATGAGTATGAGTATGAATAAGAGTTTAGATTTATGGCAAACGTCAACTCCATAGCTTGCTATTAGTCTTACCATGCGACGAAAACTCCGATGCCTATATATGATTCTTGATTATTAGATTGTTTCTCCGATAACAATAAAATCATAGTTGCTTAAAATTTCCTTCATAGAAAAAAAACCGAAGGTAAGTTTTAGTTTATTTACCATTTTTGCGGTACATACAAGTTATTATTTTGTATTTTTGTATACAATTTATTAAGTTGACGACCTGTTTAGCCTAGTTGGTAGTGACTCTGCCTCCGAAGCTAGAGGTCCCGGGTTCGAATCCCAGCCAGGGCATTTATATGTGCATTTTTCACGGATATTTGTTCTTGGGTCTTGGATTTTTTCTATGTATTTAAGTATGTATTTATCTATATAAGTATGTATATCGTCGTCTAGTACCCATAGTACAAGCTTTGCTTAGTTTGGGACTAGGTCGATTTGTGTAAGATTGTCCCCCAATCTTAAAAAAAATATATATTAAAAATTATGATGGTATTTGCCGACACATAAAATCTCTTAAGAGGAAATAATATTAAACATAGCAAAGTCTGATAATTACCAAAATTTCTCCAAGAAATCCATTGTCTTATAGGGTTTGCAATTCATCGTCTAGTCTGCGGAAGACATAAGCGTGTCTCTTAAATACACCGGGTTGTAGTTAACGGAATTGAGGCATTCCCTTAAGAGTCCGCAGTAAGATCGATTCTCCATACAAACGTAGTTACGCTCTCATCTTAAAACGCCATGCTAGAATGACATGAATATTTGTATACACATTGGGATCCGGCATATCTAGGTCGGTAATTAGTTTCTGTTGCTTGAAATTATAAAGGAGAAAAAATACAGCGATTATTAAGGTTTTCATACAAGACGTACAAAAACTCAAAAACTCGCTGTATTTTTTTTCTATTACAATTTCTAGCAACAAAAACTATTTTCCGACCTAGATATGCCGGATCCCATTGTGTATACAAAGTTTCATGTTATTTCAGCAAGGCGTTTTAAAATGAGAACGAAACTACGTATGTATGGAGAATCGAGTTCAGGCGAGCGTACTGGGGACTCTTAAAATGAATTCATATGAATCAGAAGCTGCAGAAACAATTTAGTAATTTAAATAGTTCTGAAAGCTAAAGTAGCAAAAGGCTCGCTATAGGACATCTGCTTAGCACAAAGTCGATAGCCATCATTCGCATCGCTTCATCGATGGAAAAACACTCTCAGTCCATTAATTCAATAAATAACTACAACTTATAAAAGTTGAAAAGCCCCCGACATTTTCATTTCAAAGCTCAATATCTCAAAAACGGCTGAACAGATTTTCATGAAACATAGCTAAGAACACACGGGATAAAATTATCTATACACAAGAATAAACTAAACGAAAATCGGTTCATCCGTTTGGGAGCTACGATACACACGTTAAACTTATAAGTCTTATAACACCCCTCTTTTTTTCGTCCGGGGTTAAAAATCAGTACAGAGAACAGCGAATGTACGTAAGCAAAGGAATGGAATCAACAGGCTGACATTATAGCTAATGAGTGATATCGTTGAGACTTTAAGTCTATGAAGAACTCCAGGTCGTTCTGATCCGCCACTCGCGGCGTCTATATGGTCGTTCCGTTGGATGGGTGACCGCTTTGAGCGGTTTCCGTGCTTTGCAAGGCACGCTGAGCCATTGATTCCGGCCGCTGTCCACAGCAGTCGTTAAGCCAAAGGTAGGTAGCGGACCCCGGACATCATGGCCTAGTGCATACGACAATCCGTTGGCACTTGTTTTTACGGAAGCGTCAGCCATCTGACCTTTCAACCCATGGGGAGGCTTGTCAAGTGAGTGGGCAACTGGGCACCATAAGTATCAGAAGTTGTCAAGCCGCCCGAAGGCCTCGAACCTGGCTTAAGACGAGGCATTCGAATTTTTTGTAGTGTTCTTTTCGATATTGTAAGCAAACCAGTTAATCTACGCATATGAAATTTTGGTATGTTAATTTTCATTATATAATCTAACAAACTGGGATCGGATCCTGTAATACACTTAGACAGAAGCTGGGATCAACTTGTCCGTTAGGCTGGGTTGCACCAAACCGTCTGTAACCGTACCGGTGTTCGTTATAATCGAATTGTATTGAAAGTTTGACAAGTTTCTATGGGATGACAGCTGCCGCCGCCATGTTTAACGTTGGTTCGTCGATCGGTCTGTGATCGTAAGTTGGTGCAACCCAGCCATAGACATTTTAAACTTTGGTAACCGCTTTTTACCTGGCACGGACTCTTAAGAGTGCGCAGTATATACGTTCGGTTCTCCATACAAAACGTATTTATGCTCTCATTTTAAAACGCCATGCTAGAATAACATGAAAGTTTGTATACAAAATGGGATCCGGCATATCTAGGTCGGAAATTAGTTTCTGTTGCTTGAAATTATAATGGAGAAAAAATACAACGATTATTAAGGTTTTCATACAAGCCGTAAAAAAACTCAAAACACCGCTGTATTCTTTTTCTTTAACAATTTCTAGCAACAAAAACTATTTTCCGACCTAGATATGCCGGATCCCATTGTGTATACAAAGTTTCATGTTATTCTAGCATGGCGTTTTAAAATGAGAGCATAAATACCTTTGTATGGAGAACCGAGCGTACTGCGCCCTCTTAATATTTATTACTATTTATAGACTTATGAGTTCGACGGTACCCTAGTATCAATATTGTTAGAGCAAGCGAGCCGAAGGCGAGTAAAGCTCCAAAACCCACGGTTCTCGTATTTTGTTGAAATTCTACTCCTCCTTAACCTTTCAACATCGAATAACTAAATTTACCACCGTGATAGATATATACACTAGTAAAAGGATATAAAAAAATACACAAAAAAAACCGTTTTTGCGATGCATACCGTGGCGGCCTAGACTGAAGCTGAAGGTATAGACAATATCTTCGCTCCATTATGTCGGACGCACCTTGCTTACAACTACCTAGTTTATTAATTGGTAAACTCACCTTTTCCCCTTCCCCAACAGTCAGCCATGCTCCCTATACCGAGGCTCGCGTCCAACTCTCGACACCGCCGGGAAGCCATCATAATGTATAATTGCATTAGCGTTATCTTCTTACGGCCCGTAATCTATTTACTTTAAACTGCCTGGCGATTGTCTACCTTCGCACTTGGTAATAAGGTGCTGATGACGTGTGAACGTATAACAGCTATTATGTGCAGCTATTAACGCTTATGACAATCGTCTGTGTAAACTGTAGTTGTAAACAAGTCAAGAAAAAACATTGCTATATTAATGTTAGTGTGAGATACCAAAATAAAACCATTCTGACCAACGCTACTACGACAAACGCCAACATAGACTAACCATTCGTGACCCTTATCACAATGAGAATAAAGTGCACAAATGATCAGTTACCTGTGTTGGCGGTGGCACCGAACCGAACGAACTTCTACACCAAACACTAAGAATTCCCACAGATTTTTTTTTTGTAGTCAGGTTTGGAAATTTTGAAATTTGATTAAAACTTTTTTTTGCGAGGTCTATATAAGTAGCTCCGTAAAATAGGAAATACACATAAAACACCACCCAAACACTTTGGGAATATGTGCCGTATCCTGTATTGTATGAAATCCGTAAAGAGTACCTTTCTAATCATCACATCATCATCATGTCAGCCGAATGACGTCCACTGCTGGACACAGGCCTCCCCTAAAGACTTCCACAATGACCGGTCCTGCGCCACCCGCATCCAGCGGATACCCGCGACTTTCACCAGGTCATCAGTCCACCGTGTGAGGGCCCACGCTACGCCTTCCGGTACGAGTCCAACTTCGAGAAAGATACGTCGAATCCGACTCAGCTGGGCAGCGTTCGGGAAGCTACGGCACATCTTTTCGTCCAATATCCCGCAGTGTCTCAAGACGAAAGTCTTTGACCAGTGTGTGCCTGCCAGTGATGACATATGGTACTGAAACGTGGTCGCTTACAATGGGCCTCATAAGAAGGCTCAAATTCACCCAAAGAGCAATGGAGAGGGTTATGTTGGGAGTTTCTCTGCGAGATCGCATCAGGAATGAGGCCATCCGTAGCAGAACCAAGGTGACCGATATAGCCTTTCGAATCGCTAAACTTAAGTGGCAGTGGGCACATAGCACGTAGAACCGATGGCCGTTGGGGCGGAAGCGTTCTCGAGTGGCGACCTTTCTAATAAATAAATCAAATTCTTTCACAGGTATGCAGACTGCACCTTCAGGAAGGACACGCGGGTCTCCAGACTTCCTAATCCAAGCCAATTAAAAAAAAAATGTTGGGTGACAATCTTACAGAAATCGACCTAGCCCTAAGGCAAGCAGAGCGTGTACTAGCCTACGATGTACATGACGGAAGTGGTGATAATGGCTGAGCGATTATAGAACATCATTTGGCCATCAGTATGCAACAACAACAACAACCATCAGGCGATTCGTCTGCTCGTTTGCCACCTATGTCATAAAAAAAAGAAAAAAAAAACTGTCCGGGGATAACACTAGGATGTTTGAATTTTGTTCAGCAGTGGACATCCTTCGGCTGATACGGTGATGGATCTATAACAAACTATGAGCAATAATAAGTAATAATTTTGTATCTTAATTTGTAATTTAACTTTAACTGTAAGAGACACTGACATATTTAATGGGTAAAGTTTTGTACCTTTAAGTACTTATGTTAATGTAAATACGAGTATGATGAAATGTATTATTTTGACGTGTAATGTGTAAAATCATTGCAAATAAATGAGTATGAGTATGAGTAATGCCGAAATTTTCCAAATAGATGTTCATTTATTTTTTAAATAGTTAGCTACGTAAAAGAAGCAAGAACTATCTCACTCTTTGCCAACGAAAGATAAACTTCTACATACTTAGGTAATTTCCTCAACTCCTCATCATATTGTCCACAGCACGCGCAAGAGTGGGTCGCAACGCAGAATTGGAACCGCGGCCGACCGAAATGTAAACACAAACATAACCTTACTTTATAAAACTCCACTTATGTTAAAAATGTATTTGTACAGGGTGTTTGGTCCATCGATTGCCAAATTGAAATGGCGGATAAGTGTGGTCATTTGCTATCTCCCAAAAAAATTCTTGGGCCCACAAAATTTTTTATGTAATTTTATTTTTTTGGAGAATCTTTAAGATTGGCTCGAACTCGATTGACATGAAAGATATCAAAAAAAAGTAAGTGCAAAAAAATTTTCACATTTTGAAAAATCATCGCGGATCAATAAGAATAAAACTAGACGTCACCTGCAAGTAACTTTGATAGAACCGTACATCATTGCATATTTTTATAAAAATAAAAAACCTTTTTTAACCGACATCAAGACTTCAAAAGAGGAGGTTATCAATTCGGTAGTATGTTTTTTTTTAATGTTCGTTACTCCATACCTCCGTCATTTCTTAACCTACTTGGAAAATTCTTTTTTTGATTGTAAGTATATATATCCAAGTTGGTCCCGTTTTTGTCAAAACGCAGTTGTGATGATGGGATCCATGAGGAATTGAGGGAACTTCTCAAATCTTTAAGGCAAACATATAATGATTTTTGTGTTTTTATCAACAAGTCAAGCATTTGCATCCAAAAATGTGGCATTGGATGAAGTGGAACTGCTGATGATGATCTGAACAGAACTCTTCAACGACGAAAAGTTCACGTTTGGTGATTTGTCCTCCTAGCTGTGTTTGTTAAGCAAGTTCTATTTCACGATTGATTTTTGTCATGCTCGAGTTCCGATGATCCATTAGGAATCGAGGGAACTCCTCAAATGTGAAAGGCACACAAATAGTGATTTTAGTATTTTCATGAACTAATCAAGCATTTTCATTCATAAAAGTGACATTTGATGAAGTGGAACTGCTGATGATGATCAGAACGGAACTCTTCAACGACGCGTAGTTCACGTTTGGCGATTTGTTCTCTTCGTTTTTTTTATCAAGCAAGCAAGGTTTTTCCATGATTCCATGAGGAATTGAGGGTACTTAGTCTTCTACCATTATAAACATACTTATAGCCATTTTTATTTTATTGTATGGAATCTAAGAGTGCACCATCTAAGTATTCTTTCACCGGCCTCCCCCATTGAAGTCGGTTTTTTTTTTTCTTAAAAATTATTTAAATTTAGGTTCAACGAGTCAACCTTTAAGAGGGCGCGTACGCTCGGTTCTCCATACAAACGTATTTAGAATTAGAATTTCATGAAACTTTGTATACACAATGGGATGCGGCATATCTAGGTCGGAAAATAGTTTTTGTTGCTAGAAATTGTAAAAGAAAAAGAATACAGCGGTTTTTTGAGTTTTTTACGGCTTGTATGAAAACCTTAATAATCGTTGTATTTTTTCTCCATTATAATTTCAAGCAACAGAAACTAATTTCCGACCTACCAGACCAGAGACCAGAGATGCCGGATCCCATTTTGTATACAAAGTTTCATGTTATTTTAGCATGGCGTTTAAATACGTTTGTATGGAGAACCGAACGTACTGCGCACTCTTAAGAATGTTCATAAAACATTTAAAAAATTACATAAAAAATTACGTGGGCCCAAGAATTTTTTGGGGGCCGTGGAAGATAACAAATGACATGACACCTATCCACCCTTTCAATTTGGCAAACGATGGACAAAACACCCTGTATAATAACACTAATAAGTAGTACTCGTAATACTAAAAAATTAACTTACTTGTATGATTTGATCAAGATGTAGATGATTCTTCTCCTGGTTCGATTTTTCTTTTCAGGTTATACATTGGTGGTATGTACTTTTTTTTATACCGCGTTGGTGGCAAAAAAGCGTACGGGCCGCCTGATAGTAAGCGGTCACCGCAGCCTACGGACGCCTGCAACTCCAGGGGTGTTACATGCGCGTTGCCGACCCTTTAAAAATGTTTACACTCATTTCTTGAAGAATCCCATACTATAAGTCCACGGGAAAACCTCGGCAGGGAGTTCACTCCACAACCGGAGCGTCCGAGGGAGGAAGTTCCTCTGAAAGCGTACCGTACGCGACCATTTAGGTTCTAAGGTGTGAGGATGAATGCCCTGCCGACGGCGGGCGGTGCGATAATAGAAAGTGGCCGTGGGCATCATGTCCAACAGTTCTTCGGAGCACAACCCATTATAAAAGCGATAGAATACGCACAAGGAGGCAAAGTATAAGTATATATGGTAATTTTAAAATACTCAAGTAAATTATAGACACTGAATGAGGCTCATACATTATTTTCGATTCACTAGAAAGCACACAATAGTACATTCCTTATCGATTGGGCATTTATACACACAAAACATATACACAAACAATAGTACTTTGACATATGACAGATGAACAAAACAAAGTAGTGATGCGCGACTTTGAATGGTACTAATCGTAAGGAGTATTATATTGTCTTTGCTAAAAGGTGAGTCGATTATAATAATCATTCGATTCGAGAACTCGCAAAACATTCAACTACGAGCAAGTATAATAAGATTAATAAGTAATGCTATGGTAATTGATAAGACTATGATGTATAGGTAAAAAGCTTAAGAAAAGAACATGTTGTATGTACTTGTGACGTGTTTGCATAGACATTTATTTTGATTGTGTTATACATTTTAAATATGTAATGTGTATTCGAACACGCTACAACCACTTACAACAGGCAATTTTCTTAAGAGGGCGCAGTACACACGGTTTTCCATACAAATGTATTTACGCTCTCATTTTAAAACTCTGTAAAAGAAGAAAAATACAGCGGTTTTTTGAGTTTTTTACGGCTTGTATGAAAACCTTAATAATCGTTGTATTTTTTCTCCATTATAATTTCAAGCAACAGAAACTAATTTCCGACCTATATATGCCGGATCCCATTTTGTATACAAACTTTCATGTTATTCTAGCATGGCGTTTTAAAATGAGAGCGTAAATACGTTTGTATGGAGAACCGAACGTACTGCGCACTCTTAAGTTTTTTACCTATACTTACATCTTAAAAATATGTATTATTCAGAATTCGATTTATAATTCGGTTTTTCACTACTAATTCCCAATTCGAATATGAGGGTGTACTCGAGGAGTCGCATATACTATGAGAAAGATCTCTAATTGTGCGATTTGGATAATCATTCAGAGTCGTCACCAACTTCCAATTTAGGACCACTTTGGACTTAAGCTTTATTTATAGTTACAATCAAAGAAAATTATAAAACGTGTGAGGCGTCCATTACAAGCATTCCTATAAACAATCATAACCAAACTTAACGTTTTTCTTACAATCAATTGATCGAAGCTACGCCCACTGATACAATACGGACTCGCCTCTAACTGAAATGCTTGCTAAAAATAAATGCTAGGCGCTTTTGTGTATGGAAATATTTAATAAGCTTCCATCTGACGTTTAATGCTTACCATTTAATCAGTAAGCCCTACATGAATGGCTGTTATATAAAATGTATTATTCACTCCACGATTATTTTCAATAGCTTAATAATATAATGTCGTACATATTGTAATGAATACTTAGGTTAAGAATTACATCTAATATTTGCATGCTGTTTGTGGACGGTTGAATAAGGAGAACATTTATGTATATTATAACAACTGTAATCTCATCCTATTTATGCAAATAAATAATTTATGATTTATGATTTTACGGCAAATGCGGAGGCGGGAAAGCGGTGAAAATGTCTGCCTCTGCAGAGTATATAAAGCTAATTCCATTACTTATTTTTAGGAGCACTATTTGACAGAGGTCGCATCCACTTTTCCAGTTTTATTAGTAACTGTGGTCCATAATCTACTAATAAAAATATTTGTCCATAATCTTTACTGCGGTATATCTTAATCCCGGCACAGTGGAATGATGGGAAGTTCATAAAGGATAAGGAAGTGAAACTAGGGTATGTGGACGGAAGGAACAAACAACATGAAGAGGCACTGATCCCATTGTTGTTTGTTCCTTTCAAGTTTTAAATATTCGTCGAAATTATTTCCTCCGTGGGTCGTTCGGTTTGTTAACGAAGCCATGAAAAAGCTGACGGTAACCAAACATCGCCACAAAGCGTAGGTACATCAATAAGAACATTAATGAAGGAAAGTAAATGTGAATTGAAAAGGTATTAGTTTCTATTGGACTGCAGCTGTAAGCGCCTGTACCGATTGTGGTTGTCGTTAAGAATATTTGCTATTTATTAACAGCAGGTACTCTGATCATTTAACATGGAGGTCGGTACGGCTTGCTCTATGGTTATAAAATTAATGTCATTTTGATGTGCAGTCACAATGCTATCAGTAACGTTTCTTTTTATTACTTTCGTTAAATAATAAATGGAAGAAGTACCGTGTATTGAAATGTGAGAGTGTTCCTTCCGCGCGGCCGCGAAACCAGAGTTTTGAAAGTAGTCAGTGTAGTTTAATATTTTAATGGTTTTAGTTTGTGTTGGTTCTTGACAAGGATATCGTATGTGCGGTTATCAGTGTTCCGGTCTTGTGCGATATGTGTTTCACAGTGATTTAGAACCGTAAGTAAAGCTAAAATAATGTATAAATTATTTAAAACCTACCAAGGAATAATTGTGAATTTCATAAGCGAGCTGTGGACCGGGGATGGCGCGGATTGGAGAAGGGTTATATCCAGCAGTGGGCGCCTGCGGGGTGATGACGATGAAATAGAAAAACATTTATTCGCGACACACACAATTGGGTAAGTAACATAAAACAACAAGTAAAGAAAAACGACACGAAATGTACCCAACAGAGCATGTAGCTGGCGTGACCACCAGCGCTGGTCTTCCGTTGGGATCATGAGTGAACCACGGCAGGCAGCGCACGAATAAAAAAATATGAGAAAAAAATTAAAAGTAGTAAGCATGAACATAGGAAACGAAACACAAAATCAATAACTTTACATCCAATACAACAAATACAATTAAAAAGAGAATAAGATACGATAACAACTTAACAACACAGTTGCCGTCTGTACGCGGCTTAAACTTAAAATTTAACAGTTATGGTGCAAGCTATGTTTTTGTCTATACTTAGTATTATTGTTCTGTTTATTATTGTAGTGTATAGGGAACCCATTCACTAACTACTTACGTACCATAATTGTCTTTACCGATCTAAGAATGATCTAAGGATATTCATATTATGACAGATACAGTACGCCCCTTCCATGTAAAAAAACAGTCATTAATATAGTTTCGAAGACAGCCTTTCAGCAGCGAATCCACATTTACACTTTAGTGTCGGCAACGCGTATGGTATCATATCATCATCATCATATCAGCCGAAGGACGTCCACTGCTGGATATATTTATTTTTTATTTTTTATTTTCAAATTACATAGATCCATAAATTGTTAGTTACAAAATACTTTTTCTTAAACATGCAGTGAAATATTGAAGTTATCTTCCTTATAATAGGCTGCGAAGTATGACGTTTCAGGTGCGGCTAGGACAAGAGGTCGTTAATGCAATTTCATACAAATATTACAGGCCTAGGCCGGCAAAGTCCTCTTTTTTAATTTCCATTCCACATAAATTGTGGCACAGGCACCATGACATTCTGCCATTAAAAAATAAAACTTTGATTTTTTCGTTGCTTATTTCATTGCATGTTTGAGAAAAGTATAGTGCTTTTCTCAAACATAATACCATACCTCGGCGGGAAATATGGAGTTGCCCGCCTCAGACCTATCCGTCCTTGCTTTGCTCGGCCGTCTATATATGTCTTCGGCCGGCCGGCCTCTGTAGTAATGTACTAATAAAGACTACGACACGATATACGAGTAAGCCTTCCCTATATAGTGCAATGACCATCCGCATCCAGCGGGACTCCTGCAACCTTTACCAGGTCATCTCATCAGTCTACCTTATTGGGGCCTTCCCATGCTGCGCCTTTCGGTGCGTGGTCGCCACTCGAGGACCTTTCCGCCCCAACGGCTATCGGTTCTACGTGCTATGTGCCCCGCCGATTAGTGCCTGTAAGTTTAGCGATTCGGAGGGCTATGTCGGCTTCTTTGGTTCTTCTTTTCTGATGCGAGCTGTCAAATGTATACTCCGGAGAAACTGTTAGCCTATAGTATGGGAATTGGGGACGGATTAGACACATGTTTCGCATTCCGATTTTGTTCTAAAGTCGAGTCTAGAATTTACTCGAGCTTACTCGCGCGATAATCGCGTCGCTTACTCGCGCGATAATTGCGTAGTCTCGTTGTATTAGGACAACGCCTAACAGTCCTGTAGGAAAGTTCGCGTATGGAGATTTTTTTCCAGCAAAGTTTAGAAGGAAATACTTATTTTACACTAAGTTGGACATCCTCAAGCCTCCTGGTACATTATCCAGCTATAAGTACTTACACAGCGTGTTATACGGAGTTTTATTTAAGTAGGGTATGGAAACGTACTATTAGGAAGCGTTCCTGGCCTAGCGGCAACCGCGTACTGCGTGCGGTATCAATGTCGGGGTCAGTCCTTGGAACCATTTTTTGGAATTATTGTAACGAGATGCCATATAATGTAATGCACCTATTGCCTTTTTTATAATTATTTTCTGTAAAATATTTTTGATGACTGTACCGACATATCATGTAATGCTCATATTACTTTATGGTGAATAAATTGAAATTGAAAATTGAACTAAGTTCGCGCGAACTGATTTTTAAACATTTTAGTCGCGCGTCCACGTCGCGCGATTGTCAATTAGGACACCTGTTCGAGTTCAATGTGTTTGATCGCGTGATTGCGTTGTATTAGGACAACGCTTTATGTAGTACCATCAGCATGACGGTTAACCAACCATTGGTAGACCTTATCTTTATTGCAATAAGGTTCAAGAATGGTCAGTGTCTTGATGCTGATAGTATGTAGTCAGGTTCAAAACTATATTATTACTCGCAATCGGCGAACGCTACTGGTTCATACCTCTAGGATTATTTTTGAATGCACTTGACAACGTTCTCTATTTAAATTATCTACCAATAGAAAAGCCTGCAGACGATTTTGTTGAGAAAGTGTGAACACGTAGCGTTGGCCTATATTACCTATTGTAATGATAAGATTGATTGCGTATTGGCCTGTTTACTGGAGCATTTACCTTACTTATTTGTATGCAGTACACTGAATAATCCGCGTACCCGACACCCATCTGTTCATACAAACCAATACAATACCTATGACACAAACAAAGCACCATACACTCTTACTATGACGCCCGTTCTTTGCTACAATTCTCGACTTTATCCCAGGCGGAGAACGGTATAAATCAGTTTGGAAAAGGCTGGTATAGTGTTTCATTTGTATTGTTTTGACAAATTATTTCATATAATCTACGTTTTCCTGAATTCAGTATGATCTTAGCGTGTCTGGCGATAGCTGAGTCCAACAATGTTTTTTATGTTTTGTGTTTAATTGTTGTTGTGTTCGATCGAGATAATATGTGTATGTACATACTTTTTCTAAGGTTTAAAAATATCCTATACTCTTAATGATAAAGTCGTGTCCATGTTTTATTGATAACATTACCTGTGCACATACTTTCGAACTCGATTGCAGCGGGTTCTGCGTGAGCAGCGAATGATAGAGGCGAGTGGAGCCGGTTTAATTATAAGGTAACTTTTACTGATTATTTGTTAATTGAACGAGCTAGCGAAGTTTTTCGAGTGTTTCGGAACAGTTCCGAGTTTGTGTGTATGTTTGGCAATACGAGGCGACGGCTGATGGTCCAAAGCGGTCACAGGTTAGGTTATGGCACAGATTCGTAGCAAGACCACTGGCGGGAAGCTCGGATGGGACATAGGTAGCTCAGAACGGAGCAAAGAACAAAAAGGTATTTAATCAACAGTGGGCGAATACAGGTTGAAATAATGATGTCTGTTCAATAAATTTTGAAAGGGTCGGCAACGCGCATGTTACACCCCTGGAGTTGCAGGCGTCCATAGGCTGCGGTGACCGATTACCATCAGGCGAACCGTAAGCTTAAAAGCTAAGTAAGCAAAAAAACTCGAGTGTCTTTAATCGGTACGTCATTAAATTAGGTAGGCGATTTATTGAGACTTAGATATTTTTTAAGTACGAACACAAGACAATTCCGTCTAATTGCCAATGAATCGGTGTAAGTAACATAAGTATCAAATATTTTTGTTGACCTATAAATTAGCTTTACTTAATAAATGAGTATGAGTATGAGTATCTCCTATGGTTTCCTCAGAACTCCGGTTTTTTTTTACACGAGTACCTACGTATAGTGTTGGAAACTGCATGTTTGGCATTTTCGGACTATTGCTATATACAAATATACATATCACGAGTTAACTGAAGTAAAATGGAATTTTAAACTTGAAAACAAAATGCAAATTTTATTTTCACGTAGCATACGTTCGAATACAATAACAAACGATTATCATAATAACAAAATGCATATTTTTATTGGCTATTAATATTTAAATAATACATATTAAATGTAACACTTATTATTATCACAAACAAATATTTTTCTATATCATTTAATGGAGATAATTTCTTTTTATTAAACTTAGATTAATTAGGTATGTACACTAATAACAACATATGAAATGGGTACGTATTTTTACTAAATAAATTTTGAAAAATTAAGCAAAGAATAGGAAACGTAGTTGCAAAGGCCGAATCAGAGCACCGCACTATCACGAAATCTTCTCTGTCCTCTTCTTAGTCATCATCATTATCATCTTAGCGATAGAGCGCTCGTGGCGCAGCGGCGCCCGCGTACCGCGTGCGGTATGCGAGGTTAAGCAATGTGGGCGCAGGTCAGTTCTTGGATGGGTGACCGCTTTGAGTGGTTGCTAACTGAGCGCTCTCGTGATTTGGAAGGCACGTTAAGCCGTTGATCCCGGCTGCTGTCTATGACAGCAGTCGTTACGCCAAGTTAGAGGCCTTCGGGCGCTTGAGAACTTCTAACAGTCAAGTTGCCCACACACTTGACAAAGGGGGAGTCGAAGTTGCACCACGTCCGTAGGGAGTACCCACCGTTACCCTACACGTGACCCCTGGGTGGTGCTAAAAGTGCAACATAAACTGGCAACCGTACTTGTCTTCTCGAAGATCTCACGGTTCGTAAATAAATGCCATACGATTAAATAAATCATCATCCTAGCGATATTCCAGTACAGTTGCATCCAGAAGGACGCTTGGTATCCACTACCTAATCCTAAGAATTGGCGTAGACACTAGGTTTTATGGAAGCGACGTTCATGTGACCTCCCAACCCAAGGGGGCATTATTGGGATTAGGCTTGTCTATAGAGTGGGCAACTTGACTGTTAGAAGTTCTCAAGCCCCCCGAATACTTCTAACTTGGCGTAAACTTTTTCTTTAACCTGGGGAAATGCATTTACGCATCCGGCCTTGCCGGGGAACTTAGATAGGTATGACGGACTCCCGGGAACCGCCCGGACTACCGTTTAAAACCACCAGGGTATGCCCGTCACGCAGCATAAGTGGCGGTGGCACGGGATCGCCAAGGCACACAACCGCGAACACCGCCTGCTGCAACAGCCGAAGCTGTTCCCTCTCGGTTGAGGCTTGCGCTCTCCACCCGACGGCAAGCATGCAAGGCGACACCACACGTACTTGCCGACCAAAGGACCTCCACGCCAGGAGAGAGTGAAAAACCACGGATTCTCTCCTCAGATCCCCTTGCAACCCTTTATAGAGGTTTTCTTCCTTGCAGCCACCACCCGGCCCCGGCCTGACGGTGTCAGCCCCCGCTCCCTACTATAGCGGCCCTCTGCCGAAGTCAGGGTTACGGGTCCGTAGTTCTTTATACAGGCATACCGCATGGCCTGTCCCTCTTGCCGCAGCAGGGGTGTCTTGCAACTTCCTGATACGGAACCCCCATCCCTCCCGTTGGTCGCATCTGGAGTATCCTCCGCTAAAACAGAGGAACACCCAGAGTAACTCCGTCCCAGGGTTATTGGTAGAACCGGTAAGCGAATCCTCCGAAGATGAATCACTTAGCGTTGCCTCCAGGGCGCGCCGGACAGAACCCTTCCCCTGCCCCCAGACCCGCGAGAGCCACAGGAGCCCGGGCACTCGTGGAGGGTACCCGACTAGCGCCCCGTCCAAGAGTTGACCTGGGCCGACGTTGCTTAACCTCCTATTTCACGAACGCTCTTCTTCTAAGAGTGGAGAGTCTCTAATAGTATACTCAGGTAGGTTCGTTAATCTCCATGTCTCCCTCAGAGCGGAAATAGGAGCCCCGCTAAGCGGGGCACCATCAACGCACTGGCACTTGGCAGGTAAAATTAACATAAAAATGTTTATTATGTCTATGTCATAATATTTTTTAAAGTTTTTATTTATTTCGTTTTATAATATCTAATTATACCACCACCACCATATCATCCCTAGGACGTCCACTGCTGGACATAGGCCTCCCCCAATTTCATGGGGGGTAAATGCCATAATCGCCACGCTTGGCATGCGGGTTGGCGATAGCAGTATCTCCACCGCACTCTAGGAATGCTGCTGCCCATTCCCCGGTGGTCTTGGTCGTAGTTTTAGGACATACCCGGGTCCAATTCATACAATCCATCTAATCCAATTCATCTAATTATATACAAGTCGAAATTATGCAATTCGTTTTTGAGCAACATGGAAATATGCAATTTGTTTTTGTATAAAACATGATACACCCAATTATTTCATTCGTGGTATTCTGCGGCGTAATGATAAAATAAACGGCTAATTATCTAAATATTACAACCTTACGAGTATATATCCCGCAAATAAAAATAATTAACTACTTACGTCTATAAGTTGAGATTTAATTACTACAAAAAACACACCTGTGCAATACGGTTTGCAAAAAGTACTGTTGCCTCATTGTACAAATAAATGTAAGTACTTATTTCGTTCATATTTTTCAAGTTTCCCTGAAAGCGATACTAATCTGAATATTACTGTTATAAAGACGATTTTGATCAGCATCGATTCAAGTTTTCTTCCCCTTGTGTTTTATGGTCGATTGGAGGTTCAGAGGCGCACTCAAAACTTTGACTTTGACTTTGATATTACCTAAAAGAATACTTGATATTGGGTTACTTTGGCAATTTTCTCATATCTATAATAAACTACCCAACGCCATCATAATGGACGAATGTATTAGCACCTTCACTAACAACTAAAAATAAATGGTTATTTCGACATGCCTTTTACAATTTATATGATTTCTATAATACTAAACTATCTGACATTTAATTATTTGGAATAATATCAATCAATGAATATGTGACCCTTTAGGTACTTACCTCGGTTGGGAGAGGGATCGCTCGCAGAGGCGGCGCCAGGCGTGGTCCGAGAAAGCCCCCGCCTTGGGCCTCGCGGTCCAAAGGCCTCTCGTCCCGGAGGTTTTGATTTGACACTAGTTAAAAACCTCGAACGCGCCGATAAAAATAAGTGGGCAGACAGCCCCGCAAAATGTATATTGCCCACATAAAGTTTAGGTCTTGCTCCGCCACTGATTGCTCGTGTCTGATTTCTACAAGGAACTGACCTCTCTAATTCTCGCACAATGCCTGTGAGTGATCCCGGCTAGCTGCAGCAGCGTGTCCCGACCGTTAAGACCACTCCGATTAGTTGAGATCACACGCATTGTATTAGAAAAACTTCCGCCGCTGAAATCCGCCGCATTGAATGGAAAAGTTTTATAAATATCAATTTTAAAGGCCTATCAATAGATACCCCATACGCGTATGCGCATAATTTTTTCAATCAATCAATCAATCAAATCAATCAAATATTTATTTGCATAGAATACAGTACAAAGGGATGTCACAGTATTACATAATAGTGTCATGTATTCAGCCGGTCTAGGCGTGCAAATATTCATTAAAATCTAACATTCAATTCAAATAATTATTTACATTACACACATTGCTTAATGTCAATTGAAAATAATAATAATACAATCATAATTAATTCTATACTAGGTTCTAGGTATATAACTAAACAATTTTATATTGCTCCAGAAAACATCTAACACTATAAAAACATTTATCCAACAGCCAGCTATTTAACTTTGATCTGAACAAATTACCATCCAACGTCCTTAATTCCTCGGGCAGACGGTTGTGGATGGCAATACACATATTGAATGCATTCCGCTTGTAAATATCTTTGTAAGATTGCGGCTTCAGTAAGAGGTTTTTTCCTTTAAGTCTAGTCTGCCTTTGCGAATTTTCCCCCCGTTTATTAAAGTAGTATTGGTGTTTTTTTACAAATACGCATACTTCTCTGAGGTATAAACAAGGCAAAGGCAGAATGCGCAATTTCTTAAATATTGGGACACAGCTATCATCTAACCACGCATTGCTAATAACCCTTACACACTTTTTCTGAATCTTAAAAACTCTATCTACGTCCACCGAATTACCCCACAAAATCAAACCATACAGTAACACCGAAGAAACATACCCGTGGTAGGCTGTGAGCGCAGCTTCCGGCGAGACTGTATCCCGCAGTCGTTTCAAAGCAAAAACAAAGCGATTAAGGCTCGAACAGACCTTTTCTTTCTCCTTCTTGATTTATTATTTTTTTCGTAATTTCACATCACTTTTCTGTAGCGATTCATATACATACATTTAATACACCTTCCTAATACCAAATTTCATAATTGTAGTCTCTGAGTAAATCGGCTGTGACATATAATGAAACTATAAGGATTCCGTATTCGCCTTTTTGTCTACGGAACCCTAAAAATGCCGACAAATAATAATGGTCATAATGACTGAGTATGTAACTATGGACAAAATGGTAATGCTTCGTCAACTTACCTCAGACTACACATGTACGACTCGTATTATCCGCACAAGCATCGTAAAATTTGTGCCCTATTACTATTCCTAAACATTAAGACGGTGAATAGAGCTACATTGCCATTTTTAAATCGTGATTATTCAACAAAAACCATTTGTATAGGTATAAAAAATAAAAATACACGTTAATATTCATTATATTTAAGGGTGTGGACGATTCCAAAACACGATTAAAAACCGGCTAGGTCAAAAAAAAATCGCAAATGTACATCTTACAATCGTCTTAAAATAATCATTATGTCTTCTTTTTTCAACTGAAATATGTATAATTGAAAACACAGTTCCATCATACTCAAACCTAAAGCATGGTCGATTTACAGTACACATGTTTTTATTTATTTATTTACTGTAGTAGGGGTGCAGGTGAGGTGGAGGAAAACACATATTAAGACACTTGAATACTATATTGTTTAAGGAGAAGTACAGCATTGCGTGGCCCAGAGGCCAAAGCCTCGAGGGCGACTGCTTGACGTCTTCGGATTTTCTTCTATTTATAACCCTCTAGACAGTTTGATTTAAATTTAGAATAATGCTGTATACTTATTGGCTATGTGCACGTCTGAAACGTCAAACGTCAAAGGTCCCGAGACAATGTCAAAATTTAGAGATGTCAAATAATGGCACATGAATATTTTATTTACTTTAGTAAACGAGAAAGACCCCGTATTGGAAATTTTACTGAAATAAATAAGAGAATAAATAAATACATACAAACGGAACGAATCGTAGGAAACCGTTAAGAAACCAATAGAAAACGTGAAAGTAAATTTGACAGTGGTCCCCGGTAAGTACACATTTCTGCCATGGTGTGCGCTACGATCGCCTAGCTTGCCCCCACCACCTACTTCGCACTGGCTGTACACTTGTACAGCCAGCATCGTTGAGGTTAAACATACAACCTCTACATTACATAGCCTTTTTGTCAGAAATGCAGTGCATAGAATCGTTAGTGACTGTCTATTATGTCACGGGGCACATAGCACGCAGAACCGATGGCCGTTGGGGCGGTAAGGTTCTCCAGTGGCGACCACGTACCGGAAGGCGTAGCGTGGGCAGGTGCGTAGCGTGCACACGGTGGACTTATGACCTGGTTAGGGTCACGGGTGTCCGCTGGATGCGGGTGGCGCAGGACCGGTCATTGTGGAAGTCTTTGGGGGAGGCGTATGTCCAGCAGTGGAGGTCATTCGGCTGAATGATGATGATGATGTCACGTTTTTGTTATTTTTTGCAAATCTGTTTGCCAGTCGGCAAAGGCCTCCTCCAGCCTTCTCCACTCCTTTCTATCCTGTGTCACCCTGCTCCATGTTGGTCCAGCAACTTGGCAGATGTCATCATCCCACCTTTTTGGGGGTCTGCCTCTTCTCCTCTTGTTTTATCTAGGGTGCCGCAGAGTTACTCTTTTGCTCCATTTTCCGTCGCCTCTGATCATGTGCCCCGGCCACTTCCATTTCAACCTCCTTATCCTTTCTTAGTGGTGTTATCCTGTGCTTTGTTTTTCCGTCTTAAAATGGAGTTTCACATTCGGTCAGCTCTTCGGCTTTCTAATTTCGAAGTTGTGTGTTTTGATAGAGCCCATGTTTGACTTCCATTATAACACATGTGGTGAATATATTTCATTTTATGATTAAATTTCCGATTATCTGCTTGTATAGCAGGTATATAGTTTCTCATTCAGACCGGTGCAACTAGACGCAGACAGACATAGCCAAGCTCATTGACGCTTGTCAGTCTCTTAACACAAAAATTATCAGCAATATGCTTCGTCAAAACATTGCCACCTACCCTACCCTGCCTCCTGCTTGATCTGAAAGTCCCTTTTATGCTGAAATCATTCACGCTGGATAGCTATAGAAACCTGTTGGACCAGCCGAGACCCAGAGCGGGGCCATTTCCCCTCTCCCACCCAATTCCATAAAAATATATTGAATTTAGATTAAATTATATTATGCATTGGAAAACAATAACAGAATTTTTTTATACTAGAAAGCTGTACAAATAATCTCTTGTCCGACTCGAATGCCATGCAGGCCTCACGTCTGCCTCGGTCGTTCCATTCAAGCACATTTATTACTACGTTCCCATATTTAAATTATTTGAAACAAATATGACAATCATCTGAACGTCGCGACTTAACTCCACTTCAACGTTCGCGCAATTTTAGTAGCTAAGCCTCTTGCGTTTAGAAGCAGAATCGCATGGTAAACTATACAAAGCTGCGTCTGGATTCTACGTAAAATATCACAATAATACGACCTCGCCGTTCATTCAGCATGCGAAATTGGTATCGGTTACGAAAATGTAAGCAATTTTGATCCTTATCACTTGGTCATAAAGTCGCAATTTTTATTTCATGCGCTAGTGCGCGTATAGGCGGTTGGAAACCTGTGTAAATAATTGGATATTAGCTAATTATTAAAACATGCGCTGTGTCGGGGATTTCTGAATGTGTCACACAATACGACACGCTTGGTTATCGATGGAATGAGGCCTGGGTGCTGCATGTGTTTTGATGATAGTGATACGCCGACTGAAGGCCCGTTTTATGACTGGTAATACTCTGAGTATTGTAATCGGGCGGAACATTGCGGAATTCCGTAAATGTCGATTAAAAATGCATTTGCTCACGTGCGTCGCAAGCAATCTGTGTATTAAGAATTTTTTTTGTGTGGTGATCGATCCAGAATTGACATCCATTTTCACGCTTTATTTATAGTTACTAAATACGAATATATTAACTATTGCTAATAAAAATATACATAGTTGGATATGAAATTAAAAAACAAATAAAACATTACAAATAAACACACAACCTAAAAATACTAACCTATACCTACCTAATGGCTAAGTGTATTACAAAAAGAACACCGCCTCAAGCAGGTCAGACTGCGCCATGGACCCCATTACACTGGCGGCATTACCTCTCTGAATCGTAGAGATGCGTTGCGAGAGGTAAGCACCAGCTCTGGGGTCGCCATTTTCACTCGTTTTTACAAGATTTATATAGTATGTGGCACTCATTGTGGGATGCCTATGTCCAACAGTAGACTTCCTTTGGCTGATATGATGATGATTCGTATGTGAGCAGTCCTCAATATTTGCATCGTTTTCGTTTCACATCATTGTTGGCGGTACGGTAGTGGGAAATAAGCTGCAGAGCTTAGCATATAGACGCAAAGTAGCAAGTCTCTGCGTCTTCTACAGATTGTACTTCGGCGAGTGTGCTCAGGAGCTCCATGAGCTCATACCGCCTTCCCCCTTCTTCCACCAGACATCCAGACGTACGACTGGGTACCATCCTTACCTGGTCGAAAGTCCTCTAATTCGAACCAAGCGCTTTGCTTCATCCTTCATAATGCTTCTAAGGTTTGGAAGTCTCTGCCGGCGTCTGTATTTCCGGTATTCGATTGAAATGAAATTTGGCATACTTATGTAAGTTAGGTGACAATGCAATATTAAGGTACCGCCGAGCTGATCTGATGATGGAGACAGAAGGTGGCCAGCAACTCCTAAAATACACAAGATAAACCGTCGTGTTACGGCTCATTGGAACCCTCTATATCGCAATAAAAGCGTGCATACACAAGTTGAAAAAATGTTACTGACGGTCCCGTTAAAGTATTTTTAATGTGTTAATAATCATCTCAAAATAAATAATACCTGAATATCATGCCCCACATTTTATCACAAGTAACTAAATACCCGCATTTTACCAGCTCGATCGTGTGGCGCAGCCAGCTGTCCGTTCCAATCGAGTAAGCAATGGATTATTTAAAATACGAAATACGTAGAGGGTAGATACATGTTTTCTGCCAACAAACTGTTATACAGTTTGGCAGTTCAGCGAAAAATGTTTTTAATGTTATTTTATTTTTGTGATAAATAATAATAAAAAAAAAAAAGAACTTCTAACAGTCAAGTTGCCCACTCACTTGACAAGGGGATTTGCACCACGTCCGTAGGGAGTAGCCACTGCTACCCTACACGTGACCCCTGAGTGGTGCTAAAAGTGCAACAAACTGGCAACCGTACTGTCTTCTCGAAGATCTCACGGTTCGAAAATGCCATGCTATTATTATTAGTGGTATTAGTGAATCAAGACAAACATTTAAAAATCTGCGTGTGCCGTTTACAGCGAAACGCTGACTCAGCCCAGCTAGTCTGCTACTGACAACTATTAGCATTTTGTTGATTTTGTTCCTCACTATCACAATGATATATCGTATTTACGTCACAACATGAATCATAAATAATAACCAGGTGCAGTCAGGTGTCCTTTCTAAACAATGCATCGAAGGAAGTTATATCATCCACCACCACCACCATGTCACTCAAAGGACGTCCACTGCTGGACATAGGCCTCCCCCAAATTCATGGGGGGTATATGCCATAATCGCCACGCTTGGCATGCGGGTTGGCGATCGCAGTATCTCCACCGCACTCCAGGGATGCTGCTGCCCATCTCCCGGTGGTGTTGGTCGTAGTTTTAGGACATACCCGGGTCACCGGGTCCCGGGTGGAGGAATATTAAGTTATGTCATGCCTATCATAAACTCAAAAAATGTAATTCCGAATATTAAAATCCCGAAAACATTGGACTAATTTAAAAAAAATGGGATTTCTCTTCATCATCTAGCCAGGGGGAAAAGTTGAATGAAGGGAGCTCACCCAGAAGATGCCAAAGGTCCAGGTTATATGAACTCCGAAATACAGACGCCGGCAGAGAATTCCAAACCTTAGAAATGCGCATTATGAAGGATGAAGCAAAGCGCTTGGTTCGAATTAGAGGACTTTCGACCAGGTAAGGATGGTACCCAGTCGTACGTCTGGATGTGAGCTCATGGAGCTCCTGAGCACACTCACCGAAGTACAATCTGTAGAAGACGCACAGACCTGCTACTTTGCGTCTATGTGCTAGGCTCTGCAGCTTATTTCCCACTACCGGACTGCCACCAATGATGTTTGCCCAAAATTACATTTTCTATATTACTATTTTCCCAATTTTCAGTTCGTTGAAATTATATTTCACTTATGATTCGAATAGACACTTATTAAAATTCCGAAGTATTATTTGTCAACTGCCGAAAAGTACTTACTTTAGTCAAATGGCAAAATAGGTTCCGCCATAAAGTCGACGAAGACCCACTTCGCGCTGGTCCTATTCGCTCTTAGGGACACAAGGTTACTAACGAACCTATCCAAGTAAAAATGCTTTTGTGTTGTTAGTTTTTTTTCATGCAGGGAGCTTTGAGTTTCGGAAACGACTTGACGTAACAACTACATACAACAGGTCAACTTCTTAAGTTTTTCACCTATTAGATATCTCATATTTCCGTCAAAACTCATTGTTTCCGAGATATGCCTACGGCAGCAAACTTTGACAATTTGAGGCCCAAAAACCAGCTTTTTGAACTTACATTTGTGAAAAAAAAATCTCGCTTACATTTTGAGCGACGTCAATAAGGAACAGTTAT
Organism: Notocelia uddmanniana; assembly: GCA_905163555.1. Taxonomy (NCBI): domain Eukaryota; kingdom Metazoa; phylum Arthropoda; class Insecta; order Lepidoptera; family Tortricidae; genus Notocelia; species Notocelia uddmanniana. The sequence goes on from LR991052.1 coordinate 75,130,814, forward strand.
ATTTAGACTTCATCATATATATAAGTGCTAAAACGACATACTTATTGTATATCGAAAATAGAGCTTTATGGACCATCCATACTATTATAAATGCGAAAGTCACTCGTCTGTCTGTCTGTCTGTGTGTTACCTCTTCACGCTTAAACCGATTTAGAAGAAATTTGGTATAGAGATAGTTTGAGTCCCGGGAAAGGACATAGGATAGTTTTTATTCCGGAAATCGTTCCTTAGGGGGTGAAAAGGGGGATAGAAGTTTGTATGGGCGAGCGATTTAATAGCAATGTTTCCTGTAATATAACGAGTTTCACGCGGACGGTGAGTCGCGGGAAAAAGCTACTGTTTTAATAAATCTTATAAAATAAGTATTCACGCTTTTCCAAATTCTCTCTTGCTCTTGAAATTGTACATAAGGAATTAAGGAATCGATAATCCTTAGTGCCATAAATATCGCCATAGTTTTGACGGAGGAATATTAACATTTTTCGACACCTGATCACCGATCACCTTGTATATACCATTGACACATTATTTTTGTTTTGCTACGTTTGTCCTTGCATGCAATAACCGATGTTTTACCGCGGGGAATCGTTATCTTATCGTGCTAGAATTCAGCCTTTTCTTCCGCGCTTACGACTATTATCTTTCTCTAATGCCAGGGTTAACAGTTTGCATTGGAATGCCATATCTGCGCCCTATCTCTATCCTTGATAAAGGTAATATTCGTTTATCGAAAGTGCGACGTTTTCAGATCGGCATGAATGCCGACCTAATTCGTCGATAATGTATTCAATTAGCTTCTATTCATTTATTTTCGTAAATAAAATCTATATTTACTTTCGTCCCGCGACCTTGTTAGCCTGTAGCCGTTAATCGCATTATTTTATTTATAGAAAACGCCTACGCGAAATGCAATAGCAAATATTCCATTCAAAAGTTAATTAGACTTCACAAAGGCGCAGCTAGGTACTCCTTAAATAACTGTCCGGGCATCCCACTCCTACATTAAGATGGGGTTGGATAGCGGTCTTATATCCGAAGCTTGGTTGCTTTAAGGAGACGGAGGTATAACCTGGCGAGAAATTGCGCAGGGGCAAAGTGGCATGATCTTGTGTCAGTTGTGTCGGAGGACAAGACTCATTTTGGGAGTTGGGTGGTCTTGTCAGCCTAGTTAGTTAGTTAAAGGAGCAGCGTTTATTATCGCACTGCCATGGGAACTTGCACTCCCGTAAAGACAGGCCAAGGGCGTATCAGACCACGCATAACAAAGGGTGGCGTGCGTAGGCACCGAATATAGAATAGTGGTCTGACTAGTTAAGTAGTGTAGTGGCCTTGTTCATCCATGAAAAGATGATTTAAGCAGCGTCCTAATTTGAGGTGCGGCACTTACGGAAATGACTTGTAAGACCGATACGGGAGCGACAGCTACGACCGCATAATTGACACGTAAATATCTCGCCCGAAGTTGAAACATGAAGAGCTGCCCGCTGGTGTCTTAATTCACGCCTGTGGGATAAGAGATCAAACCAAGTGTGGTCATGCTCCACTACTCCATTGCGTAGGGTCTCCCACCAATGGTTACGATCTTGACACTCCTTCTCCCAGGTTGAGGGGTCAATCCCAAAGGACACCATGTCACGTTTAGCGCTGTCTTTAAAGCGTAACATAGGCCGCCCGAAGGGTCGCTTAGCGTCCGCTATTTTGGACAGGAGAGTTTTCCGTGGCAAACGAGAAGGCATCCATCCTTTGCACGTGCCCCAGACAACGTAGGCGTCTTTTTTTCAGAACGGCTGCAATGCTATGTAAACGCGCGATGCTAAGCACCTTCTCGTTTGTTACTCGATCCTTCCATATTATGTTTAAAATTTGCCGAAGACAGCGCACAGTAGTGTAGTACTACCACTTAAAATTTAAAAGTACTATTCTATACCGAAAATCAACGGCACTTACGTTCTTTTAGGTCAAAATACAGGCTCAGCCTAGTTTGGCCTCTGATAGACTCTCTAATTATGTATTTGTCTATTTTTGTTTTGTTAAACAATAAATAATCATTTGTATTTTGTTTACGACAGCAGGTTTTCAACGACAAATTATAAACATGAATTTATCTTGTTAACATTTTCGTTCAAAGTATTTAATATGTAAGCCCAGTCCTTTTTTCATAATCTTCGATTACACGGTTTGAAAGTTAAGTTGGGAGGGAGTTTGCAGGGTCGGAGCGATTGTCTGAAAACTCTGAAAAAAATGCTCAGAAACCTCATAACACAAATCTTATCTATTGATGTGCCACGTGGGCCACGGGGCTCTTACTTACCGCTATGATCGAGGGACACAAGGTAACGAACCAACCTACTGTGACCACCTACCACTTATCCCCCTGTCACTGTGACTTTCAACAATTGACAACATTTCATTTTTTTAAGCAGGCTTTTATCCGACGAAATACAAATAGAGGATAAAATGTTAGGTAAAACAACATTTTTAAATTCTCGAAAATATCCCAATATCATATAAATAAATCAATTTCAAAAGTTCCTCATTCTAAAAGAGAGTAAATGACAAGTATATAAGGCGTCACAGCGTAACGAATGATAAAGAAGCACTGTTACTAAGACAGATTTACTAAAGAAAGTGATCTACTGTTCTTTTTGTGCGCTGTGACTGTCACAATTTCGTAGTAGTGACGTCATTACTACGATATGGGCTTTTTTCAAATTTTCGTGAATATTTAGAAAATTAATAGCTAAAAAATAATAAAAAAATATTATGGGGTTTCTTTAATTTGGTAACCAAATTACCGAAATGAGTTAAGATTTCATACTACTTAAAAATTTGAAATGTTGTCAATTCTGACCCGCCTGCAAGTCGATGGCTGTTTTTCTCTTCCCTTTGGTAACATACGAACCATATGGATTCTAAGCCCGGCTTTACGTGCATTTTACGGTGTAATAAAATTATGGAAAGCGTCACGTCGACTTTCAGTAACATCGTAATTATGAATGTGTAGGTAACGTATAAATTGATAAATGTGAAACTTGGGAACTGTAATGCGGCCGGCCTTATGAAGGCGAACAAACAGTTGCAAAAGAATCAGGATTGTAAAACTCGGTGAACAAGGTTACCATGTTCTAACTGGAGTCTCAAGCTAGCTCAGTACCAAATTTTTTCAGCATAAATCCGTTCCAAGGCGATATCGAAGGGAATTTACATGCCTGAACTTTCTTTTCGGTTGCCGGTAACTCCTAATGAGGTAACCAAAGCAAGGAGGAAGGAGAACGCTTTAATGTACGTTTCTTAAACTTTTCTGTATACAATACAGTCGTCTACGAATATAGGTATCAATTTTGTTCACTTCATTACTTGGTAATAAGGTCTAAATAATATCACGTCTAAAATACTTTTAACTCATGCGTTCAACCGTTTTGGAAGGCGCAGCGTGGACTAAACCCCCCACAAGACGCACTCATGACCTGGTACAGATCGCGGGATTCCGGTGGATGTGGGTGGCGCAGGATCGGTCATTGTGGTACTCTTTGGGAGAGGTATATGTCCAGCAGTGGACGTCTTTCGGTTGACATGACGATGATGGACCGTTTTGGAGATAGACAGGGGTGCGCGCGTAACGGCTTTGCCGCACATAACTTTGTCGGTTTGTCACATAGATTATCTATGGTTTGTCACATTGCTAAATACCTCAAGAACTACTTATGCTATTGATTTGAAATTTGCAATAGTTACGAGTATAAAGAACGCTAATCCGGATGCATTGAAGATATTTTTTACGTCGGTTAAATTTCGATTTACGAAGGAAACTGTAATAATCTTTAAGAAAAAAAAACCGACTTCAATGGGGGAAGCCAGTGAAAGATTATTATACTTAGATGGTGCACTCTTAGATTCCATACAATAAAATAAAAATGGCTATATGTATGTTTATAATGGTAGAAGATTAAGTACCCTCAATTCCTCATGGAATCATGGAAAAACCTTGCTTGCTTGACAAACAAAACGAAGAGAACAAATGCCAAACGTGAACTACGCGTCGTTGAAGAGTTCCGTTCTGATCATCATCAGCAGTTCCACTTCATCAAATGTCACTTTTATGAATGAAAATGCTTGATTAGTTCATGAAAATACTAAAATCACTATTTGTGTGCCTTTCACATTTGAGGAGTTCCCTCGATTCCTAATGGATCCCATCATCAGAACTCGAGCATGACAAAAATCAATCGTAAAAATAGAACTTGCTTAACAAACACAGCTAGAAGGACAAATCGCCAAACGTGAACTTTTCGTCGTTGAAGAGTTCTGTTCTGATCATCATCAGCAGTTCCACTTCATCCAATGTCACATTTTTGGATGCAAATGCTTGACTTGTTGATAAAAACACAAAAATCACTATATGTTTGCCATAAAGATTTGAGGAGTTCCCTCAATTCCTCGTGGATCCCATCATCAGAACTGCGTTTTGACATATACTTACAATCAAAAAAAGAATTTTCCAAATCGGTTAAGAAATGACGGAGTTATGGAGTAACAAACATAAAAAAAAAACAAAAAAAAACATACAACCGAATTGATAACCTCCTCTTTTGAAATTTTGAAGTCGGTTAAAAAATACCGTAACCCGCCCTTCCCCCTTATCTCCCAAGTTTACTAAGGATAAACGTTGATATCAATTTAAATTTTTCATGCAAAATCTATAAGTATATTACCTCTATATTTCTTTTATCATCAAATCATCATCCTCCTAGCGTTATTCCCAGTACAGTTGCGTCCTGAAGGATGCCTGGGGTCCGCTACCTAATCCCAGGAATTGGCGTAGGCACTAGTTTTTACGGAAGCGACTGCCATCTGACCTTCCAACCCGAGGGGGAAACTAGACCATATTGGGATTAGGCTTGTCAAGTGAGTGGGCAACTTGAATTTTAGGGGTTCTCAAGCCGCCCGGAGGCCTCTAACTTGGCTTAACGACTGCTATCATAGACAGCAACCGGGATCAACGGCTTAACGTGCCTTCCAAAGCACGGGAGCGCTCAGTTAGTAACCACTCAAAGCGGTCACCCATCCAAGGACTGACCTCGCCCGACATTGCTTAACCTCGCATACGGCACGCGGTACGCGGGCGCCGCTGGGCAACGAACGCTTCTTTTATCATCAAATAACATTTTGATACTAAGCTTGTAATTTAATAACCTTTGTTGCATGCATTTTTTACGAGTATGCTGAGAATATCTTCTTTCGAATTAAAAAATAAATTCTTGAAATCGGTTCACGTGATACAGGATTATCCTTGTAAAACCAACGTACACACTACACGCTCTTCTGTCGCGCAAATTAAAGTCGAGTCCAGAATTATGCGAACTAACTTGACAGTTCATTGTACACTAATGTTGCCACAGTTTGGTTAGTGCTGTTAATATCGATGTTTAAAAAGTCTAATTATAGGTAATATTGTGTTTGGAATCAAACTAATAATTTTACTAAGCAAAATAATAATAATAAAAATGGGTTGGAATTAAAAATACATCGAACATAATTTTGGACATCGTTAAGGATCTCTCCGCCCTTTTGTTTTGTTGACAGTTTGGACCATTAGCCAAACAAAGCAAGCCATTCGGCTTTTGACAATACTTACACGACAATTACTTGATATAATATAAATAGAATCAGATTTATAGAAGGAACAAGTTTATATCAACATATTTGTGTCGACTTAAGTAAACCTATCACTATTTATTTTTCCCTATGTCTGGCAAAATTTTCGGCTGTCAAGTTAGTTCGCCTAATTCTGGACTCAACTTCAGTAACAAATTGTTGTACCCATGGCGTTCAATGTCTACATCGTTGCTGTTAAGATTTTACCTGAATGAATGGGGTCGGGACGGGTACACGATCGTTCTACGGAACCCTCGGCCCGCGAGCCGGACTCGCACTTGACCGGACACCAATATTTTTTGATAATCTAACTGCTTACGAATTTAAATATATATTTTTTTACCTAGAACACTATCCAATAGTATCGGATATTTATGCACGTTTCGTTATCGATTAGATTAGATATATATTTTTTTCAAGATAAATCTTACAATATACATTTGCGTACATGTCAAAATTGCTCGTCAATAACAAGCTACAGCAGAGTTTATGGTTTAATGCTAGTGAGTATCAAAAACGGGCCAAGTGCGCGGCTTATCACGCACAAAGAAGGATTCCGTACCGACCCCTTTATTTTACGTTGGGAAAATACATTTACGTGTCCCACCAGGTAAAGACCTGGGTAGGTATGACGTACCGACCCCTTAAAGTCCACATTTAAAACCACTATACAACGAGTCAAAACCAGGCCGTATCTTCGTATAGAGAACACACGGCACTCACGTCCTTTTGTTTGGGCAACACATGTTTCAGCGATATCTCAAAAACCGTTAGACCTACATATCGTTGAAAGTATTTATTAATGTACATTACACCACTTCTAAATGTTTCATCGTTTGGAAATTAGAGGGGTGGGGGAAACCACTTTTTACGACTTCGACAGCTAATATCTCACCTCACCAACGGTTGACTTAAGTTGATAATTTATTCAGAAGTTTCTATAACATTCTAAAAGGCCTATTCATAGATAATCCACACGCCTATGTGCATTGCTTTTTTTAATTTCCCGTTACATATATGGGGTCGTGAGTTTGGGATCGTCCACGATTCGCACATCACGTCTCTGAAGCGAGTCAAAAGGCCCAAGCTGGTATCCAGGTGCTCCCGCCCAGAGGTGACAGCAATGCTCCATGTGGGGACGAACTTGCGACTTATATAATATAAGTCTCTGTCCCGGGGTGAAGTACCGCTTCGCTCTATTGAGCACACCTAGCTTTTTGGATGCCAGCTTGGCCTTGCCTTCGAAGTGGCTTCGAAATTGGACGTCGCTGGAAATGTCGACACCAAGGATCCCAATACTCTCTGAGATGGAGAGGGTTGTGTCCTGGAACCGTGGGGCCACAGTGAATGGGGTTTTCTTAGCGGAGGATTTTATTAGAAAATTTCACATCAGTTTTCCGTAGCGGTTCATAGAATACATCTTCCTACCTTTCATATTTGTAGTGCTTATAGTTTCCAAGTAAATCATTTGTGACATATACGGACGAACGGATGGACAGACGCGGCGGAACTATAAGTGTTCCGTTTTCGCCATTTTGGCTAAGGAACCCTAAAAATTACAATGGATACAGGTTGGATATTTTACTTTAACACTAATGTGGATAGAGTTTCTTTTACATAGACACTGTCTTAAAATCGTATGTTTGTAATAGAAACTCTATTACATAGGCGTTAAAGTATACTATCCAATGGGATAAGAGCATATGTCAGTGTCAAACTCAAATTAATCGTACTGTACGACATCATTGTCTTAACAGACAAATAACATCCGATATACGACTGTTTTTAGTGAATAACAAACATGAAAAGTTCCAGATCTTCACATTTGTTTTATAAATGAGTAGGATTTATTTTTCCACTCCAGATATTGTTGACCACGGCCGCGGGCATAATATTGGGAAAGTAAATGCGAGAATTTGTTCGCATTGAATAAGTGGGTATGTAGTGGGTGGGTGCACGTGAGTGCCCACGGAACAAAAGCTCTGTGCGTAGCCCCAAGAGGGGTGGAAAATATTTGCAAATGAAAATACGACTCATTACAAGCTTTTATTTAACTTGCAATGTCAATGTGTATGTAGGTATGTATCTTTTTTTTTCGTATATTGATTTTATTACTTAAAGAAGACTTTATCTATATTAATAATTTCGTGCAGGGGTACGGTAGACCCGAACGAGACCTGTCTCAAATTGAAGAACGTATAAAAATAACGATTTTTGAGTTGAACATATGTATCCGCAAAATTCGGATTGTCGCGTATTTTGCATTTAAAAGTGTTAATTTTACGACAAAAGGTCGGCCATATTAAATTCGTTGGTTGACAGCTTCGGGTAGGGTACGTTCTGAAATTGTAAACTGTGTTTGCGTCCGGTGTGTTGGCCAGATTGGATTCGGCAAGCCGCGTCTGCAGCGTTTTGTTTTTGTAGTTTTTAAGCGTTCTATACACCTATCAGCCTAGCTAGCACGATAACTTATACCGTCACGTTATATGGCCGAAATGTATTAAAACGTCACATATAACGTAACGGTATAAGATATCGTGCTGGCTAGGCTGATTGTCACAACAACCGCCTTCAAAGCGAATGTACGGGGCCTGTTACATGATTATTATTATCACGTGATACATATGAATGTACGTCACGATAAGTTTCACGTGAATATTGAAGCAGAATCCATACAAATTTGAAAACTGCGATAATATTAACACCCCAGTATTGTGATAATATTAATCGTGTAAAGGACACCACTGTTTGCTGAGTCTGTCCGCCATCTTAAAGCTGTCTATTTTGTTGCGACAAACTACTAGGTGACTTATGGCTTTTAAACGTCTAGCAAAATTCTATCTCTATATCGCTCTATCTCATAACTTAGTGGCACTGGGGGTCTACTCCGAAATCCGAATTTCGTATGGTGCCGTCCCTTTCACTCATATAGTGTATGACAGGAGAGTGAAAGGGACGGCACCATACGAAGTTAGGAATTTGAATTTCGGAGTAGACCCCCCGCTCATGCCGTTCGCCGCGCTCGGACGTTAGAGGCGCTACCGCGAACCAAAAACGAAGTATCTGCCTCTCTCTCGCACAAGTAGATTCGAACGACAGAGAGGAAGATAGTTCCTCAGGCGTGAACTTTAAAACGAATAGGGTATTTTACTATATGAGAAATAAAATTCAAAATGTAAGAAAAACCGGCCAAGTGCGTCGGACTCGCGCACTGAGGGTTCCGTACAACTAAAAAATAAATGTGATTTATCAATATATTGATATTTTTGGTAAAATGTACTTCATAATAAACATTATCACCTAATTTCAAGTTCATAGGTCGATGGGAAGTTAAAAAATTATATGCGTGACAGACAATACACGGAATGTTCTTTGACTTTCTTTGACCGTCCGCCGCGCTCGGACTAAGGTGCTACCAACCGAAAACTAAATATATATGCCTCTCTGTCGCACTCGCATATTCGAGCGCGGAGAAGGAAATACTTCGTTTTCAGATTGCGGTAGGCCCTCTGGTCTGACGGCTCCTATTCCTGGATGGTGCGCGTATCGGAATGTGAAATACCTTTGGCAAAACGGAACAAGTTGTTAAATAGCTTTTATTAATTGGAGAAAATATTACCAACTGTTATTATTATCACGCGAAACACTGAATATTGAAGCATTATCCATAGGGGCCTGTTACATGGTTATTATTATCACGTGATATACTCATATCACGATCCGTATCACGTGCTGTTTAATGAATATTGAAGAAAAATCCATACGATTTTGAAAACCACGATAATCAATATTATCGTGGTTTTCAAAACCAGTATTTTGACAATATTAAGCCTGTAACAGACCCCATACAATTTTGAAAATCGCGATAATATTTACACATAATATTGAGTGTAAAGGGCCCCACTGAATAGAATTTGGCGGAGAATAGAGAGCTGCTACCGCGAAACGAAAACGAACGAATATCGTGTATTTCCCTCTGTGTCGCTCGAATTTGCAAGTGGGACAGAGAGGGAGATACACGAACTTCATTGGTTTTCGATCACGTTAGCAGCTCTGACTTCGCACCAAAATACTGACTGGCACATCAATATTTAACAATTGCACATCTGAACTGAATTTTAATGAACGATTAGTATTTTAGCTATACAAATTAGTACTGATTACGGTGTCAAATTTATTATGTGCCTTTAAATACTACCCTTATAAAAATGCTTAGGATTAACTTGCAAAGATACTAGCCTTTGCCCGTGACGTCGGCAGCGTAATCATTTACTCCCAATTCCATATGTTAATCCAGACTACAGACTATATTTCTATACGAAGTTTCATCATAATCCGTTGTTGTAATGTTTTTATTTTATACATTTTTGTACACTATTTCTTTCGTCGTTTGCATAAGATAACTGTCACGAATAAATGTTTACTTCATTTCTTTCTTATTTATTTCACCCGAGCGAAGCCGGGCTTTCATCTAGTATTTATATAATTTTACAAGATAATTTTGTCGATACTTTCCCTCAGTCCCAGATCCAGGGTACCCGCTGTCAGGCCGGCGCTGCGGCTGATCAGGCCCAAACACTCAAACGCCGCAAATACTCATCTTTAATGAAAGATTACGAATTTGCGGCGCTTGCAGTAGAAACTTTCGGTCCCTGGTCAGCCGACATGAAAAGCTTTATCAAGGCTTTGTCGTCGCGGCTGATCAACGCATCGGGGGATCGCAGGGCTCGTGGATACCTCTGCCAACGGATCGCTCTCGCGATACAAACGGGTAATGCCGCTAGCGTCCTGGGATCCATGCCGCAAGAGGGATAGCTGGACGCTGTTTTCTTTTTATGATTTAATTTAATTTTATCTCAATATTTTATTTATTTTTAAGTTAGTTTAATTTGTTTTTTAGTTTACCTGGTATGTATGTAACTATATTTGTTCGGGTGGAATCTTGCAACTCAATTTCGAAGCAGATATCTTCAACCGATTGAGCTGAAATTTGACATGCGTATTGTTGCTCTGATGATGGAGGTAGAAGACCATAGCAACTTCTAAACTACACAAGACAAACCCTTCGTGTTTGAGTTAATTGGATTGGAACCGTCTCAAACAGTAGTTAATGACTGCGGTACAGTCCGCAATAAGCGCTTGTATTTCTGGTTAAAATTACATCATCATCTGATAACGCTAGGATGAATCATCATCCTAGCGTTATCCCGGTACAGTCGCATCCTGACGGATGCCCGGGGTCCGCTACCTAATCCCAAGAATTGGCGTAGGCACTGTTTTTGCCATCTGACCTTCCAACCCAAGGAGAGAAACTAGTCCTTATTGGGATTAGGCTTGTCAAATGAGAGGGCAACTTGACTGTTAGAAGCTCTCAAGCCGCCCGAAGACCTCTAACTTGGACCTCTATCATAATCAGCAGCTGGGATCAATGGCTTAACGTGCCTTCCAAAGCACGGGAGCGCTCAGTTAGTAAAGCACTCAAAGTAGTCACCCATTCAAGACCCCGGCCGACAATGCGACACGAACGCTCCTCCCTCTGTCAAAAAAACATTTTTGCAAAAAACTTTGCACCTAGTGGTAGGCGGGTACCGCACCCTGTGGACACCTGAAACTCCAGGGCTACCAAACCCTTTAAAATGTAAACACTTCTTTCTTGAAGAACCCAATAATGTAGTCCCACGGGAAATGGGATGCTGGGAAATGGGAAAGTGTAGTTTTAATGGAATATTTGCTATTACATTTCGCATAGGTGTGCACACACACACACACACAGTCACAGGAATAAGTATCGACCTTATTTCTAGACAAAAATAAATGAATACAAGCAAGTAGTATTTTTTTGTTTGAAATAGTGTTGAATAACTTTGTAAGTTACTCGTGAGGCATGATAATTACACTCTTGACTCCTTTATCGCGGTCGCCATACAGCTCACGCCGGCTATTCCGCCTTTAGTGTAATAATAAACCTCTCACAATTGCATTATAATATATTCACTTGTATTTCATGGAATATTTGCTATTGCGTTTCACATAGGAGTTCTCCATAAGCTCATTCCACAACCAGAGCGTCCGAAGGAGTAAATTAGATTGAATGCATTAGTATGGAAGTCTAAATCAATATGATATGGATAACTATATGCATATAAATATACAATAATGATTGCCAGTGATCTTAACTTTTCTAGCATTTTCGGTGCAGCGTAGTGGTGTTAACGGAGTTGGTATGGACGTATACAATTTAAACGGTTAATCAAGGTTAAGATTAACGTTATTTCCGCTAGTGAATTCCGTTAACACCTTTACGCTGCACCGAAAATGCAACAAAAGTTACGATCACTGATTATCACAAATAAAACTAAAAACTAAAACTAAATAAAATTAAAATAAATCTAAAAATTTGGCCCCTTCGGCATGGTGCCAAAGATGCTGTCAGCATTTCCTCTCTTTCCCTTTATCCATATCATATATTATTGATTAGACAAGATTGCAAATTTTGATGACAACTTACATACGAATAGTGCATGTTAAATAAATCTAGTAATATTTTATTAAATCGCGGGTGTAAAGGTATGTAAGTCAAACAGTATTTCCAGACCAAGACTCATTTATTATTCCATTCTTATGTACCCACATTATACGCAATATCAAGTCTACCTACAATATCCCTTTTCAAAAAAAATGAAGAAAAAAAAAATTTGACTTGGGTATCATTCATTAGCTTTACAACATTTTTTTTCAAAGGTTTGTTGTTTTCGCACATTAATAAATAATTTCTGTAGTATAATTTGATCACATTCTTAAACTAATTGATTATATTAACGATATTAATTTTACTTATAGGTGGCCTATTATATTCATGCAATAGGATCCACTTTGTAAAATTTATTTTGAATTACATTTGATTTATATTATGAAATATTCTTGTATAATTATTGTGAAATAAATACTTATTACATTGTAAATTAATTAATTAATTTGTACTTATACATTTTTTATGTTCATGCAATAGCTGTAGTGTGAATATAATTTAAATATTAACATTAAATTCGCAATATAAGACACTCCTTATTACTGTTGTGGAGTGAATATTGTACATTACATACACTGTTTTTTTTTCGTATTTATTAATATAATAACACATGGGTAAAATAAATTCAGAAACTAATTTATTATATTTGTACGAATTTCCTAAAATACGCTAGTGTCCACTAGGCTCGCTAACGAGCGGTGACGACTGATAATCGGTGCGCAAACACGCCCGCGGTAATAGTGCTAAACGGCGCGTACGCAAACAAAACACTCACGCGCATCACGGCCTCGTCTGCAAGGAATAAGTGTCATTATGGTTCCGTACCATTATGGTAATAATTTTTAAGAAAAAAAAAACCGACTTCAATGGGGGAGGCCAGTGAAAGATTATTATACTTAGATGGTGCACTCTTAGATTCCATACAATAAAATAAAAATGGCTATAAGTATGTTTATAATGGTAGAAGACTAAGTACCCTCAATTCCTCATGGAATCATGGAAAAACCTTATTTGCTTGACAAACAAAACGAAGAGTGAACTACGCGTCGTTGAAGAGTTCCGTTCTGATCATCATCAGCAGTTCCACTTCATCAAATGTCACTTTTATGAATGAAAATGCTTAATTAGTCCATGAAAATACCAAAATTACAATTTCTGTGCCTTTCACATTTGAGGAGTTCCCTCGATTCCTAATGGATCCCATCATCAGAACTCGAGCATGACAAAAATCAATCGTAAAAATAGAACTTGCTTAACAAACACAGCTAGAAGGACAAATCGCCAAACGTGAACTTTTCGTCGTTGAAGAGTTCTGTTCTGATCATCATCAGCAGTTCCACTTCATCAAATGTCACATTTTTGTATGATAATGCTCGATTCGTTGATAAAAACACAAAAATTACTATATGTTTGCCTTTAAGATTTGAGGAGTTCCCGCAATTCCTCATGGATCCCATCATCAGAAATCAAGCATGACAAAAATTAATCGTGAAAATAGAAATTGCTTAACAAACACAGCTAGGAGGACAAATCGCCAAACGTGAACTTTTCGTCGTTGAAGAGTTCTGTTCTGATCATCATCAGCAGTTCCACTTTATCCAATGTCACATTTTTGGATGAAAATGCTTGATTTGTTGATAAAAACGCAAAAATCACTATATGTTTGCCTTAAAGATTTGAGGAGTTCCCTCAATTCCTCATGGATCCCATCATCAGAACTGCGTTTTGACAAAAACGGGACCAACTTGGATATATATACTTACAATCAAAAAAAGAAAATCGGTTTAGAAATTACGGAGTTATGGAGTAACAAACATTAAAAAAAAACATGCAACCGAATTGATAACCTTCTCTTTTGAAATCTTGAAGTCGGTTAAATAAAAAAGCAACCCTTTTGGTGCCGCTTTGTCTGTCTGCAACATTGCTAAATATCTGAAGAATTGCTTATGGTATTTTTTTTTATTTTTATTAAGTTGTTATGTTATTAAGTTGAAACTTGGAATAGTTATAAATAAAGAAGGCTAACCCAGATGCATTGAAAGTATTTTTAGGAAAAATATCTCTATGTAGATTATATATTTCTTTATCATCCAATCACATGTCTAAACTAAGTTTTTACAATGTGACAAATGGCACTGTATCCATAGCGTTCAGTTTCTCCTGAAATGTGGGGTCGGGACGGGTACACGATCGTTGTACGGAACCCTCGGTGCGCGAGTCAGCTAAAAACTTAAAAAGCAACGGGTTATATCGGGTATACAGAAAGTTATATTAAATGGAAACTTCTTGCGTTCCCTACCTACAGCCATGACCAACAGTATTAACCACTCCCGCGTTTTTCATATAAAAGTCAAACTTTGAATCAAGCATTTTATATCTTTTAATATAGAAAATCCTAATATTTTACAAAAACACTAGCTATTCATTGACGAGATAATTGCACGTAAAAAATTAAAAAAGCAAACCCTATTCTTTTTAGTCTTCTGTTTTCTAGGGTCATTGCTACTTCGAATTGATATCTACTAAAGTTTTCTAGATATTTACTCGTATACATATACGTTTTTATATTTTACATCAATGTGTGTTTTTTTTATTCAAAGATTCAAATTGTTTATATGTAAACATAGGTTTGACATGATGTTACAATAGTTTTAAATTCCGCTATGTTTGGCCGTTCGGCATACAAATATTGTAGTCCAGATAGTGCATGCATGTACTTAAACTAATTTATATAATAAAAATTCAACGAATACAAGTAGGTAATTAAATAATTTAACTAATAATAATAAATTCATACTAATAATAGTTGACAACAACACCTATAAGTACAAACCTTCAAGAAAAGAGCGTACTCCCATCTTAAAGGCCGGCAACGCATTTGCAACCTCTCTGGTGTTGCGAGTGTCCATGGGCGGCGCTAATCGCTTACCATCAGCCGATTCGTCTGCTCGTTTGCCTCCTATGTCATAAAAAAATATATAAACAAAAGAAAAATAAAGCCGCTTTGGCGATGCATACCGTGGCGGCAGACTGAAGACTGAAGGTATAGACATTAGAAATTAGCTTCGGTCTATTGCGTCGGGCGCACCCTGCTTACGACTTCCCCCATGACCCCCATCCCCGCTTCAGCTTTGACTTAATCGGATGTCCAGATGTCCTGATTCTATTTCCGGTTGTTCTTCTCTACAGGTCGCATTTCTCAAACGATTCTCGTGAAATTTTGTGAGCATCTTTGAAAATTATAAGGATTTTTTTTGTCGAGGTAGTTTTTGGGAATTTGATAGAAATTATTTTTAACCACTACCGTAAACTGGTGTTACTTTGATTCAAGGGGTGCCTTTGATCAAACAAGGTGTTCTCATAAATTATTGGTTTTACATTCCTGTGACCTGTGGCAGTACAATTATTAGTACATTATCTTGGTGTTTGCTTGATTAACTTTATCGAATTGCGAATAGTATTCCTTGCATGTTACGAGTACATCCTAAATGATCAAAGTAGCCCCAATTTTTCCTTACTCCAGTCGACCGGTAGTGTTCGGCGACAATGCAATATTATGGTACATTGGAGACAAAAAAGTAAAAGTAAAAAAGTAAAAAAAAGTAAAAGTAGTTTATGACTTCAAATTAGGCATATTACATGCACCTATAAACTTCAATAAACTACCACCGGTTCGGAAAAATAAACCTCTGCCACGAGAAGAACCGGCGTAAGAAACTCGGCGAGGTGTCATTTTTTCAAAACAATATACATTGTATAGTTAAATATAAAATTACAGTCTCAGTTACCACAAAAACAACAAGCTACAGTAGAAAACCTATTTTCGCGATAGATTACCCGTGCAGGACGCTATCCTTGCCAAACATCCCTGTCCATGATGTAATAGTTTACCTGATAATAATTATGCTTTTGAAATAAGTGTTTGTTTTACTACAGATTTGAATGTAGAATTGCTAAGTTCAGTAATGTGTTTCGGTTTTTTTTTTGGCATAAAAGGTGGCCATACGAACTCCTGAAATACCCAATATAAACCCATCGTGTTTGGACCCTCTTAACGAGTAGAGTAGGTGACTTTTATAGGCGGAAATAAAAGTTTCTACCAATAAAAATGT
This sequence comes from Notocelia uddmanniana, assembly GCA_905163555.1. Taxonomy (NCBI): domain Eukaryota; kingdom Metazoa; phylum Arthropoda; class Insecta; order Lepidoptera; family Tortricidae; genus Notocelia; species Notocelia uddmanniana. Next base: position 75,147,110 of record LR991052.1, read on the forward strand.
TAACAGAAAATTATTATTCAATATTCTCAATGCAATGGGAATGGCCCGCACGTGTTTGCTAGTTCTGCGACATGCGAAAATTATTTGTCAATAAACTATCGACAAATCACGAACATTGTAACCGATATATTCCAGATTAACTATTATTGGAATCGACCTAACTTTTTATGGGTTTTTGCACGTAATGTCTGATTTATTTTTAACCCTCGACGCAAAAAGAGGGGTGTTATAAGTTTAACGTGTCTCTCTGTGTATCTGTCTGTGGTATCGTATCTCCCAAACGGATGAACCGATTTTCGTTTAGTTTTTTTTTTGTCATAGATAATTTTATCACGAGTGTTCTTTAGCCATGTTTCATGAAAATCCGTTTTTGAGATATTGAGCTTTGATATGAAAATGTCGGGGGTTTTCAACTTTTCTAAGTTGCTACATTAAATTTAACTAACTGCCCGCCCAGGCTTTATATGGGTGAAATCGTCACTTTATATGGACTTTTTACATGCAGTTGTTAATCCTATTTTTCACTTTTCCATACAAACGTGCAATATTTATTTGTTCAACAGGAGAGCAAAGTAGATTTTTGCTGCGAGTGTTGATTTGGGTCCCGAGCAAGCGAAAGATTCTATAATTGAATCACGAGCATAGCTCGTATGCGCTCCATTTCACGTGAGTACACAAACGAGCAAATATGTAGTTTGATGTGTTAAAATAAATCACCATAAAATTATCTATTAGATTATTGTAATTGTTTTTGATTTAAGAGATATTTAACTAGTGGCAATTCTTTAGGAATTATTTATTATTTTACACTCGATTGTAAACTAACACAATCGAAAAAACGGAACTTGTATTACAATAGACTTTGAGATCGTCGTCGTCGATATAATCTCGAACGTGCCCCAGAATAAGAAATTTTGCTGTGTTCGACAATTTAATGAGATTTTTCTGTAGACATTGACATCATCAATAGACATCATCTCGAAGGGTTCGAGAATGGGCCTCCTGGTCCTTCCACAACACTTACTTTAGAAGACCAGCATAACGCTGACCCCTCACTTCACTCATTTGCTACGAATCTTGGGGTCAGGTTATACTAGACCTTTTCATGGTTGAGTTAAAATGTTTAGTGGATGAAGCTGGGCGTATTTACTTCGTTTAGGCTCAATTGGACTACTTCTTTGTTAGGATCCGGTTAGCCTTACGTAGCACATGCTTCAACAGCACAGTGCACACATTATTAACAGTAGGTCAAGGCATGCCCTTCGTAATTTAAAAAAAAAAAGTTAATGGTTTTGTAACCATTTTATGCATGAATTGACCGAGTGAAACGAAGGTCTCCGTTTCAGCTTCGGCAAAAATGCTTTCGTATGCCCGGCCGGCGGATGGTGGGTTTACGGACTTTGCGCTGTTCTCCGCTACAGGACTCACTCATTCTCGTGAAATTTTATGAGTAGATTTGATAATTATATAGCGGGAGTGTTCATGGCCCAGCGGCGCCCGCGTACCGCGTGCGGTATGCGAGGTTAAGCAACGTCGGGCGAGGTCGGTCCTTGGATGGGTGACCGCTTTGAGTGGTTACTAACTGGGAGCGCTCGCTCTTTGGAAGACACGTTGCAAGCCGTTGATCCCGGTTGCTGTCTATGATAGCAGTCGTTAAGCCAAGTTAGAGGCCTACGGGCGGCTTGAGAACCTCTAACAGTCAAGTTGCCCACTTACTTGACAAGCCTAATCCCAGTATGGTCTAGTTTCCCCCTCGGGTTGGAAGGTCAGATGACAGTCGCTTCCGTTAAAACTAGTGCCTACGCCAATTCTTGGGATTAGGTAGCGGACCCCAGGCATCCTTCAGGATGCAACTGTACTGGGAATAACGCTAGGGGGATGATGATTTGATAATTATATAGACTTTTTTGGTCGAATCAGTTTTGGAAAATATGTTTAGACCTAAAAGGCCTATGTCCAGTAGTGGACGTCCTTCGGCTGATATGGTGGTGGTGGTTGGTGAATGTGCAGATTTGACCGTTGTCGTACTGCTCCGACGGGAGTGCTAGAACGCCTTGACACGATCTCGGCGTATGTCAACATTAAGTACAAATGTACACGTAATTGGTCCGATCTAAATGCACTTATTAGCTCGTGCGAGTCTAACAATATCGGGTAAAGGATGATTCACAGTAGACCGTTCCGTGTTCGGGCCGGCCCGTTTTTTTTCTAGAGAAATACGCCGGCCGTTACGTTTGCTGTCATAGAAAACGGGCCGGCCCGGACACGGAACGGTCTACTGTGAATCATCCTTAAGGGGGATAGCTACTACACACGGGAGAATTGACAATAGAAGTTTGGGGAAAAGGAACCAACAATGAAATGCATGTATTTCTCAAACAAGCACGGAAAAGTAGGATTCCCGGCAGCGGTGAGCAACAGGTGGTCCGCAAGCGCCTGGCTGTTTTGTATGTAACGAAAATGTGGTATCGAGTGTCTGATATTTTTTTAAATTCCCTCGCAGATTTTAACCGACTTCAAAAAAGGAGGAGGATTTTTTTTTTTTAATAAATATGGGGGGACAATCTTACACAAATCGACCTAGTCCCAAACTAAGCAAAGCTTGTACTATGGGTACTAGACGACGATATACATACTTATATAGATAAATACATACTTAAATACATAGAAAACATCCAAGACCCAAGAACAAATATCCGTGAAAAATGCACAAATAAATGCCCTGGCCGGGATTCGAACCCGGGACCTCTAGCTTCGGAGGCAGAGTCACTACCAACTAGGCTAAACAGGTCGTCAAATTACGGTTCTCAATTCGACTGTTTTTTTTATGTATGTTACCTCGGAACTTTCGATTGGGTGAACCGTTTTTGATGATTCTTTTTTTATTTGGAAGCTGGTACTTCCCGTGTGGTTTTATTTCAATTTGGTCCAGTTCTGACAATGGCATCCATGAGAAAACCATATAAGTACGTGCACGAAAATAGGACGAATAATTCAGTAGAAGTCGGTTTTTTTATGTAAATTTTTAGAGTATTGGGATAAGCGCTATACATACTTCGGCTTCTAGTGGGTAATGCGAGAGGGTCGAACAAAACAGTTTTAGAGATAACCTACGATAACGTGGCCCGTCATGTCACTCCAAATTTTTTTTTCAAAACGCTTCAATGTATTTGTGAACGTTCTTATTAAGCACCACCAAGACTCACAACGTGCTGAGACAGACGTCACACAAACACACTCTTTCGTAACACAAATGAAATAGTTATAATGTTCATGCTTGCTACTTCCAATTTAATTTTTATTTTTCCACGTTTTATTTATTTTTTATTTGTGCGCTGCCTGCCGTGGTTGTCTCATGGTCCCAACAGAAGACCAGCGCTGGCTTTTTGTTTTTGTATCTCCCTTTTTGTCACGAATAAATGTTTTTTTTTATAGTAATTTGGACGGGCGGGCCATGTTACCGTCGTTTATCTCTATGCGATCATGCTAGAACACAACACCACATACCAAGCCATCATATGAAGTAACATACGTAAAATAAGTCTCCTGTTTTTCCTTTTATAATTTCATACCACGGAACACTAATCGGCGCTAACCGTACTTCTGTAGCATATATTAAAAAAAATACAGCTGAAACGGCCCTCATTGTCTGAAGCATGGTCAGCGTGCACGCGTATTATCAGCGAAATACCTAAAAACGTAACACCATAAGTTAGTCAGAGAAGTTCGTCGCTTATGACTTTGTGACGTTTTGCGCGCGAGATGCTCTTTTGTCTTGTCGTCTCGGGGAGAAAGGGCGTATGTACGTTTGAAAGGTATAGGCAGTTACTGCTTTTGTTAGTGATTATGTTGAATGCCTCGTATACTAATTAGCCCGTATGCTATAGTCAGATATACGCTAACAACCTCGGTGAGGTTCTATGATATGTTAATCCGTCGCTTTTCAGATCGGTATGAAATGTGATAGACCATGTCAAAAGGACTTAGATTTCAATGCGACTGTACTGACTGGAACTCGAGACTAGTATACAAATTTTAGATTAGAGTAAAAACTTCAGTTACCTGAAATAAGGTTTGTCGATTCAACTTATAAATATACAGGGTGATTCGGGAGACGTGAGCAAGCTCAACACTACGGATTCAGTAGATCATAAGCTACTGCTTCGTACCGCTATTAGTGAAATTAACGTTCATTTATCTTTGGTGTTGAAAACAAAATGTTTTAAATTTTTACGAAATTCATGGTCACTCTACAATCAGAATACTTCAGTCAAGTGATAGGTTTCAAATTGAATGTCATCTGAGTCCGATTACTTGTGAAATATCGTATCTCACTCAATGTGACAATTTACTTTCTTCGTAATTAAAGTGTTGTCATAACAGTTAGAGCTTTATTGTTTATACACCAGTTGTCTCTACTCACCCGACCATGATTGTAGAGAATTAAACTTTAACTTAAAAAATGAAATACAGGAAAAAGGTATGGGTGTTTCACTTAAATACAATGGTGAACGATTCATTGCCATTTACTGCGTATGTAGTGTTGGTCCTGCTCACAGTGTTCACGTCTCCTGAATCATCCTGTATATCGTTATTTACGCCAAGGAAATTATTTAAATTTAAATTGTTAGTTGAGTACTCCAGTAATTACTATAATCCTATCAAAATGGTACCGTTTTATATTCAGACCTGCACAAACCTACAAATACAATTAAAAAAAAATTTAAGAAAAAGAAAACCGACTTCAATGGGGGAGGCCGGTGAAAGATTATGATACTTATATGGTGCACTCTTAGATTCCATACAATAAAATAAAAATGGCTATAAGTATGTTTATAATGGTAGAAGACTAAGTACCCTTAATTCCTCATGGAATCCTCCATCAGAACTCAAGCTTGACAAAACTGTGTCTTTAAAAACCTAGCTTGTTTGACAAACATGACGAAGAGAATTAATCGTCAAACGTGAACTACGCGTCGTTGTAGAGTTCCGTTCTGATCATCATCAGCAGTTCCACTTCATCAAATGTCACTTTTTAAAATGAAAATGCTTAGTTAGTTCATGAAAATACTAAAATCACTATTTGTGTGCCTTTCACATTTGAGGAGTTCCCTCAATTCCTCATGGATCCCATCATCAGAGATTTCTGCTCGATTGAGCATGACAAAAATTAGTCGTGAAAATAGAACTTGCTTAACAAACACAGCTAGGAGGACAAATCGCCAAACGTACTTGTCGTCGTTGAAGAGTTCTGTTCTGATCATCACCAGCAGTTCCACTTCATCATATGTCACATTTTTGTATGAATACTTGCGATTTGTTGGTAAAAACACAGAAATCACTATATGTTTGCCTTTAAGATTTGAGGAGTTCCCTCAATTCCTCATGGATCCCATCATCAGACCTGCGTTTTGACAAAAACGGGACCAACTTAGATATATATACTTACAATCAAAAAAAGAATTTTTAAAATCGGTTAAGAAATGACGGAGTTATGGAGTAACAAACATAAAAAAAAACACACAACTGAATTGATAACCTCCTCTTTTGAAATCTTGAAGTCGGTTAACTAAATCAAATACTGGATTATATCTGGCATATATTTAACCAGGCAGCAAAAAAAAATGTAAAGTCAAAGTCAAAATATTCTTTATTCAAATAGGCCTAGCAACAAGCACTTTCGAATCGTCAGCTATAACATGTATTAACATATATATTAATTAATTATTTAGAGCAATTTATTGATGCTATTATTATTCTTTAAAATAAATATTGTATTGTTGTAGACATGTCAAAGTAAGAAATTATTTTGTAGTAAAATTCACAATAGGATCGTGAAAACATAAATAATAATAATAATAAAAAATATATAAAAAATAGAAATCTAGACAGTTTCTAGAATAAAATCAAAATATCAAAAAAAAAGATCATATTAATATCTAACGCCATAATGATTAATTCATTAATATTTCAGTCACAATTAATCTATAGTAAGTCTACCTAACCTACAAAAAGAATACATTTGCACCTAAATTAATAAACTAGCGCCTGTTCCCTGGGCTACCAATGCCGAGTTACTATTTTGCCACTTTATTATATTATATTAATATCCCAAGTAAAATTGGTCAGTTCATCGTAGTAGCTGCCTGGAAAATAATAACCCATATTTCATGATATGTACGCAAGACTTCGAATCGCTAAACTTAAGTGGCAGTGGGCGGGGCACATAGCACGCAGAACCGATGGCCGTTGGGGCGGAAAGGTTGGCGACCACGTACCGGAAGGCGTAGCGTGGGCAGGCCCCCCACACGGTGGACTGATGACCTGGTGAAGGTCGCGGGTGTCCGCTGGATGCGGGTGGCGCAGGACCAGTCATTGTGGAAGTCTTTGGGGGAGGCCTATGTCCAGCAGTGGACGTCATTCGGCTGAATGATGACGCAAGACTACTTATACAAGATGTTTTTATTGATTTTCGTCCCTTCAAGCATTTAGCCGTGTACATACCCATAGAAACCACGTAGCATATTTAGCTTTTCAAAATTCAAGATATTTTTTTATTTTCATACTATATAATTAATTTTCTCAAACATGCAATGAAATATTGATGTTATGTTCCTCATAATAAATAGGCTGCGAAGTATGACGTTTCAGGTGCGGCTAGGACAAGAGGTCGTTAATGGAATTTCATACAAATCTTGCAGGCGCAAAGTCGTCTTTTTAATTTCCATTCCACATAAATTTGTGGCACAGGCATCATGACATTCTGCCACTATGCGTATTAAAAATATAACTTAGAATTTTTTGTTGTTTATTTCATTGCATGTTTAAGAGAAGCACTATACATACCTCGGCGGGAAATATGGGGTTGCTCGCCTCAGACCTATCGGTCTATATGTCTTCAGCCGGCAACCCCTTTCGTCCCGGCCCCTGTAGCAAAGTACTATAAATCACCAAGAGTACTAAATGTAAAGCTTAAGAGTTAACGTGGAGTTAAGCAAAAGTTAATGTGAAGTATGATTATATTCGAAATTAGAATGACACACGCAGGTCAATAAATCCACACACATACACATAGGCCGCTATGACGGGTACACAGGGCCGCTGCCGCGAACTGAAAACGAAATATCTGCCTCTCTGTCGCACTAGCGTACTCGGCCGACAGAAAGGGTGATACTTCATTTTCGGTTCGCCGTAACGGCCCAGATTTCTTGAACTTGACATTCTTAGGTTTTAAACGATATTTTAAAAATATAATAATAATTGAAAACGTATTTTACAGAAATTTGAATGTGTACATACTAAAATTAAATTTTAAGGGATGAATACAAGGGCCTGAACTAGGGTTCCCTGTGTTTCAGGCAAAAGAAAGGACCAATATAACTAATTTTAAATATTAAACTTTCAAATTATGATTAAATATTTTAATAATATTATAGTCTAATTAACTAAACATGCTTCTTATCTTACTACTAAAACAGTCATCATTTTACGACTATTAATAGGTTCTCTGTGTCTTCATATGACATACATTGAAGGGCTTCTCGGAGAATTTTCTTACATTTTGAGTAGCTCTGAGTGTATAAATCTAACTTAGCATTTAACTTATTTTAAAGGAACGTTCCCAAGAAAATGAAAGAGAAAGAAATCCTCCCATACAGTGTTGTTATATCTCAAACGGATTAAGCAACGTTTTCGGTTATAGCTCCTAGACAGCGTGATTTTCCGACATCATTAGCGAACGTCGTCATATTTCAACGAATTTACACATAACCTTAAAAAATTGTACACCTAAACCTTCCTCGAGAATCACTCCATTGATAAGAGAAAACTGCATGAATTCCGTTTAGTAGTTTTTGAGTTTACCGCGAACATACAGACATACAAACAGACAGACAGGCGCGCCGGGGACTTTCTTTTATTAAGGTGAAGTGATCGTATTTATATAAAACATCTTGGTCGTCCGTGGAAAGTATTATCCACTTAAATAAGTAGTGTTTTATCGAGTGCACTTGGTTTGTGTGATTGTCGGCGCGATGCGGTGTTCCAGCGGACACGAAATGCGATAATTATGCGATGTTATCTCATTTACGGTTATTGAATAACAATTAATTTGTATACGGATTTGTGAGCGGCTCTACTGCTAGTAGCGTTATATATTAAGCCCTTATTATATTAATTACATAATAGTACATTACGATACAAGTGCAGAGAACAGGAAATGTGCAACGAGTGGTGATAAATTAAAACACGACCGAAGAGAGTGTTTTAAATCGACACGAGTTGCGAATTACCTTTTCGCACGTGTATCGTACAACGTTTTACAGTACATATGGCTCTTTAAAGTTTCGACATATGCACGTAATCTGCTGATTACCGCACTCGTGCGGTAATATAGCACCATATGTACTGTAATAGTACATTACAACTAGGGTGGTAAAGCAAAGGAAGGCTGAGATCGCAGATTTTGCGGCCCGAGCTGTAAGCGAGGGACGTATTTATATGCGATCGAGGGCTTTATTTATTACCTCCCGTGTTGTGTACATCATTTTATTACTACACGTTTTACCGTACGTGTAGCGTGCGGTAAAAGCTACTTTTTGGCAAGGTGTGCCATACAATAAATATATGTATACACTAGCCTTTACCTACCTGCGACTTCGTTCTCGTAGAAATCTTAATAAATAAATAAAATAACATATAATTTGTTTCAGACTCAAAGAATCAATATGTGTTAGTATTTACGTAAGGAGGAAGGAGGCGACCCATACATTTTTAAAGGGTCGGCAACGCACATGTTACACCCCCGGACTTGCAGGCGTCCATAGGCTGCGATGATCGCTTAGCATAAGATAGGCCGTACGCTTGTTTGCCACAAACGTGGTATAACAAAAAAAAATTTATAACCCATGACGAAAAAAGAGGGATGTTATAAGTTTGACCGCTGATGTGTGTGTCTCTCTGTGGCACCGTAGCTCTTTAATGTGTGAACCGATTTGAATGTAGTTTATTTAAAATCAGGTTTTCTAACGATGGTTCCTAGACATGATTTATCAAAATCGGTTCAGCCTTTTTTGATGGAAATTTTAGCGGCTTTTAATTTTTTTTATGTTGGTTAGTTATTTATATTAAATTACGTATTTTTTTTATTAAAAATGAGATTGCTCTTGGCCAGCATCTAGCCGGGGGGCAAAGATGAGGCCGAAGCGAGCTCACCCAGAAGATGCCTATTCAGACGCCGGCAGAGAATTCCAAACTTTAGAAGTGCGCATTATAAAAGAAGAAGAAAGAGAGACAAGACTCTCTTTTAGAATAAAGAAATTTGAAATTGATTTTCTTATATGAAATTGGGATAGATTCAGATTCATTTATTCACAATATACAATTACATTTAACATGTAAATTTACAAGAATCTCTATTAACATTAAATCAATAACATTAAATTAAAATAAAGTCAATTTAATAAAATTAATAACATAAATAATTAATGATAGTAAAAATTCGGATGTCCGCTTCATTTAGGTACTAAACACTGGACAAATAATTTCACAGTATGTAAAATATATCATCGAGAATTGAAAAATGTGGTTACGTTATTTTTTTTATCTTCTTTCTGATTTTAAAAAAGTCCACTTATAAAAATGAGCTGGAGGCCGGGAAACTTACTTTCCGGCAGTAGTAGGTACTCGTAATGCAATCAGTATCCACAACGCGCGCGCGTTAAATGTTGATTACGAGCTAATTAAAATTTAATCACCGGCGATATTTTTTAAACCGATAAAAATACGGGTACGGCATTACGAACGCCAAAGAATTTACCTCATCTTTCACGGTCTGTTCTGTTTCATATCTGTTCGTTTGTCTATTGATTCCTTAATCGCCCACATACTTTTGGAGCGGTCATTCTGGCATTCTTTATTATTTATTTATTATTATAAAAAGATACAATTTTACAATTGGTGTATGTCCCACAAAACGGTTTACACAGTTTGACTGTGGGATCTGAGTCTCTTCGCTGACTACTATTACTACACATATATAATTAATATAATATAACATCTATTACAACTTATTACTATTTAGAGGAGGTCCAGTCCAGCAGTGGACGTCCTTCGGCCAGGCCTTTAAAACGTTATGAAAATAAGCGATATTATAACGATATATTTCGTCAGTGTTTAAAACTTCATTATAATCATAATCAATATTCCTCATGACGATATTTCATATCATAACAAAATGAAAATCATAACCTTATACGCTAATGTTATAATAACGTTATAATATCGTTTTAATAGGTATTCGTTTAAGATGGTGGCGGTGGCGACAATGACGTGCTCGAGTTTGACGTACAAGTTACAGCGGATGAAAGGGCGAGACTGTGTGTGAGACAGAGATAACCTATAACGTTATTATAGCGCTTCACAAAATAACGCTATATATATTGCTTTTTATTTATAACGTTATAATGGATACCGTTGTAAATGCGCGCCAAATATCATTTTTAGTAGAGTGTTTTATTGACAAAGTAGCGCTATGAAATCATATCGATATGCGATAATTTTTAAGAAAAAAAAACCGACTTCAATGGGGGAGTCCGGTGGAAGATTATTAATCTTAGATGGTGCACTCTTAGATTCCATACAATAAAATACAAAAATGGCTATTAGTATGTTTATAATGGTAGAAGACTAAGTACCCTTAATTCCTCATGAAATCATGGAAAAACCTTGCTTGCTTGACAAACAAAACGAAGAGAACAAATCGCCAAACGTGAACTACGCGTCGTTGAAGAGTTCCGTTCTGATCATCATCAGCAGTTCCACTTCATCAAATGTCACTTTTATGAATGAAAATGCTTGATTAGTTAATGAAAATACTATAATCACTATATGTTTGCCTTTAAGATTCGAGGAGTTCCCTCAATTCCTCATGGATCCCATCATCAGAACTCGAGTATGACAAAAATTAATCGTGAAAATAGAACTTGCTTAACAAACACAGCTAGGAGGACAAATCGCCAAACGTGAACTTTTCGTCGTTGAAGAGTTCTTTTCTGATCATCATCAGCAGTTCCACTTCATCCAATGTCACATTTTTGGATGCAAATGCTTAACTTGTTGATAAAAACACAAAAATCACTGTATGCTTGCCTTAAAGATTTGAGGAGTTCCTTCAATTCCTCATGGATCCCATCATCAGAACTGCCTTTTGACAAAAACGGGACCAACTTGGATATACATACATACAATCAAAAAAAGAATTTTTCAAATCGGTTAAGAAATGACGGAGTTATGGAGTAACAAACATTAAAAAAAAAACATACAACCGAATTGATAACCTCCTCTTTTGAAATCTTGAAGTCGGTTAAAAATAGCGCTATTTCAAGGCCTGCCTTCAGACGATATGATGATGATGATGATGATTCGCCTCCTGCTGAGCATAGCCTCTCATTTGTGATGGCAATTAGAGTATACAATCACCTCCCGACTGGCATTAAATGTTTAGCGGGTAATATATTTAAATATACGTTAAAAAATTGGCTTATTGATCATTTTATTTTATAGCCTACACGAGTTCTTCGAATGGGAGAATTGTTAATTTAGAAAGTAGTGTAATTGTCCGGATTATGTCGCTCTAGTTTATAAGCTAAGTATGAGTATATTGCACGCCCGATAAGGTATCTGTTGAAACTATTAGTCTTGAAATTATAACCACCCTTATTATGTACACAGTTATGCAATAAATCTTTCTTATTCTTATTCTTATTTTTCGAGTACGCCACTCGTCCCAGTCCTGAGCTAATATTATCCAGAAGTGACCTGAGATCTTCCCAATGTCATCTACCTGAGCTGGTGGACGACCAACGCTGATATAGAGTGCTTCTATTTTTAATGAATCAGAAGGCAAACGAGCAGACGAATCGCCTGATGGTAAGCGATTAGCGCCGCCCATGGACACTCGCAACACCAGAGGGGTTGTAAGTGCGTTGCCGGCCTTTAAGATGGGAGTACGCTCTTCTATTATGTTTATGCCACTCGTTAATCTTCGTTTTTGACGACAAATATGCTGTAAGCTGCAGGATAGAATGCCTATTATAGACATATATATCTATATTAATAATTTCGTGCAGGGGTACGGTAGACCCGAACGAGACCTGTCTCAAATTGAAGAACGTATAAAAATAACGATTTTTGAGTTGAACATATGTATCCGCAAAATTCGGATTGTCGCGTATTTTGCATTTAAAAGTGTTAATTTGATGACAAAACGTCGGCCATATTGCCCACAGACTATATTGCAATATTAAATTTGTTGGTTGACAGTGTCGGCTACGTTCGAAAACCGTGAACTATTTTTGCGTCCGGTATGTTGGCCAGGTTGCTGGGCTGTGTTCTGGGTGATGGGCCATCATCGCCCATTGTGTGGATTCGGCTAGCCGCGTCTGCAGCGTTTTGTTTTTGTAGTTTTCAAGCGTTCTATACACCTATCAGCCTAGCTAGCACGATAACTTATACCGTCACGTTATATGGGTGAAATGTATTAAAACGTCACATAAAACGTAACGGTATAATCTATCGTGCTAGCTAGACTGATTGTCACAACAACCGCCTTCAAAGCGAATGTATGGGGCATGTTACATGGATTCATATCACGATAAGTATCACGTGAATATTAAAGCAGAATCCATACAAATTTGAAAACTGCGATAATATTGACACCCCAGTATTGTGATAATATTAATCGTGTAAAGGACACCACTTGAATGTTTGCTGAGTCTGTCCGCCATCTTAAAGCTGCGTCTCTATTTTGTTTGTGACAAACTACTAGGTGATTTATGGCTTTTAAACGTCTAGCAAAATTCTATCCCTATCTCGCTCTATCTTATAACTTAGTGGTACTGGGGAACTACTCCGAAATTCGAAATCCGAACTTCGTATGGTGCCGTCCCTTTCACTCATATAGTCTATGACAGGAGAGTAAAAGGGACGGCACCAAACGAAGTTAGGATTTTGAATTTCGGAGTAGACCCCCAGCTCATGCCCCGCCGCGCTCGGACGTTAGAGGCGCTACTGCGAACCGAAAACGAAGTATCTGCCTCTTTCGCACATGTATATTCGAACGACAGAGAGGAAGATAGTTAGTTTTTGGTTCGCGGTAGGCTCTCAGGCGTCAACTTTAAAACGAATAGGGTATTTTACTATAAGAGAAATAAAATTCAAAAAGTAATAAAAACCAGCCAAATGCGTCGGAGTCGCACACTGAGGGTTCCGTACAACTAAAAAACAAATGTGATTTATCAATATATTGATATTTTTGGTAAAATATACTTCATAATAAACATTATCACTTAATTTCAAGTTCATAGGTCGATGGGAAGCTAAAAAATTATATGTGTGACAGACAACACACGGAATGTTCTTTGACTTTCTTCGACCGTCCGCCACGCTCGGACTAAGGTGCTACCAACCGAAAACTAAATATATATGCCTCTCTGTCGCACTTGCATATTCGAGCGCGGAGAGGGAAATACTTCGTTTTCAGATCGTGGTAGGACCTCTGGTCTGACGGCTCCTATTCCTGGATGGTGCGCGTATCGGAATGTGAAATACCTTTGGCAAAACGGAACAAGTTGTTAAATAGCTTCCATTAATTGGAGAAAATATTACCAACTGTTATTATTATCACGTGAAACACTGAATATTGAAGCAACATCCATAAGGGCCTGTCACATGGTTATTATTATCACGCGATATACTCATATCACGATCCGTATCACGTGCAATGAATATTGAAGAAAAATCCATACGATTTTGAAAACCACGATAATATTGACACACCAGTATTGTGATAGTATTAAGCGTTTAACAGACCCCATACAATTTTAAAAATCGCGATAAGATTGAGTGTAACTGAATACAATTTGGCGGAGAATAGAGAGCTGCTATCGCGAAACGAAAACGAACGAACATCGTGTATTTCCCTCTGTGTCGCTCGAATTTGCAAGTGCGACAGAGAGGGAGATACACGAACTTCATTTGTTTTTCGCGTTAGCAGCTCTGACTTCGCACCAAAAATACTGACTGGCACATCAATATTTAACAATGCACATCTGAATTGAATTTTAATGAACGATTAGTATTTTAGCTATTGGCTATGTGCACGTCAGAAACGTCAAACGTCACGGGTCCCAGGGCAATGTCAAACTCAGAGATGTCAAATAATGACACATGAATATTTAATTTATTTTAGTAAGCGAGTAAGACCCCTTACTAGAAATTTGACTGAAATAAATAAGAAAATAAATAAATAAATACAAACGAAACGAATCGTAGGAAACCAATAGGAAACGTCGAAGTAAATTTGACATATAAGTCCCCGGAAATTGCACATTTCTGCCATGGTGTGCGCTTCGATCGCTTAGTTTACCCCCACCACCCACTTCGCACATAGCCAATACAAATCAGTACTGATTACGGTGTCAAATTTTGTATGTGCCTTTAAATACTACCCTTATAAAAATGCTTAGGATTAACTTGCAAAGATACTAGCCTTTGCCCGTGACGTCGTTTGCGTAATCTTTTACTCCCAATTCCATATAATTCCATTCCATACTTTTATTCCTAATCCAGACTACAGACTATATTTCTATACGATTCGAAGTTTCATCATAATCCATTGTTGTAATGTTTTTATTTTATACATTTTTGTACACTATTTCTTTCGTCGTTTGCATAACTGTCACGAATAAATGTTTTGTTTATTTCTTTCTTATTTATTTCACCCGAGCGAAGCCGGGCTTTCATCTAGTATATATACAGGGTGGCCCATTCAAATCGGTCAGTATGGGAAAGTCTGAAACTATAAGACATACGAAGATTTGTTCTTAGGAACCATGTCACCGATTTTGATAAAAAGAAAAACTGCATTCATACATTTGAAAAAAAAAAACACTGTACCCAGCTAGGGAATCGAACCCGGTTGTTTTGAAAAAATAAACTTACACTATTTCTATTCAGATATCGTTTGTGTAGGTCTTAAGCAGTAAGACAGATCGTAAGAAACATAATGTCTAAAATGAAAAAAATGCATTTTATTCATTTTAGACATTATGTTTCTTAGAGACAGATCGTAAGATACATAATGTCTAAAATGAATAAAATGCATTTTTTCATTTTAGACATTATGTTTCTTAGAGACAGATCGTAAGAAACATAATGTCTAAAATGAATAAAATGCATTTTTTTCATTTTAGACATTATGTTTCTTAGAGACATTTACTGCTTAAGACCTACACAAACGATATCTGAATAGAAATAGTGTAAGTTTATTTTTTCAAAACAACCGGGTTCGATTCCCTAGCTGGGTACAGTGTTTTTTTTCAAATGTATGAATGCAGTTTTTCTTTTTATCAAAATCGGTGACATGGTTCCTAAGAACAAATCTTCGTATGTCTTATAGTTTCAGACTTTCCCATACTGACCGATTTGAATGGGCCACCCTGTATAATTTCCCGCTGTTCTCATTTGCAGGTCGCATTTCTCAACCGATTCTCGTAAAATTTTATGATATGAGCAGATTTGATAATATATTGTAGAGCCTGAAATTTAAAAAAAAAATATCGTGAGGCTTACAGAGCTTACAGAGCCACTATACAGTGTGGAAAGTTAAGTTGGGCCCTGTAGGGAAACTACCTTAAACGTTGAGATAGCTCAATTTGCTGAAAGGAAACATTATTTTATTTCTCCTAAGCAATAAAACTTCATTCACAGATATTTTAAAAATATACAGATGGCAATTTTTACGACATTTTTGTCAATACAAATTTTGATGCCAATTGATGCCAATACATCCTATTTTATCAAGGAACAAAAACTTATTAGAGACAGACCTAGTCTAGGATACAAGAAAGCACAAAAAATAAAGACATTTTGCACCATTAGTATTAAAAAGAAGGAATCCTTTTCAAAAATCAGTGAATGCAGTTTTATTGCTTACGAGAAATAAAATAATGTTCCTTTCAGTAAATTGAGTTATCTCAACGTTTTAAGGTAGTTTTCCTCCAGGGCCCGCATTTTCTTTCCAGCCTGTATACTATTAAGAATTGACACAATACAGAACATTCACGCAAAAGTCACTACGATACCCCACACGATGGGCTATGCAAGAAAAAAATAGCGACCCTACTTTACGAGTAGGGGAGGAACCTTATAAAAAAACAAGCTTTTCTGCTATCGTTTTGACGGCGTGATGATATACCTAAGCCAAATTACAGATTAATATTTATTACGGTTTCTGAGCTAAGCCACAATTGGGCAGACAGACAGGCGGATGGACACAGCAAAACTATAGAGGTTCCTTGTTTTATTACGGATCCCTAAATATGAATGCATACTACTACAACTTTGTACCGTCCTCGTCTGCTGATGTAGATTGCAAATACCAAATTGAAAATAATAATTATATGTTAATTTACTACGATAATTTATTTTTATATTATTTCCAGAATTTTTAACGACACAGGCTTATTCATGTTCTTTATAATTTTGGCATCAAAGAGTAAATAATTGATAGTTAATTATAAAACTAATACGCTTCGAGGAAAGGGTCCTGAAGACTTCACGGAGCTTACACTGAAGGGATGTGTTCCTACACTTTGACAGCTGTGCGTTTCCCGGCAGGTAAGCG
Source organism: Notocelia uddmanniana (assembly GCA_905163555.1). NCBI lineage: Eukaryota > Metazoa > Arthropoda > Insecta > Lepidoptera > Tortricidae > Notocelia > Notocelia uddmanniana. Next base: position 75,163,794 of record LR991052.1, read on the forward strand.
CTGCACTGCGCCCGCGCAGAGCGTTCAGCCAGTCTGCCCGCGACACCCGCGCGAGTCGCACGCGTTATGAGTTCCGGCAAGCGAAAACTGTCATTCCTCGGCTTCGCGCCTTCACAGGTCAGTTTCGCTAAATAATGACACTGAGACTAAGCAAGTGCGAAAGATATTACTTTAACTCCATCACCAGTTTGGTTTGTGGATATTGGATAAAGTGAGAAAAGATTTTCCTGTTAAAGTCTACGCTATGCATATAATTGGATTTCATCTGGGCCTTTGGAAAAGGTTTTTTCGCTTTACCTGTATTCTAGATCAGTACATGCGAAATGTAAACAAACCATTATTATATTGGATAACTTTTTTATCAATATCTATTATTACGTATGTACATGTGAAATTTAAGTTGAATTAAATACAAATTTATGTTACAATAAACAAACATCTTAGGTGATGTGTAAGTATGTTTTCGAAATTATGAAACAATGTTAGCACTTGAATTAAAACTAAGACAAACATCAGGACTGGAATTAAATACTCTAACTTTTCTTACTAAAATCTGATTCAAAGGACTTTATTCTTGATCTTCTATCGCTTTTTGTTAAACTGGGTTTTTTGTTTTTCGTACAAAATACGAGTCTACATAGAGACTAGATCCGAGGAAGTGTCAATCAGTTACCGGATATTTTCACATTTGACATTGACTTTTAAGTTTCACATTATCAGACATGAACTTGTCAATTATTTAATACGATAATTGATAGCCACTTCGGTTTCAGCCGTTTCCCGAGTTTAGCCGATGAGTAAGCCTTATTCACTGCGTAATAAAGGACGATTTACACTGGTTAAGCCATTAAATTTATGTATTAAATATCTTAAAAATAGTGAGAGTTAAGACACTAGTTTCTTAGAGAAATTAACTCTTTTTGACCTAAAGCCTCCCTTCAAATTAATGGGATAAAAACACAGTATGTACTTACATATACTGTGTTTTTATCCCAGCCTTCCAGTGATCTGTCTTGAGCGATCTCCCAGTTTTCTGTATTCAGGGCGCACAGTTTCTTCTCGACTTCATCCCTCTATCGGTATTAGGGCCGCCCAACCGGTCGACGAGCACTAGGGCGTCCCACGTGCGCCCTGTAGCTCGGGCATAGAATACGGCTACGGTATCCCCCTGCTGTCGTGCACGGCGACTAAAAGGGGGGTCCTCGGGGTTGAAGACGGTCGCAGTTGGGGGCTGCGATCGTCTATGAACACAGATTGAACCCACAGAGGTGTGACTCTAGGGCGGCACTGGAGCGTTCCGAAGGAGATCCCGTAGCGGTCCGAAATGAGTTGAGGAGGACCATCGGGAGGTTTCTAGTCGGTGCAAGTGCGACAAAACCTCTGAACTGTACCTGAAGTGCGTCCCACGTAGCCCCTTTTCACCGCTCTGTCGGCCAGCATCCTTTCGAAATGTTCGAGCTAACGGAGTCTGTATACAGGCCAGGGAAATGAGACATTTAAAAAGATTTAGGTTAATTTCTTTAATAAAGCCTAACTCATAATTCACGTACTTAAACTGAATCAACTCTTATACGGGTGTGGCCTGTAATAGGAGCAAAAAAATTAACGGTACACTATTGAGCTCTCTAGCAAGTATTTCCAAATGATTTTAGTTGAAAAAAAAAGTTTTTATTGGATTTTTTTTCCGCAAATGTAGCTTATATGTACTTTTTTACGTTACTGGAGTGATATTAATAACAATTTATTAAAAAAAACTAAAAATTTATAAAAAAAATTAAAAAAATCCCAAAAATATTCTTTTAAACCAAAAATGCGACAACGATTATGAGTCATAACTTGAAGCAACCTCAAAATCAGCATTGACTGCCGCGCTATGATCGCTGGGTGCCAAGATTCATTACTTGGAGGTCATAACTTTAGATCAATATTTCTCCCAATTGAAAAAAGAAAAAAATTTTTTGGACACAAGAGGTTACTGCAGATGCTCTAGGGAAGCGTCCTTTAAATTTATTGCTCCTATTACAGGCCACACCCTGTATAAATTTGACAACAACAACTTACAAGAACATACAGTGAACATCGAAAATATGTACACGTGCTCAGTGACAATATATGCGAAAATTACTGTTATTACAAGCGCGTAAAAGCGTACAGATATTTTTGTCACTTTGGGAACATAGGTATAGTCAACAGCAAGGGTAGATGATAATTATAGTACCTTTTTCACTCTAACAACTTTGACGTATGCCAACTGTTGCAGTATTTTTACGTTAGTGTGACAAAGTACTTAAATGATCATCTACTTTTGCTGTTGACGACATAGACATAAATATACACGATGTGGCATGCAACAGGAGCAATATTAAAAAGGACGCTCCGTTAGTTCGTTAGAGTATCTGCAGTATCAAAGTTATTTATGACCTCAGAGTAATATATAGGTCTAGACACCACGAGATTATAGCGTGTCGTTAGTGCAGATTTTGAGCTAGCATCAAGTTATAATTAACATTTAAAAATGCACAGGCAGCCAGAAGCTGTTGCGTGCAAATCAATGTCCACTCGTGTTTTGCACTGATAAATATTCGTCCTGTTTAATTTTTTAATTGCCTTTTTATGTTACATAATAGTTTTTGCATTCTTGATTATAAAGGATATTTCAGGGGTTTAATTTTTTGTCTTTTTTATAAAAATATTACTATTGAGGAGTGAAAAAATACTTTTCTCAAACATGCAATGAAATATTGGTGTTATGTTCCTTATAATAGGCTGCGAAGTATGACGTTTCAGGTGCGGCTAGGACAAGAGGTAGTTAATGGAATTTCATACACAATGTCTTTTTTTTTAATTTCCATTCCACATAAATTTGTGGCACAGGCATCATGACATTCTGCCACTATGCGTATTAAAAATAAAACTTAGATTTTTTTGTTGTTTATTTCATTGCATGTTTGAGAAAAGCACTATACATACCTCGGCGGGAAATATGGGGTTGCCGGCCTTAGACCTACCCGGCCTCGCTTCGCTCAGCCGTCTATATGTCTTCGGCCGGCAACCCCTTTTGTCCCGGCCTCTGTAGTAATGTACTATTAAAGCCGTATTAGATGTTTTTTGACCGACTTCAAGATTTCTAAAGAGGAGGTTATCAATTCGGTTGTTTTTTTTTAATGTTTGTTACTCCAGAACTCCGTCTATGTGAACCGATTTTGAAAATTCCGATGATGGAGTTTGGTGATTTGTTCTCTTCGTTATGTTTGTCAAGCATGCTAAGTTTTCAAGACATATTTTTGTCAATCTTGAGTTCTGATGGAGGATTCAATGAGGTATTGAAGGTACTTAGTCGTCTACCTACCTTCTACCAGCTTGTTATTTTTGTAGTAACTGAGAGTGTAATTTTATATTTAAGTATACAATGTATATTGTTTTGAAAAATTACACCTCGCCGAGTTTCTTACGCCGGTTCTTCTCGTGGCAGAGGTTTATTTTTCCGAACCGGTGGTAGTTTATTGACGTTCATAGGTGCATGTAATATGCCTAATTTGAAGAATAAACTACTTTTACTTTTACTTTTTTTACTTTTTACCATATCAAAATAGCTATAAACATACTTATAGCCATTTTGATTTCATTGTATGGAATCTTAGAGTGCACCATCTTTGTATAATAATCTTTCACCGGTCTCCCTCATTGCAGTTGGCTAGCAATAGTGAAACGCTGCGCTTCTGTTATAGGCCATGTATGGTCGAGAGAAAATAAAATTGGTACTCCATATTGAATTTCCTTACAGGAAACTCAAGAATGGAGCACTTTAATTGCACTTTTCAGTGAGACGAGGTTGCTGTCAAAGTATTCATGACATTGACTGAAATTATGGCTCTCACGTGGGCTGTTGAAAGGTTTAATTACTATTCTAAGCTGTTTACTATTAATCACAGGAAAAACTTTTGTTTGGCAACGCTGTATGGCCCGGATGGTGATTGGCGCTTTGACACGGCACGTACATGACATTAAAATATTCGTCACACATACCTACTCAAATATGTTAAAATTGGGACGTTGGCAACAATAATAAAAACCGGCCAAGTGCGAGTCGGACTCGCGCACCAAAAAAAACGCCAACAACTACTCTGTTGTATGGGAGCCCCCCTTAATTATTATTATTATTTTGATTTTAGTATTTGTTGTTGTAGCCGCAATAAAAATACATAATCTGTGCAAATTTCAACTGTCTAGCTGTTACGGTTCTTGAGATCTAGCTCGGCGACTGGTAGCCATGGAAAAGGGCTAAAATATCACGCCTTTTGTATGGGATCCCCCCTTAATTATTGTTATTATTTTGTTTTTAGTATTTGTTGTTATAGCGGCAATAGAAATACACAATCTGTGAAAATTTAAACTGTCTAGCTATTACGGTTCTTGAGATACAGCCTGGTGACAGACGGACGGACGGACGGACAGCGAAGTCTTAGTAATAGGGTCCCGTTTTTACTCTTTGGGTACGGAACCCTACAAATTAATTGCTCTTACATTACCGATAAGCAAAACTCACGAAAAAACTCAAAAATATCACCTATCTACATATTTTTGCTATTTTAATGGTATAATACATGAAGTACAAACAATGGACGCTATTTGATAATAGACAAGGTTGTTGCTATTACCCTACAAACTATAAACAAAGGTTTATTTTTTATGACATAGGAGGCAAACGAGCAGACGAATCGCCTGATGGTAAGCGATTACGTAGCGCCGCCCATGGACACTCGCAACACCAGAGGGGTTGTAAGTGCGTTGCCGGCCTTTAAGATGGGAGTACGCTCTTTTCTTGAAGGTTTGAAGGTCGAATCGGTCCGGAAATACCGCAGGCGACAGTTCATTCCACAGTTTAGGATTTTAGACGTTACATTCAAAGTTGCTGATTTGATCATTAGGCAACATCCCTTTGCCTTTTGTGGTTACGTACTGTATATTTGGAGGAAACGTGCGAGTTGTGAACAAACTGTTCTCAGTATACACCTGACATATACCTACCTGTGACAAAACTAATGGCGATCCGTTTAGATAAGGACACTTTTTCTTTCTGATCTGATTAGAAATAGATAAGCAGGGGTCGTACTTTTTGTGCCGGTGACGTCACGCTCCATATAGGATGTTTATAATTAGTCTCATTGAAATCAATCAATCATCATTCATTAATCAATAATCATCTATACACACACTTTTTATTTTACACTTATGTCCCTATTACTAACGCAATTTGCCTGTCATATCACAACTTATAAAGTACAACATTAGGTAATACTGCAAGTTTTTGTGACTAGTTCATGTGTAATACCAGTTATTACCAATAATTAAACAAACGTCGTCATCTTAGAGAGAAGTTACGTTCATATTTAGATTCAACATTTCTATAACCTGTTATAAAACTTGAAAGCATATGAGATCCTCAACTGCTTATAAATTAAAATTCTAATTCTTAATCTTCGGTTGCAATAGGTCGTATAAGAAAAAATACCATTATAAATGCATGATTAAATGATTGATGATTAAATATGAATAATTACCATAACACCAATTGGAATCATCCTACATGCATTGTGACGTTAATTTTACGTCACCGGCACGAAAAGTACGACCCCTGTAGATAAGTAAAAAAAAAATTTTTTTTAATCGGTTTTTTGTTTATTTGGACACAGATCGTATCCAATATACGTCCCTAATATTAATATTTAAGTTTAATTTCATTAAATGACATAAGTTTGTTAATCAATATAGTATTGAAATCATTATTATTTAGTGTTGTCAGTTATTTAGATTGTTTTGACTGTAAAAGTTCCCTTGTGGCCTATATCCAGAATAAATATTTGATTTTTGATTTTTCACACGGTAGCAAAACTATTTCCGTCTTGGCCGTAAACACTTGAATCCATCGCGACACTCAGGGTTCTATTGTAGAATCTTTCGCTTCACTCGGGATTTGTACCGCTCTCACCGTAAATAACTATATCGTTTTGCGCTGTTGAGACACAATCTACTATTGCATGTGTCAACGCGTTACAAGTGTACTTACATACATGCAAGTAGATGAGAAAGCGAATTCAAAGTCAATTCAGTAAAATAACAATTATGATTTATAATGTGTAATGTGTGATATTATCACACTTTTTGTCTGCACTTTTTAAAAATCTCTGTTTAGCTCAATGGTTGGCTGGTAGAGAATGCCATTGGTACATTTCACTCACCCACCATTTAAAGAATAAATAATAATATTCATTTTGATGTACAGTCAAAGACTTCGCCATTTCACCCATTTACGGTCGCCATTCCTGTCATATTGTATAGAAATCCAAAGAAAACTTAAGTATGTGAAATCGGTCCCAAATTAAAAAACGAGATCGTACATACATCCTCGTAATTTGTGCAAATTTCAAGCTTGAAGTGGTGTGAAATCAACAACATATGTAACTTTTGAGCAAGGCGAATTATTCCATACGAAATAACTTAACGAATTTTTGTTTATAAAAGACTCTTATGCAAATGTTTTTTTTGCTGTTTCAGAACTAATTATCAGAAAAAGTACCTAATAAATATTAATGATTGTGTATTTTAATTTAAATGAATAATTATTTTTACTGAGCTGCAGGTAAATTTTGGTAAACGACATTTGATAGATTCCATACACTACGGTCAAAAGTAAAACTAAAAGTAGTTTATTCTTCAAATTAGGCATATTACATGCACCTATGAACGTCAATAAGTTTAAAACAAAATATGCAAATAATCAACATTTAATATTTATTCATTCAACTTTGATTCATCTATCCGTTGTACTCTCGACCGGTTTGCAAAAGTACTTTTTGACGGTACTGTATAAAAACGGGGTGAATACAAGGGCTGCATGAGCTCGGAGCCGGTGCAAGTTGATGAGAAAGCGTGGCAGGACCGAGAAATGTGGCGTGCTCTTGTCTCGGAAGCCAACACCTACATTGGGTCGTCGTGCAAGCCACTAGGCTAGTAGTTAGTTATTTGTACTACGTACTATAACTTATGGAAATTGTAAAAGATTGGCATTCCTGGCGCATACTCATTCGCAGGAAACGGAATGTTGTGGCTTAATGGGGTAATTATGATCAATACAGTTTAGTTTTTTTATGCGGTTTCATTGCTCTTTGTGTGGAAATGTCGCGCTGATTACGTTTCCACATGACGTTGTTGCTTTTAATGTGACATAGCCATAGTTGATCAAGTGTAACGAAGATCTCCGTTTCAGCTTCTGCAAAAATTTCCCGACTTCCCGTTGTTCTCCTCTACAGCTTGCATTCTCCAACCGATTTTCGTGAAATTTTGTGAGCAGGTTTGTTTATTGTATAATTTTTGTTTGTTGAGTCAGTTTCGGAAATTTTGAAATTTGAAAAAATAATAATCGGGGGGCCACAGAGCCACTATTTATAATTGGTTTTAAAGTGTTATCTAATATTTTTTAAACATGACAACTTCGTAGTTGGTCATAACGTGTTTATAAGGTTAGTGTTTTATTTTAGCCCTCGAATTAATATTTGTCGAACATTTTGCCATTTTAAGTCTTTGGCCAGCAGCCTATGTCCAGCAGTGGTATGATTTTACCATAGATATATTTTCTTAAATATAGCTTTATTCATTTACAATTTATTAACTACATGTGTGTAACAAAAGCTTTTCGGGTCAAAGTGAAAACAAAGATATTAATTATAGATTATTTTAGTTTCACCATTTTTAACTACCTTAAACCTATGCTTTTACAACCAAAATACACAGCCAAATGTGAGGCTAACTCAAGTATTTGTTTATTATAATCTAGTTTACTATTGTATGAAAATTCCGTGTAATCAAAAAAACAGATTAAGATTAGGCATTTTAAAGGTCATGCAATGTTGCGATCTCACCTAAATTATAGATAGCAAATAAAACTACTAGTGATATGATAAATATGATGTTATCGTGTCTGATACTACTGTCTTCCGTCTCTCTCTTCAAACGTTCGTTCGGACAACTTCGAGTATTATCGGTGTTCTAGCGATTTCCGCGTGTGGCTCGTATAGGTTTACAATTTGCTTGATATATTGAAAAATGTTAACTCTATTAAGTTGATGAATGGTAGGTCATAAATCTATTTAATTTTCTACCTTAACCACAATCAAATTATATTTATAATTATTATACAATTTTTTTTCTGACTTAAGTGTATAATAAAAGAAATATATGACGCATGTTCATTGTTCAATATAATGATGTTAGAGGTTCTTGCAATTACAAGACTTCACCTTATTTTTTATTTTCTTTAATGGAAAATAAAAACACAAATGAAAAATGAAAAATTGGATGACTAGTCATATAGCAAAAATCTATTTGAGTCGGAAATGTTTTTATAACATCTGAATACGGCCTTCGGCTCTATTCAGCTTGGTTTATTAACAACTTGTGACATGACGACAAATGTTTTCTGTGGAGTGAGGATATAGCACCGTCACGTCACAACTAAACTGTTTCCTTGACATTTTGACACCTGGACATTCTGTCACTTGGACATTGTAACCAGGGGCCTTTCAGCTCGAAGTACGAATTTTTCTATGGAAATGTTAGTTTTACTTGTTTGTACCAGATGTCACTGGGTGCTATCTCTATCGCACTTGCATATTGAAGTGACAGGGATACAGCGGTCGTGCGTTAGTTCTTACTAAATACACAACGGCGCTACGATCTATGTAGAGTATTTCAATGGTATCTCTATCTCAGTATTTATATTGTACTTTGTGATTGTAACCGCTTGGACATTTTGGCACTATGGCTAATACCCCCGGAGGCACTGTCATAATATCAAATAGCGTTTTGAAGCGCATTTGTAATCGTACATGATAGCCATGAATGGGCAAAATTATGTATTTCCTTTTGATCCTTACGTTGCCCATTCTTATTATAATAATTCAAAAATAGTTTATTTTTTGTCTGTTGGGACTATTGAGATTCTACTACACGTCATTATTCATTAACGTTATATTAACGCCTAGATACTTGGCGTTAAAAAAAAGTAACAAAAAACTGCACATTTTGTTTTTGGGTTTATCGTCACCCACCTAGCACTATCCCTGTACAGTTGAAAGAAAGAAGACATTTATTCACATAACAAAGACAGTTCCATCCTCCATGTCCGGAGTCTGCTACCTAGTCCCAAGAAAAGGCTTACATACTAGTGTAACAAGCAACTGGCATCGGAACTTGTACGAGTAACCCACAGGGAAACTAGACCTTATTGGGATTAGGCTTGTCAAGTGAGCGGGCAACTTGACTGTTACAATGTCGGCTAATGAAAGAATAAATATTTCCTTAGGTTCATCATGATTGTGTTAAATTTACTTATTTTATGTTGATGATTATTGTGAGTTCAATTTGTTTAAAGAATATGTATTGTTATTTCAGTAGGTTACAATTTCTCGTTCCGCTTTAATATGCGACCTCGTTTTCGGCACGTCGACATAATTATACGTTTTTAAATAAGTATTTCTATCAAAACTGTTTCGAGATCTATTCTACAATGAGCGTATTGTTTTCTTTTATTTTATTTTTTTATTAGGACCTTCAACAATAAGTACACTTTTACATATTTATAAAATACACGTACAACTTAAAGCTAAGTGCCTTATTAATTACAGAAGGACACCGCATGTACTAAATTACAGTTAACTTTTACAGAAATGTGTTCCTAGCTCTTGCTATTTATTTATAAAAAGACTACCTACTATCAACCAAACTTAAGTTTGTACAGAAAAAAAAGATAAAAATAATATGTGATACTGATAAGATTACTTAGTATTTTTATTTTTGAAATTTTGAAATTTATGTACCTTTTTTGCTTATTGAGTTTGGTGTATATGGATTTCACGCCAAGCTAAAGATTAATTTAAAAAAAAACATGTACAATAAGGTCACGTGAAAAGCCTTAATTCGTATATAAATCATACAATCCACTAAGGACAGTTCTCTAAAATTGTTCGTTTGGTTGTCGTTACACAATTGCATTTATAAAATTAGGGTCTTTAACCTCATTTTGGAAGTTTCAAATAATCACGTGCTACATTTCAACAATCAATCACGTAGTTTTTTTTATGATGTTGTTAATAGTTTAAAAATGCATTTGAATTTCCGCTCGGAAACGCTTGCCATGATCACAAGGAAAAAAATTATACATTGCACGCTCATGCTGCTATCTATACAAAAGACCAGTCAAGGAACTTGAAAGAATACCTGTCCGTATTGATTAATTACAAATTATTATCATTATTGTTTTAAGCATGTTTGACAGCAAATTCTGCAAAACTATGCGAATAATTTATTAACACTAAAAGAAAATGACTGAACTAATTCTACATACCGTGATACAATAATCTGAATTTTGTAATCGTTGACATCACAATCAACATCTGCAATGGCGGCTACTTAGTAACACTGATAAAAAAAAAAACATTTTGAAAGGTAATTTAAACTTTTATTTTACATGGTTAAGAATTAATATTGACGTGTATCGAACTATATACTTATTGTAAAATAGTATATTACTACAGAGGCCGGGACGAAAGGGGTTGCCGGCCGAAGTCATATAGATGGCCGAGCGCAGCGAGGCCGAATAGGTCTGAGGCGGGCAACCCCATTTTTCGCGCCGAGGTATGTATAGTGCTTTTCTCAAACATCCAATGAAATAACCAAAAAAAAAGAACAAAGAATTATTTTTAATACGCATAGTGGCAGAATGTCATGATGCCGGTGCCACAAATATATGTGGAATGGAAATTAAAAAAGAGGACTTTGCCGGCCTAGGCCTGCAAGATTTGCATGAAATTCCATTAACGACCTCTTATCCTAGCCGCACCTGAAACGTCATACTTCGCAGCCTATTATAAGGAACATAACATCAATATTTCATTGAATGTTTGAGAAAATAACCTTTTCGTACATTTAAATAGACGAATCAAGCCCATAACTTCGTATTTTTATTTATCTAATCACTAACGTGAAACATACACGATTCCATCTCAATCATTTTAGTTCCATAGTCTAATATATTCCGAACCACGTGTTCGAACTTTAAACGTCGAACAATACACACCCACGCGGACGCAACATCAGTAAGCTCCACTTGAGATCCTAAAAGAACAAAAACCGTTACGCTCGACACGCGGTTTCGCATCTTATTGCTATGAAAACAGGGACAACAACCGCGTGGACATTTTCACAGGTTTCAATGCCGGCATTCAGGTGTTTTTCCCAAATACTGAACAATAGCATTACGAAATAAATAAGGAGCTTACACGCTTACAGCTCTCTTTTGTTTTGTATCAAATCGTATTTATATTTTCTACGTATCTCGATTGAAATGTGAACTCCGATATGTACGGAATTTATGATTTCAATGATGTGTCTAGTAAAATAAGAACGTAAGTGGTCGACGCGTATTGCCGTTACAGGGTTGTTACAGTATGTTGAACAAATTTCCTTGTGATACTTTTAGTACAGTCTGTGGATCGACTTGGTAAATCCATTATTTATACGGATGATTCAGGAGACGTGAGCAGGACCAACACTACGAATTCAGTCGATCATAAGCTACTGCTTCGTGCCAATATTACTGAAATTAACATTCATTTATCTTTGGTGTTGAAAACAAAATGTTTTAAATTATTTACGAAATTCATGGTCATTCTACAATCAGAATACTTCAGTCAAGTCATACGTGTCAAATTGAATGTGATCTGAGTACGATTACTTTTGAAATATCGTATCTCACTCAATGTGACAATTTACTTTCTTCGCAATCAAAGTGCTGTCATAACAGTTAGAGGTTTAATTTTTATAAACCAGTTGTTGTAGGGTGACCGTGATTGTAGAGAATTAAACTTTGACTTAACAAAAATTAAAATACAAGAAACAGGTATGGGTGTTTCACTTAAATACAATGGTGAACGAGTCATTGCCATTTACTATGTATGTAGTGTTGGTCCTGCTCACGTCTCCTGAATCACCCTGTATAGGCACGAGTATTATTAATCGTTCAATATGCAGATCTATTTTATACCTAGGCTGGGTATCGCTATGATACTTTGGGGCCTTCGGATCGTGCTGTGGGTTGAGGGGTTTTTGTTTCAAGTGTTAGTACTTTTTAACTACTTTCTTAGGATTTGGATTTTTGTGGTTTAGCCTGCTAAGGTTGTATAGGTATACATTCTTATATCTAAAAATGTATTTTATTTCCCATACGTTTTCTAGGCTTTCTCTACGTGCCAGATAAAAAAAATGTATGAAGAAACGTCTCGTATAGTGGAATTAATAATTAGTGACATATATTTTCATAATCAGGATCAGAAGTGAAAACATCAAGCAAAAACAAATAACGAGAAAAAAACAACAAGTTTGAGTGGAACTCCCCTGAGCAACAAAATCATGCCAATATCATATTACTCATTGTAACAGACCCCTTGAGACCGAATTGCAGAATACATTCTTCGAATATTTTTTAAGCAGGAGGATTTTGTTGTTAAAATGTATTTCTGTTTTGCAATTCACCCATATTTGAATCGGACTAGCGCCAAGTACATCTCAGTCGACGGGTTCACAAAGCTGCTATTTTAAAATCGCTGTTGTATCGTCCCGTGACGTGCCATTGCTATGCGATAACTCACAGTTAGAAACAAGTCGTTGGAAGGAGCACAATTTAAAAGGAAACTTAAGGACTGGCTCATATGCAATTGTTTTTATGATTTAAATGAATATTTCTCGTAGGAAAATTATTATTATTCACTTTGTTTTTATTATTATTTTAATTATTACATCACTGTTCCGTAATTCTTTCAGATTTTAACATAATATTATTGTACGTCCGAAATGGGCAAACTGTTGATACTCATTATTTTATGGCATGTTATAACAATGTACACAGTTTTGACAATAAATAATTATTCTATTCTATTCTATTCTAGAAATTTGCGTAATTTTGTAACGTTATTAAACGACGTCATATTTCAGTTAGCCCTGAGGGATTCCAGGCCTTAGTATTCGATAAACAATTACGAACTAATACCCATCTTATCTTCTTATCTTATCTTGTTTATACCAGGGCCCTTACGGATGCACTTCGACCCAATGGGATCTTTTATTTATTTATTGCACAAAAAATTCCATTGGGTCGAAGTGCCCTCGGGCCCTCGTAATTGTTTTTCAAATTAAGGCACGCAATCTCTCAGGGCTAACTGAAATGTGACGTCGTTTAATAACGTTAAAAATTACTAATACCCATACTCATTCTTTATAAACATTACTAGACGTAGAGTGTCTTTTAAAACAGACAGTGAAGTGATTCTATGCTGATCTTTTTTTTTACCGGAACTCTAAAAATTACCGATCTACCGAAGTAAGTCGGTCTGTGAAAAATATTACTAGTATTCTATGCAGCAGTTACAGGTTCTTAAAATTAGAGACTCCCTGTACGAGTTATGTTATTAAAGATTCGAGAGTTTTAAGATTAATGTTAGAATAAATGATGAAACTTAAATGTGCATTTTTTTTTCAAAATTCGGCTCTTGCAAATGTAGATAACGGATTTAAGAACGGATTACCGTTTCTGCCATAAATATAGTTCCTTTACGTTCGTTTGAACTCACAGGGGCCTCAACACATTTGTACCCTGTCGCGCTAATTGTCACACTGATTCCCAACGTGTGAAAGCGACCAAGTACCAGCTGCTCATGAATCCGACTGTACATTATTGACGCTTAGTGCTTACGCTTCGACAGTGCTCAATCAAACTTATCATGACCTTCAATTATTCGGAGATACGAATAAGATATGATATGAATGTCTTGTCAACAGCATGTGACGCCGCGTGATGCTCGCTTGTGGAAGTTTTGGCAACATTTCTATGTGTTTCATTCAAATAATTTTAGCGACGGCGACTAGAGAGAACGTGCATGCCGGCAGAACATGCGCGCGAAACATATTTTGAATTTTCGTGACATGAAATAATTAATTTCCAGATATACAGGGTTTGGCTTGTAATAGGAGCAAAACATTAAAAGGGTGTACCGTACCGTATTGAGCTCGCAGTAATTATTTCCAAATGGTATTAATTTAAAAACAAAAGTTTTATTTTCCTTTTATTATGCTAAATAGCTTACTTGGCCTTTTTTACTCTACGGCTGTGATATTAATAGCTTTTTAAAAAAACAAAAAATTTATAAAAAAAAACTTTAAAAATACCGAAAATGATACTTATAAACCAAAATTGCAACTACAATTACCCGTGAGTCATAATTTGACGGTACCTCAAAATCAGCATTACCTGCTGCGCTACAATCTCGTGGTGCCAAGATCCATTCTAGGAGGTCATAACTGTAGATCAATATTTCTCCTAATCAAAAATATTTTTTTTTTATGAACACAAGAGGTGAGGTGAAGGTTTTTTGGCAAATGTTCTAAGGAAGCATGTTTTAAATTTGCTATTCTTACACGCCACTTGTTGCTTGTTGTTTGTTGTGTGCGTACGCTATTTGTTGCTGTATTACAGGCCATATCTTATATAGTAAACACTTCAAATTTATAGAAATATATATCAGTGAAAGTTATCCTAGTAACCACGTTATAACTCTTATCATTAATACTTTTGTAAAGTAGTGTGTACAGAACTGAACAATCATTGTAGATATAATCTAATCTGGCATGTTTTTTAAAAATGATTAAATTTTAACTGTCATGTAGGAATATATCAAACAAAATCAAACGAATAATCTACATAATATCTAATATGATATTTGTCATTTTATGTAGTGACAGTCTAACTGATTTTGTAGAGACGATCAACTGCCTTTATGGAACCAATTATGGTGGGGAGGGGGGGGGGGTTTAACAACAATGGATACATGCAATTAAGTCAAAATATAAAAACATAAAATGACCTTAACTAGGAAAAGCTAAACAACCAACAAACATCTAATACCTATCTAAGTTTCGTTCAAGCGCAGAACTCGACGGTAGAGTGCCCAGAAGGCTGGCCGCATTGCCGCGCTGAGCGAGGTACGCGCCAGCCTTTTGGTCACCCGACGCCTCCACAAGGCGCTCTGCCAGCTCCTTAAAAGTGCTATGAGCATCAGGCCCCCACGGCCCTAGAGTTTCCACCCTAAACGGCTCAAACATGTTGCCGCTATCAAATACTATCAATGGCTGCATATTTGCGCCGCTTGAGGTGATCAGCCGCGTCGGCGGCAGCCCCAGCCCTTACCGAGGTCCCTGAATGATGGGAGGGTGCCAGGGTATCCACACGTGTGGCGTCCCAGACTAACTTCAGTCTATAAAAAAATACAGTTTTTAGCGTTATACGGGGTGGAAAAAAATACGAGCCCTGAAGGGAAACTGCCGTAAAACGTTAAAATAGCTCAATTTGCAGAGAGATTTCTTTATTGCACACCTCACACAAATGAAACGTTACAAACAGAAAAAAGAAAAAACAGTAATATGTAGGCAAAAAACCATTCTTTTGTTTATTTTTGTTGAAAAGAAAGCTACTAATTGTACAAAATTTGTGGCCGCTCTTGTATTCTAGACTAGGTCGGTCTCTAGTTTCTGTCCATTGATATTTGTCAAAAATTACAAAAAATGGATTTGTTTGGATGTAGATTTTTTCATAAATGTGTGAATGCAGTTTTAATGCTTAGGAGACAAAGTATGTTTCTTTTCAGCAAATTTAGCTACGTCTACGTTTTATTGGCCCATATTTTTTCCACCCTTTTAGTGCTCTGAGCAGAATTAAAACCTTCGATTGGTTGATTGTTCCTATAGTTCACTGACTAGAGTGATTGGTCGCGTATGCCAGAATCCTGCTCGGCGCACGAAATTTATTCAATATTTCCCTATAATTTGTAGTTTATTAATTTTCGTAATCAGCGTTACTGGTTAATACAAAATTAATTTTATAATAAAATTAATTTTTATTATAATATAATTCTTTGTGGTTACCCTTCCACAGGGATCCGATCTCGGAGAATCATTTTTTATATAGTTTTAGTTCTTATGTTTTATATATTCTGTTTTTCATGTTTGTTGAATAAATAACTATGTCATTTATAAAAAAAAATGTTATTTCAGTGTTATACGAGTATGTTGTGATATTTTGATGGTTATCACACTTATCACTAGTTGCTAAGAACAGTTATATAATGTGTATAAAAATATTTAACAAGCTGCCTGCCACAATAAAAGACCTATCCTTCGTAAAATTTAAGCAAGCTCATAAATTTGGCTGGCCGAAAAGTGCTTTTATAGTGTACAGGAGTTTTAAGATTATAAGTAAGTGTACACTGCAATTTCACATGCCTTGTATGGTAGGTTTTAGTGATAGGAATGCTACTTGTAAGACCTTATTGTGCGTAAAACTACGTGAAATAAATTACTTGGAATTAGTTTACCATCTATAAAGAAACACCATGATATAAATTTAAACATGTGGCCAATATCCAATTGAAAACTGACTTGTTCTGCACGCAGTCGATTGTCGCAGTCACAAACAATATGAAACGCTGTGAAATATTTCATTTCATTTCATTAACGCACTGTTGACACATTTCCGTGTCTAATTATAAATTTAGTTCATTGCGCTCGTGTTAACTGTGCATTTGTTTCACGGTCTGCCTGATGGTAAGCAGACACCGCTGCCTAAGGACGCTCACGATTTCAGAAGAATCCCAGAGGGCCTACTCCGGACTTCGAAATTCGAACTTCGTGTCGTGTCGTCCCTTTCACTCTCATGTTATACACTATATGACGGAAAGGGACGGCACCATACGAAGTTCGGAGTAGGCCCTCAGGCGCGTTGGCGCCTTTTATTAACTTGAGGATTCGATGAGTTTATCTGTAGTTTTGAAATAATAATTATTACTGACAGTTTTTTTAATTGTAAATTTCAACATCAACTTCAACTTCAAAAATTTTTTTGTCACTAAAAACTTATACTAGGACGTAACTTAATCAATTAACGTTTAACATCTAGAAGTGATTTTGATGCCTAATAATCTGTCAATAAAACCACATATAACTAAACTAAAATGTAAATCCGTGGGTTCCCAGTGCACGTTAGTTCTACAAGGAGCTTTCCAAAGAGCTCAACGTGTCAGCGTTGCGATTCAGCGAGGCAATGCTGCCAGCATTTTAGGGACCATGCCGAGGGTGCCCAACTTATCTTTTATAATTTTTTAATCTTAGATTTAGTACTTATAATAATCTTTTCTCGTCTTCTTCTTTCTTCTTTTTTTAGTATAATAATCTTCTTTGCTGCTACTTTTGAGCTGAATTCAGATGGCCCAATATCTGATAAAGGGAACTGAACCGCTTACTTTTTTCATTCGTCATCGCCGGGGGCGGGACCAATTGTACCATATTCATAGAAATAAAACAATTCTATTCGATTATATTCTAAGTAAATCTCACCTCCAATTGCTTGTTTTCTCTAATTCTATATCGTTATATTACTAATTGCATTAAATCAACTTTGGCTAAGGTAAATCTATAAGGTAGCAGTGACAAAGAAAACTAAAAGTCATATTATCTTATTTATTTTCAAGCGTTTTTATCGAGATGTTCAGATGCTCATAAATTGAGAAATGTTTATGTTATGCTTGCGAACTTTTGATGAGCTCATTGTATGCCGAGGTAGTGATGAAAAAGATTAAAACAGATATAAGTACTTTCATTGTGCCCAAGATATTTGAGTGTTTCAATTGACCTCACATAGTGTTTCAATTGACAGTCATGTGAGGTCAATTGAACCATACTGCCCCATTCTCTTTATTACATTATTGTAAAAAAACTATGGATTATAGACCATCCAAGTACATTTTATTTAGGAACCAGATAACTGACCTTGAAATATTTTGAATGAACATCCTTCTACTCATAAAAATACAACGGTCACAGGCGGTTAAAGGCAAATTGTTTCAATTGTCCCCGGTGTACCCTACATAATTAGTTGACCGAGCGAAACATCTTCGTTTCAGCCTTATATAATAAAAATGGTTTCGTATGTTTTGAGACTTTTCAGATTCAGATTCAGAATATTTATTTGTTTTCCGTACAAGTACATGCAAATACATTCATAGGTACAATTAATATTAATACATGTTTTAAATATTTTACTTATTCTTAGCCTATTAAATAGAAATTTCATTTCTTACATATATTACATTGTTGGTATCATTTATCATTAGTCATACTTTATTTATGTTGACGGCCTGTTTAGCCTAGTTGGTAGTGACACTGCCTGCGAAGCTAGAGGTCCCGGGTTCGAATCCCGGCCAGGGCATTATTTGTGCATTTAGCACGGATTTTGTTCTTGTGTCTTGGATGTTCGTGTATTTAAGTATGTATTTATCTATAAAAGTATGAATGTCGTCGTCTAGTACCCATAGTACAAGCTTTGCTTAGTTTGGGACTAGGTCAATTTGTGTAAGATTGGACCCCAATTTTTTTTTTAATCAAGTGCATTGGCAAAAAATTCTTTAATTGTGTAGAATGGTCTATTTATGAAATATTCCTTAATTTTTTCCGATAAGTTTTAAAGTCATTACACTGTTTTATTATCTTTATCTAATTTATTAAAAAAATTGATGGCAATGAGATTAGAGCTATTATCGAAGTGTATAAAGTTAGAATTTATTCGTGCTAATTTATTTTTATTACGAAGATTAAAATTATGCATTTCTTCATTTGTAGGGTACTGATTCCTATTTAGATAGACATACATTCACATGCGATATAGAAACATTGAAGTAATAGTGAGAATTTTGCGTTTCACGAACATATTTCGATGCATATCACCGTATCAGGTATGCATTTAGATCTAGTGATTAATCGAATTGTTTTTTTTTTGTGGGAGTAACGCAGAATTAATATTTGAACCATCCCATTAATTTTGAGGTCCGCATGTCCGGCTGTACTCCTCTACAGGTCGACTTTTACAACCGATTCTCGTGAAGTTTTGTGAGCAGGTTCGATAATTTATTATTAAGTTTATACTCGTCAACTGGATTTTGGGAAATTATATAATAAAAAATAAAATAAAATGCATTTATTTCAGATTATTTTAATCCATATATTGTTAGTGTTTAAATTAAATTAAGTACTATGTTATTGCTTAAACTTAAATGATGAGAGGAGTGTCTGACTAGGCCGCTGTCCCATCTCACCGCCACGACGGTCAGGAGACTGCCGGCTGCCTTGCGCTTGCGCAGCGTCGCATTGAACCCGTCCACGTGCGCGTCCGCAGACAACAAGAAATTATGAAAATTAAAAATAAGCGTCGTGTACAGCTCATGGGACCGCTAGTTGTAGTAGTTGCTTCAGCTTGGGTAGAACTGCTTTCCTATTCCCGGCTGTTCTCATGTACAGATCGCATTTAACATGGCTATAGATTTTTTTGGCGATCAGGATTTAGTTTTTTTTTTAAGTGTGTGTTTGGTCTACAGCTCACAGATCCACTACTAATAAAGCATTATACTATTTAGATACAAGCTTATTACAGTCGAGCGCGAAACGTTTTGTGAAAAGTAGGTACAGCGGGCGCACGATGGTTGCCGTTTTATCACTTATCGTCGTGGATAAGACGCCTGTCACTCTCGCACTCGCATACTTGTCAGAACGTGACGAATGGCTTATCCACGACGATAAGTGATAAAATGGCAACCATTATACGCTTGCTGGTACGTCATATACAGTTGAAAGTTTCCGTCGATTGTTTAATTTTTGGAAAAAACTTTTATAGGCGACTGTACTTTTGTTTCCACAGTCATCAACTACTTGTTGAGATGGTTCGAATGAGTCCAAACACGATGGGTTTATCTTGTGTAGCTTAGTAGTTGCTGTGGCCATCTTCTGTCTGCATCATCAGATCAGCTCGGCGGTACAGTGAGCATCAAAAGTAGCTACGCATTCAATCAATCAATCAATCAATCAAATATTTATTTGCATAGAATACAGTACAAAGGGATGTCACAGTATTACATAATATAGTGTCATGTATTCAGCGGGTCTAGGCGTGCAAATATTCATTAAAATCTAACATACAATTCAAATAATTATTTACATTACACACATTGCTTAATGTCAATTGAAAATAATAATAATACAATCATAATTAATTCTATACTAGGTTCTAGGTCTATAACTAAACAATTTTATATTGCTCCAGAAAACATCTAACACTATAAAAACATTTATCCAACAGCCAGCTATTTAACTTTGATCTGAACAAATTACCATCCAACGTCCTTAATTCCTCGGGCAGTCGGTTGTGGATAGCAATACACATATTGAATGCATTCCGCTTGTAAATATCTTTTCTCAAACATGCAATGAAATATTTATTTATTTATTTGGAGAACAAACAGAGCCAAATGTACATAGAAACAACTTAAAACCTAGACTACAAACCCACTCCCACTTCCCACTAAAACATAAAACTTAGTTTACGATTTATGACTAAATGCTATTAGTTACATTCGTTAAAAGGGTATGCACTTATGTTTTACACAAGGTTACAGTTAGACAAGGGTTTACAATTTAAAATTTAATGCTACAATGTTACTACTCCTATACCACATATGTTTTTTTAAATCTTTCTTTGTATTGATGTTATGTTCCTTATAACAGGCTGCGAAGTATGACGTTTCAGGTGCGGCTAGGACAAGAGGTCGTTAATGGAATTTCATACAAATCTTGCAGGCCTAGGCCGGCAAAGTCCTCTTTTTTAATTTCCATTCCACATAAATTGTGGCACAGGCACCATGACATTCTGCCACTAAAAAATAAAACTTTGATTTTTTTGTTGTTTATTTCATGGCATGTTTGAGAAAAACACTATACATACCTCGGCGGGAAATATGGGGTTGACCGCCTCAGACCTATCCGACCTCGCTTCGCTCGGCCGTCTATATATGTCTTCGGCCGGCAACCCCTTACGTCCCGGCCTCTGTTGTAATGTACTATTGTAACATTGCGGCTTCAGTAAGAGGTTTTTTCCTTTAAGTCTAGTCAAGTAGTCATTTGAAAAGTTCAAAAGTCCTTATTATGAGGGAATAACAGCTTTTGATCCCTTCATATGCGTAGCTATTTTTGATGCTGACTGTACCATTATATTGCATTGTCACCCAATTTACATAAGTATGCCCAAGTGGCTGAATGCGCCAAGAGCGCGATGCCTTAAAAAAAAAACAAAAAATATGCCCAAATTCAGTTCAATCGGGTACCGGTAAGCGGCTGAAAAAAAGATTGCAAATTTTGATGACAACTTAAGGTAAATTACTTTCGAGAATTTTTTGCATTTGTAGTTGTGACTTCTGTAGCCAGCTGTCTGTATACGTCAACGTGTACGTGTGTCCCTGTAAATATACCTGTAATATCATAAACGAAAAACAGTTTGGTTTTAAAAAAACATAAAAGCACGTGTTAGCTACGCACCTCACACACAGCACCACCGCACGGGTACGTCATCGGTATAACGTCAGCATACGTCACCGCGCAACGTCATCAGCGTCGTGGCTCCGTATGCGCCTACGGCACTCCATTACGTTGTCGGCACCGCAGCGCATCATCAATATTGGGCAATCACTCTGATCGCCTTAATAAAACGGAAGCACACGTTCGCCGCGCGCCTTTTAGATACCTAACATCGGGTCTAAGGACACACGAAATCGTTCGTGTTAGGTTAAGTTAATTATTGTAACTTTTATATTAATTAAAACTTCATTTATTCGCCATCTGAATATAATGTATCTCCTCCACTGCTGCCTCCCTATATAATTCACGTCGCAGCTACTGTCATTGTTTACAGATGAAATCAATAATCACTTAGACAAAAAACACCATGTACTTGCAATAATGATAGATTTTAGCAAAGCATTCGACACTCTGAATCATAACACGCTATATGAAAAACTAAAACAAAATGGTATACAGGGTCCTGTGCTGGAACTTATTAAAAACTATCATACGCATAGATATAACGCGGTCAGCATAGCGGGTGAACAAAGTGACCTAACGCCCGCACTGCGCGGTACAGCACAAGGATCAATCCTGGTGCCGACTGAGTACTTATTATACGTCAATGATATGTGCAAAATATTCCGGCATAGCTCTGTTTATTAATTTGCAGACGAACAGGTGATAATAACAGCCAAGAAGAACATACAGACGGCCCAAGATATGATGCAGACCGAGTTTGATCTTTTGTGCAAATGGGCCCACTATCTCGGCCTATCGTTAAACTACTCTAAAACCAAACTAATGCACATACAATCACCATATAAAAAAATAAACAAAAAAATAAACTTTACGCCTAAGATCATGGCCCACGGGCACGGATGTCTGCACTTGCCTAACTCTTCGTGTAACTGTACTCCGCTTGAAATGGTAAAGGAACATACATACCTTGGCCTAAAAATAGACTCTCCGTCTACGTAACTTATCTAATCTTCCAACTTATGAAGTGGGAAAAAGCAACAATGAATATGGACAGAGGTTTATTCTCCCTGCAATATTGAATAGACTTCCCAGTGATGTAATACTCAAAATGGAGGGTAAAACCCGTAGAAAAACAAGGAATTTAGTCAAACAGCATATGCTACAAAACCAAAAATAGATGTACCTAACCTATTAATTAGATAAGGTAGTTATTGTTCCATTGAATAATTAACTATACTTATAGTTATAAGTTAAAAAATGCATTGTAATTAAAAGTAACGGCGAGGCTCCTTAACTCAAATAATCTTTTATAATTAAGATTAGTAGTTAAGTTTGTTCAAAATTACCTAAATCTAATTATGAAATAAAAAGTTTAAATTTCAATTTTTTTTTATACAAATACTACTACAGATGCAAAAACATCACGAAAGTAATTTACATGTACATAATTACGTACATGCGAACCACCACCATATCAGCCAAAGGACGTCCACTGCTGGACATAGGCCTCCCCCAAATTCACGGGGGGTATATGCCATAATCGCCACGCTTGGCATGCGGGTTGGCGATCGCAGTATCTCCACCGCACTCCAGGGATGCTGCTGCCCATCCCCCGGTGGTCTTGGTCGTAGTTTTAGGACATACCCGGGTCCAACATGCGAACAGTCCAAGTTAAATAAAAGCCGTCATTCAATCAATCATACATCAAGAAGATTAGATTGCTGATCTTCCTTGTACGATTAGTTTCGTTATTTTATTTTAGTGCCAGTAGTTGCCACTAGTATTGCTGAATTGACTGTCAAAGATGCTTTAAACATAAAAATGACGATATGGGAAAATTACAAAGTATTATAGGGTCGAGGAATAAAAATGTCGAAATAGAATTTAGTCGCTCCGCGGACCTCCTATTTCTGCGTGGTTTGCCCTTTGGGCATCTGAAGATAAAGGATGTCCCAAAAAGGATGCAAGATTTGAAATTGATGAAGAACACTTTTTTTTTCGTTATAATATATTTGTATATTGGAGCGTTCGTGGCCCACCGGCGCCCGCGTACCGCGTGCGGTATGCGAGGTTAAGCAATGTCGGGCGAGGTCAGTCCTTGGATGGGTGACCGCTTTGAGTGGTTACTAACTGAACGCTGCCGTGCTTTGGAAGGCACGTTAAGCCGTTGATCCCGGTTGCTGTCTATGATAGCAGTCGTTAAGCCAAGTTAGAGGCCTCCGGGCGGCTTGCGAACCTCTAACAGTCAAGTTGCCCACTCACTTGACAAGCCTAATCCCAATATGGTCTAGTTTCCCCCTCGGGTTGGAAGGTCAGATGGCAGTCGCTTCCGTAAAAAACTAGTGCCTACGCCAATTCTTGGGATTAAGTAGTGGACCCCAGGCCCCAGGCATCCTTCAGGATGCAACTGTACTGGGAATAACGCTAGGAGGATGATATTAATATATTTGTATATAAAATCTTGAAATACATAAAATAGGGTTATTTGTGGAATAATACGTCAGGCAAATGTCCTCCTAGGCTTTGCTGGCACATCATACGCACTCTTTTGTCAAAATTTTCTATGTCTATTTTCCATAGATGCGGCTGAATTTCTCCAATGCAGCGTCGAATTCCCCTATTTAAAGCATGAGTGGTTGTCGGCTTATTGGCATAGACTTTAGACTTTAAATAACCCCACAAAAAGAAGTCTAAAGGCGTCCAATCGCAAGATCTAGGGGGGCCAATTCTGATCACCGAATCGTGAGATCACACGACTAGGAAATGTTTCACGCAGTAATTGCATCGTTCACTACTTTTGAAATATTGTTCAATAATAAAAACACGTTCATATTTCGCATAACCCGCCATTTTTACAAACCCTAAACATTCAACTGTCAAATAGTTTCTTTTAGGGTTGCCAGCACTAAAATACAAAAATGGTGGCAAATTGAAATCTTGCGTCCTTTTTGAGACATCCTTTACCTAACGAACCTAACCTACCTAGAGGGGGGGCCGTTCTACATCACGTATAGCAGGATTCTTTTTATTATTACAAATCTGGACATTTTTACTTTTGGACCGATGTCAGTTCGTCTTTTTATACTGCGTTAATTTTCAATTTCGCCTTTTGTATTTCTTGACTATAAACAGCATTTCGACATTTTTACGATACCTCATCATTTTTAGGGTTCCGTAAAGTAAAGTAAAGTAAAGTAAAAGTAAAGTAAAGTTTATTTGCAAGAATATGTACATAAGATGTTAACATTATATTGTGAGTCGCAGTATTCAGCCTTAAACGGCATGCAAATATTAGCATAATACTCTATTAATAATTACAAATAAAAATATTGATGAACTAACTAATGATATTAGGAAAACAATTTAAGGTTATAAATTAATTTAGTTGCGTGCAATGTCCAAAAATTCCTTTACGGAGTAAAAACAATGTTCATAGAGCCATTTCGTCAATTTTGTCCTAAATTCTATATTGCACAAAAGTTTAATTTCGTCTGGTAAGTTATTGTACACTAATATGCAAGAATAGTAGGCATTGCGTCTATATATATCAGCACGACATCGAGGTTGATACAAGAGATTTCTGTACTGTGCCCTTTGTGTTCCGGTAGACACATCGGAACGTAATTGAAAATAGTCCCTATGATCTTTGACAAACAGACAGGCCTTTCTAATATACATACATGCCAAAGTCAGTATATTGTATTTTTTAAATAAAGGTTTGCAACTATCCATTAACCATGAGTTTGTGATAGCACGTATGCACTTTTTTTGTACTTTAAATGCCCTCTCAACCTGAACCGAATTGCCCCACAATAAGAGACCATAATCTAAAGTAGACGAAACGTATCCATAATATGCTGTTATTGCAGCTTCAGTAGATACTGTTCTACTGAGTTTTCTTAGTGCAAAAACAAATCTATCCAATTTGGAGCAAACGAAATCAATATGATCTTTCCAATTTAGGTGACTGTCAACCGTTAAACCTAAAAATTTTATGCTACTGGTTTCCTCTATTAAATTATTACTATACCTTATGTTCAGCTGTTTCGGGTTAGATTTGTAAGAACGAAATTGCATGTATTTAGTTTTAGATAAATTGATGTTAAGATTATTATTGCATGTCCATGTATAAATATCATCTAATGCTCTGTTTATATTGGTCTCATATTCGTTGATGATATCTCCTTTGACCATTAGCGTCGTATCATCAGCAAACAGAATGCACTTTTCAGTTGTTGCTTGTGGTAAATCGTTTATATAGTCAACTAGGAACCCTTATAGTTTCGCCATGTCTGTCCGTCCGTCTGTCCGTCCGTCCGTCCGCGGATAATCTCAGTGACCGTTAGCACTAGAAAGCTGAAATTAAGTACTAATATGTATATCAATTACGCCGACAAAGTGGTAAAATAAAAAGTGGAAAAAATTATTTTATTAGGGTACCTCCCCTATACGTAAAGTGGGGAGTGATTTTTTTTTTTCATTTTAACCCTAACGTGTGATATATTGTTAGATAGGTATTTAAAAATAAATAGGGGTTTACTAAAATCATTTTTTGATAATGTTAATATTTTCGGAAATAATCGCTCCAGAAGTAAAAGAAAATGTGTCCCCCCCCTCTAACTTTTGAACCATAAGTTTTAAAAATATGAAAAAAATCTCAAAGTAGAACTTTATAAAAACTTTGTAGGAAAATTATTTTGAACTTGATAGGTTGAATAGTTTTTGAAAAAATTACAAAAACTACGGAACCCTACACTGAGCGTGGCCCGACACGCTCTTGGCCGGTTTTTTTCTTTATATAAAATCGCCTATTTGGTTGGAACGACGTGAGCGTGAAATGCATTTTTTTCATATTTTAGTGCCGTGTAACGTCACGACATGGCAACTAGCGTTTTCGAGCGGAAAATCAAAATTCATTTTAGAATTATTTTTTTAAACTAGTTAACGACTCCGTAAAATAGAAATAAAAAATCCAAGTGATTATTGAAAGGTAGGTATAACCTTTAGATATTTTTCAAAATAGGGTTAAGACCCAATTAATGATAGTACCTATATAACCCTGGTGGAACATCATGTCTCTGAGCTTAAGAGGGCTTTAACATGTCCAGTAGCGCTGCTCGTAAATCATTGTGATTATTTTTTATCGACTTCAATAGAAGGAAGGAGGTACTCAGTTCGTCTGCATGTTTACTTGTTCTTTATTTTATGTTTGTATGTTCCCCGATAATTTTGACCACGTTGGCCGATTTTGTTTTTTTTTTTTGATTCAAAGCAGTTACCCCTATATTTGTTCCATATAAATTTGGTGAAGGTCTGATGATGGCGTCTAGGTGGAATCGAGGGAACTCCTCGAATTTGATAGGCACGTATATGCCGATTTTGGTATTTTCAGTAAGTAACCAAGCATTAGCTCACGGCAACCAGCATGTACAATATTGGAGTCGGTTTTTTTGGTATAAAATATTAATAATAGACATTTAAAAAAATCTTCAGACTATGCGTCCAAAGCGCCCGTTTTATTTTTGAGAGCGATGAATCCAGCCACGTGAAAACTAGTCGCGGATGTAATCAAAAGGTACTTAAATACAACGTACAGCATACTGTACGTATCCTACTTTTTTAAATATCTATTTTTAAACACGTAAATAATAACAATTATTAGCGGCGGACGCTAGTGGACACGTTAAAGCACTCTTAAATTGTATATAGTTTTTGCGAGTCTGATTATCCATTGACTAGAACTGTTTAAGGATAAAGTTTAGGTCGTCCGTTTCTAGGGTTCCGTAGTAAACATGGAACCCTTATAGTTTCGCCATGTCCGTCTGTTCGTCCGCGGCTTAGTACACCTTATGTTTAAGCTGTAATTTGGCATGAGTATATAAATTGGTCATGACGATTTTTTGTCTGGGTACGTCATATACGCGTAACTGCTGGAAATGGATTTCTATTCTTGTTAAACCCATATTATTCTTCGAGTTCTATCGTTCGACAGCTCGTTAGTTGTTACAATGGGTTTTCTAAAACTAGTTTAAATTCAGGAATCCGTTTGCATATTCAGCTTTAAAGTGACACTTTTATATTTCCTTTGATTTCTTTGATAGTGTTTTTAGATGTGTCAAAACATAACATACTTTTAAGTTCGCACATTGTAATCGGTGGGCAACTATACGGAGCCCTACATTGCGCGTGGCCCGACACGCACTTAGCCGGTTTTTTTAATTACTTTTAAATAAGTATAATTAAACAACTTTGTATCATCGAATATTCAAAAGCTTTTTGTTCGTATTTCTTATGTGTTTACGGTCACGTCAAGAAATATTGATTTTCTTCGAAATGTTATCACATGTTTTTAGTTTGTTTTCTTGTGATCTTCTCGTGCATTGTATTATTCGTGGGTAATAGGAATCATTCGTTAACGTCCCAGTTTAGTAACATAGTGGTAGGTACAACACTGTTTGTGCTAAGTATGTATTAGTGCAACAAAATGAACTACAAACAAAAATCAGTCCATATAATATAACTCCCTTTTGCCCGCGACTTCGTCGCAAAAATAAAATCAGAAATGGAACAAGATGCAATGATTGTTATTATATAAAGAGGATATTTTCGCAATTAGCGTTTGACTTATTTTATTGTATTTCATTTCTGCCATAGTTTTGTCATAGAGACGTTCCTGTATTATAAATAATATGGAGTATCAAATGTTGATGGTTACTTATGTCCAACGCCACCGTCAGAATTAATTCCCTCACAGGCTATTGGCCACTTTTGGGTTGCGTTATAAACATAATTAAGAATATTGTACATAGTACAAGCTTTGCTTAGTTTGGGACTAGGTCGATTTGTGTAAGATTGTCCCCCCCCCCAATATTTATTTATTTATTTATTTTATAATACAGCTCTATTATCTCCTTTTCCCTTTCCGAGTTTGCTTCGTAATGTAATGGTTCGTAAAATTTGGATATTCGTTCTCTATTTGGATATTCTATTGAGTAGGTAAATGGATAGTTCAAGGTTAAGTTTAGATTCCATTCCGTTAACACGAATTCGTTATATCAATATCATCATCATCATGTCAGCCGGGCGACGTCCACTGCTGGACATAGGCCTCCCCCAAAGACTGCCACAGTGATACCCAGTAAATTAACATTTTAAAATAAAAAATAATCCCTATATATAACTATGTAAAACTATGCTTATACTTAAATAACGAATAAATGTAAGAATACTAAATTATATAATATGCTACGATTAATATTTTTGAATGTTCCCATAAACATAACTAATATTGTATTGTAAAAAATGATTTGTAAAACTATTGTGCTTTATCAATGAATAAATGAATGAATGAATGATAGGCCCTGCGCCACCCGCATCCCGCGGGTAGGCGCGATTTTCTACCGGCCACCTTGAGGACGTCTACCCACGCTGCGCCTTCCGATACGTAGTCGCCACTCGAGAACCTTTCCGCCCCAACGGCCATCCGGTTCTATGTGCAATGTGCCCCGCCCACTGCCAATTAAGCTTAGCGATTCGCAGCGCTATATCGTTTACTTTGGTTCTTCTGTGGATGGCCTCATTGCTGATGCGATGAAAACATTGAAACATAGTCTTGTTTATTGGAACGGATTCTCATTTCATCCACGCGTACTTACACGGTTCGGTTGGTAACTATGTCGCGTTAAGGTACCATAATTTAAATAATATACTTAGTAAACACTTAATATTCAAATATGAAACACAGTGCAGCCATGTGTTAACGAATTGGCGCGTGTATTCCAATTAATCGAGCACACAATTATAATATACAACACAAATAATCTTAAATTCTCAACTTCAGCTTAAATCTAAATATACATAATCATTTGCTTCCACTCACATATTTCATTGATATACAATTTATAATTCTTGAAGAACATTACACTAAGTATCCAGTATGACATGAGACATGAATTGACAATGTAAGCTATATTTACCTATCTGATTGTTGACATTTTAAAACTTAATTATTTGTACTACGCACAATCTACACATTTTGTCTTTTTTTCTGTTCACTGCAATAAGATTTTGTTTTTATTAATATTAATGTTATATTCAATTCAATATTAAATTTGAATGCCACCAGATGGCTGAATGCATATGGCTCATGTTAATCACCTGTCACCATTTGTGTATCTGCATTTATGCAAATAATCATTTCATTTCAACGCACAGAGCGCAGCGCAGGCGCAGTGCCGTTGCGTGGCGGAGGCGGTTTTCCGGAAAAGCGAACGCTGTCCGGTGGACGTCGTCGTACCCGATAACCGCGCGGTATAGCGGAGCGGGGGCGGCCTGTGTGACATATGAAACAGTAATCGGCAGTCGACAGTTTCGGAAAGATCGAAAATGGAAAACCGCCTGCGCCCCGCACCGCGCCGCGCACGCTCTTTGCGTTTCGAGCTTGGATGGAGAAAAAATACAGCGATTATTAAGGTTTCCATACAAGACCTAAAAACTCAAACACTTGCTGTATTTTTTTTTATCTATTCATATTTCTAACAACAATCTAATTTCCGGTCTAGATATGGCGGATCCCACTGGTATACAAAGCTTCATGTTATTTCAGCACGGCGATTCAAAATGAGAGCGAAACAACGTTTGTATCGAGAATCGGATTCAGTTGAGCGTGGGGGGGAGGGGGGGGGGGGCTTAAATAAAAGAAGAATAACAGGACATATAACGGACTGAAAAAACATCTCTAAAACGGTCATTATAGATAGCCCCATACAGGGACAGAGGAGACGTCGGCTTGTCAAGTGAGTGGGCAAATTGGCTGTTAGAAGTTCTCAAGCCGCCCGTAGGCACTCAGTAACCACTCAAAGCGGTCACCCATCCAATAGTTGACCTCGGCCGACGTTGCTTAACCTCGCATACCGCACGCGGTACGCGGGCGCCGCTGGGCCATGAGCGCTCTGCTGTAAGCAGATAGAAGTATACAGGAAAAAGTACCTACGACCTCCGAACACTGCACGAAGCCGCAATACCGAGGCATTGGTGCTTTGTACAAGAACTAGGGTAGTTAGAATATCACGAACCCTGTCTACACGCAAAATACGAGTAGACACGTTGAATCTCAACTTGTGGAAAAAGGCTCAGTACCTAAAACTAACTCACTAACTAACAATATAAAAATAAAACAAATAACGCAATAAATACTGGGGGACAATCTTACACAAATCGACTTAGTCCCAAACTAAGCAAAGCTTGTACTACGGGTACTAGACGACGATATACTCGTACATATTTATAAAAATAAATACATAAAAAACATCCAAGACCCAGGAACAATGGGCAATGTCTGAAATTTTTAAAAGTCCTTGATTATTTTTCTAATGGTAGGAATAACCCTCGCCATGAACAGAAAAAAGTTTCAGATTTTTCGGTTGCGCCATATATTTTTTAAAAATATAAACATTTTATATCACCTCGCGTCTGCCCCGTATCAGACTACTACGACATTTCTAAGTCCGTCGAATATTTAAAAAAAAAACGCCTGCTTGGATCTGTGGTACGCAATGACATTGACAGTTCAAGTCATACGACCAACCTATGATGAACTGTCGATGTCATTGCGTACCACAGATCCAAGCAGGAGTTTTTTTTTTAAATATTCGACGGACTTAGAAATGTCGTAGTAGTCTGATACGGGGCAGACGCGAGGTGATATAAAATGTTTATATTTTTAAAAAATATATGGCGCAACCGAAAAATCTGAAACTTTTTTCTGTTCATGGCGAGGGTTATTCCTACCATTAGAAAAATAATCAAGGACTTTTAAAAATTTCAGACATTCCCCATTATCCGTGCTAAATGCACAAATAATGCCCTGGTCGGGATTCGAACGCGGGACCTCTAGCTTCGGAGGCAGTGTCGTTACCAACTAGGCTAAACAGGCCGATAACTTTAAATAGTTTGGTTACTACAAGTTGTCAGTATAAAATGTCAAATCCGTGCGATTAAAAGTCTAGAAAATACGAGTATAAATAATAATCAAAGTGATTAAGCGCACGGCCTCGTCGCGAGGTAGGAATCTCGCTACTGGCCCGTCATTTTTAAAATATCCCTCTATTGACCGAGCGAGCTAAGCGTCTCCGTTTCACCTTTCAACAAAAATTCTTTCGGATGTCTGTCTGTCCGGATGTTCTCCTTTACAGGTCGCATTTCTCAACCGATTCCCGTGTATATTTGTGACCAGGTTCAATAATTATATAGTTTATTTTTGTCTAGTCAGATTATGGGAAAATTTGAAAATAGAAAAAAAAAACTGCGATGTCTGCAGCTCACAGAGCCACTAGTGTATATGACCTATGTTCAGCAGTAGACGTCTTTCGGCTGATTGTATAGTAGTAGTATATTGAAAATTACAATTTCGTTAGCAAACATTTCCGCTAGGTAATACAGTGTGAAGTTACATTGTTCAGTACACGAAGTAAATAACAAAATTACCGCTTCAAAGATTAACTCGTCTACATGATGAGTTAATGAGTAATGTTTTTCAGTATTAGTCAAACTCGCTTCACGGAATGAATAGAATTTATTTGCCGGAAGACGCCGCTAGTCATAGAGTGATGGCCGCCATCATTCATTTTAGGCCTTAGTTGTAAAAATGATGAGGATAAAAATGAAACACGCTGCCTGGAGGATATGCACTGTAATTCGCATATTGTAGTCCAATTTCAATGTTATTAAATTGTTATTCGAGTAGGAATATTCACGGTTCAGAGAGTATTGGGATCCTTGGTGTCGATATTTCCAGCGACGTTCAGTTTCGGACTGACTACAGTATGATCTGGGTCTTCCAGAAAGAAGTGTATAAATTCTCAAGGGTCGGCAACGTGGACGCCTAGTAAGTTTGACTCATGTTTATGGTCTATGACTGCAAGCCTTTATAGGCAAGTGCCCGATGGCCCCTGGTTCTATTTATTTATACTTCATCGCATATAATACAGAAAATAACTATTTAAGGAATTCGCTTCCAGTCTTCTAATGGACCAAACAGATGTGGGTCAGGATGCTAAACGTTGCCCGAGAAAGGAAACACAAATCAATGCATATACATAGCACATAGCACGCAGAACCGATGGCCGTTGGGGCGGAAAGGTTCTCGAGTGGCGACCACGTACCGGAAGGCGTAGCGTGGGCAGGCCCCCCACTCGGTGGACTGATGATCTGGTGAGGGTCGCGGGTGTCCGCTGTATGGCGGGTGGCGCGGGACAGGTCATTGTGGAAGTCTTTGGGGGAGGCGTATGTCCAGCAGTGGACGTCTTTAGGCTGACATGATGATGATGACGCTCGCGGACAATGAATGCGGGTCGGTACAATACCACAGAATAAGTAATAGTACATACAATACCTTGTATATTCCTAAAATAGTAGAAGGTTGTACAGTTTTTTTTATTCCTGTCATAACCTTTATTTAATTATTAAAAGTGTAGTTGCATCCTGAAGGATGCCTGGGGTCCACTGCCTAATCCCAAGAATTTGCGTAGGCACTAGTTTTTACGGAAGCGACTGCTATCTGCCCTTCCAACCCGAGGGGGAAACCAGACCTTATTGGGCTTAGGCTTTTCAAGTGAGTGGGCAACTTGACTGAATAGAAGTTCTCAAGCCGCCCGGAGGCCTCTAACTTGGCTTAACGACTGCTATAATAGACAGCAACCGGGATCAACGGCTTAACGTGCCTTCCAAAGCACGGGAGCGCTCAGTTAGTAACCACTCAAAACGGTCACCCATCCAAGGTACGCGGGCGCCGCTGGGCCACGAGCGCTCTTATCGCTCCGATTCGTATCGTGCGTCTATATTAACTTGTCCACGAATTGATTCTTCCCGGCCTCAAGCATTAATGTACACCATCAATTTGAATCCTCTTGCTACCAGCCAGTTTGTATACCTGCCATCTTTGTGGTTTTGAAATAAAAAAATACTGTTTAGACAGCAGTGCAATTCTATTCTGTTTTTGCTTATCGGGTGATATAATGAGATAAGATATTCGTTCTTTTTGACAGTGTTTGGCTGCTGCATGTCGGGATTAATCTGCTTTTCAGGTGATAAATGTGATCGTAATACGTCTCTTTGGTGGAGTCGATTAAATTTCTTATAAACAGTCGTTTTATCTGTTCAACTATTGCATACCACGAACGCACTTAGAACCCGCCGCGCCGGGCGGAAAGGTTCTCGAGTGGCGACCACGTCTCGGAAGGCGCAGCGTGGGTAGGTCCCCCTTACAAGGTGGTCCGCTGGATGCGGGTGGCGCCGGAGCGGTCATTGTGCACTCTTTGGGGGAGGCCTATGACCAGCACAGCAGTGGACGTCCTTCGGTTGATATGATGATGAAGATGAATAACAATACTTTTGCAGTTATTATCCGAAGGAAATTTTCAGATTCAGATGGCCAATGGCCGAACGGACTCGAAGGCCGAAGCACATGTTTGTTGAATTTAAGCTTAAAAACACCAACGCCTGTCACAACAGCCGTCATATCTGTGACATCAGATAGCGAACACAAACAGCGCCGTGAATGACTAACCAACTAAACAGATCAGAAGTCATACTGACTCGGGATCAATGTGATTTAGCTCGGTGGTTTCCACCTTCGGAACCTTGAGCTGCGTCTGGTAAAATACAGCTTAGGTTTCATTGCGAATTAATATCATTGGGGAGAAAGAAGCTCACAGGCTCCGCTGGTCTGGAAACGACGGCTGGAGATAGCAAAGTGAAGATAACATACCGTGGTCATCCGGAAGGTCGGTGTCCGGTCGAACGGCCAAGTTATCGCTGGACTGGAGCGATATGGTCGAGGCGGATCTGCGCGTACGTTGCAGTTGGCAGGAGTTAGCGCAGTACCGAGAAAGACGACGCACTTTCGTGTTGAAGGCCAAGATTCATTTTGGGTCGCTGAGAGAACGATGTTAGTTTGTTAGTTAAAACACCGGATTATTAAACATAATGCTAAATTAATTTTGTACTAAAGCAGTAACGCTGCTAACGAAAATTTCAAATTAAAGGGAGCAGGATTCGAACCTGCGATATCTGGCATACGCGGCCCATCGCTCTAGCCTCTGAGCTATCGGAACAACCAAGCTCGTCCACAAAACAGCGCTACTGCTTTAGTACAAAATTAATTTAGTATGGGATGGCGCATCGTTACTGACGATTCCTCAATGCAATTTGAGTCGTTGGTGCCGTTAATAGAAGCCTAAGTCTTCTACGGTAGATGTCGCTGTACGCCTCCCTAAGGCGTTGTAAGAGGGAACTAACTAACTATTGTTCCGATAGCTCAGAGGCTAGAGCGATTGGCCGCGTTTGCCAGATGTCGCAGGTTCGAATCCTGCTCGGAGCATAATTTTTTTCAATTTTTCCCTTTAATTTGAAACATAATGCTGTTTCGAGGCAAAGCTGTTGTGTTACTATTTGGCTAAAATATTTCAACATTCAGCCACCTATTTTTGAGAGACAAGCCTTCAGGGATGGATAATGTTTATTTGGGCAAAGGACGGTACAAAAATACTCCAAATTATAAATAACTATAGGTCAGCGATCAGCCAAGCTGCCACTACTAAGTAATATATCGTAATACTTGACATAATAGTAAAGTCTGAATTAGGTTACCAAATCACACTTTATTATTAGAAAAACATTACTTTGTCTCATCCACCACATACATTTTAGCAATTTTAGTATGCAATGCAATCTACGTTTTTAGGGTTCCGTAGTCAACTAGGAACCCATATAGTTTCGCCATGTCTGTCCGTCCGTCCGCGGATAATCTCAGTGACCGTTAGCACTAGAAAGCTGAAATTTGGTACTAATATGTATATCAATTACGCCGACAAAGTGGTAAAATAAAAAGTGGAAAAAAATATTTTATTAGGGTACCTCCCCTATACGTAAAGTGGGGAGTGATTTTTTTTTTCATTTTAACCCTAACGTGTGATATATTGTTAGATAGGTATTTAAAAATAAATAGGGGTTTACTAAAATAATTTTTTGATAATGTTAATATTTTCGGAAATAATCACTCCAGAATTAAAAAAAAATGTGTCCCCCCCCCCTCTAACTTTTGAACCATAAGTTTTAAAAATATGAAAAAAATCTCAAAAGTAGAACTTTATAAAAACTTTGTAGGAAAATTATTTTGAACTTGATAGGTTGAATAGTTTTTGAAAAAATTACAAAAATAATTTCTGAACTAAGTTTGTAATTTAACCGTATAAACAGGTGTTTATTGTACCTGTCATTTCTACAAAATCACAATGAAATGACGTGCTTTCAAAAGTTTTGTGTTTCTGTACTTAATATGTCAACTTAAGAGGGGGCATAACGCCAGGAAAAAAGTAGAATTCACCCGCGCGTCCCGCGCCTGGCCCCGCTGTGCGTAAAGGCGATGCGTCTGTTGCTGGCTCGCTCACTCTGCATAGTATATGCCCATCCAGACAGATGAAACATGATTATTTAAGCGACAGTTATGTTTATTTGTTAGGTACAATTGGAAATTAAGAACGTCCATAGACTACGGTGTTAATTAGAAATTAAGAACGTCCATGGACTACGGCGTCAATTGGGCATTAAGATAAGTCTCCCTGACAGCCGCGCGACCGCGTTAGGTATTTGATTGGGATATTGAAGTCTTTATCGATCGTGACGTAAGCGCTGGCAGCCTTTTGCATGTCCTTCCGCAATCCGAACGCCCATATTCTGACGTGTAGCAGCCATATTCTAGGTGAAACGATTGCAACCTCTTTTAAATATGTTATAGTTTTGAAGTCATCAAAAAAGTTATTACTTACGAGTAGGTAAGTAAATTTATAAATGATTTTAGGAAATGGTACGTACAGACTAACAATCGTTTTTAACTAGCAACCCACCCCGGAATCTAGCGGATTATGCTTATATATATATATATATATATACAAAGGTAAATGAAGTATAAGTTAATTGACAAAAGCTAACGCAAAATGACTGTGAAAAATATGACAGTTTGATACAAAATCCGCGCCAGCTTTATGAATCGACCTATTATATGGCTACAATAAAATCGGCCAAGAGCATATCGGGCCATGCTCAGTGTAGGGTTCCGTTCGGTATATTCCCAATGAACTTGCTTTAAAAAGATCAATAACAAGCAAAAGAGAATACCTTCACAGCGTTTCATACGTCTTTTACTAAGAAGGGAAGACTTTTTACGATAGCTGAAAAACAGCTCAACTGATCATGTCCGCTATAGTTTTCATTCAGTCTTTATTAAATTTTACTTTCATGATTTTTTTCATATTTTTTGGACCCATAGTTCAAAAGTTAGAGGAGGATTCATTTTTTTTCTCTTGAAAGGAATAGTTCAAAAAATATTCACTTATCAAAAAGTGTTTGATGAAGACCTCTATTTATTTTGAAAGACCTATCCAACAACCCCCCACACCATAGGGTTGAAGCAAAAAAAAAGCGCCCACTTAGTAAAGGCATGAACAGTAGGGTAGACCGGGGACAATAGAAACACGTCATGATTGAAACAAGTCAAATTTCTCGAAAACTATAATACGTACGCGTCTGACGCAACATTCAGAACATGCGGTCGGTCATAATTGAATCCTTGGCCAGAGTGCTCGAGCGCCGGTACGAGACGGGAGTATCTACGAGCCAAGCCAGTTTTTCGCGGTAAAAAGTAAGTATTCGTGCTCTCGTATATTCTCTTATAACTTCGTTTACTCTTGTATTTTGGCTAATCAAATTATTTTGGTGTTATAGTTAGGAATAAACGAATGTTTTTAATGGCCGTTGATCAGCGTTCGAGTTTTTTTATATATAATATTTGTCATTGAAGTGAAAAACGTGGTGTGGGGACGATAGAAACAACTTGCCTGTGGACGATTGAAACGTTTCAATCGTCCTCGTGTTTTAGTCGTTCCCAAAAGTAAGCGACTTCAAAATATAAGGTTCTGTATTCGATGCACATGTTTGTTATATTAATCTTCACATTTATTTGTGTAGTTTTTGGCCTAGTTGATAAATAATGGATGTAAGTTTTTTTGTTTTCAAACACTGCAGTTTTTTTTTCAAATACTGCAGTTTTTTATTCGGCATTATGTGAACATTTGTTTTTAACCGACTTCATAAAAAAGGAGGTTCTCAGTTTGACCCGTATGTTTGTATTTACGTTTGTTTGTCCACAATTAACTCGCGTTCGGTTAAACCGATCTTGATGCGGTTTTTAGAAAAGTATTTGTCACATTTTTGAGAAAGTTTTTGTGCATGATATTAACAAATGGTTATTAATAGCTTTCAAAAACAAGGAGGATTTCAAGCTATCATGGTCACTTAGGTTGCTTGTAGGTATACAACACAACAAATGGTTTGTAACTTTTAATGCGACAAAGACACGAGTTTTTAAATCGATTTTTAAAGACTTAGAACAGCCCTTCAAGTTTAGTGAAAAGGGGACTTTACTGTCAGTGCCCCTCTTGTATTCTTTTCTGTGCGCTCGGTATCGGTTTGAAAGACGTGTCGGTACTTGTCGGGGCGTATCAAAGGATTTGTTCTCTCATTGACTCGTGGCGTCGGCTCTGTGCGCTCCCTCACTCGCTGCGCACCCGCTTGAATTCAATCGTGTCGGTCGTCAGTTGGTCATCGAACTTGTGTTTTGTTTGTACGTGCGGAAGGTGCTGATACTGTAATGATCAACCTCATGATGATGAAAGAGAAAAGCCTATTGCAAATACAGACACAGAAAAAGAGACCTCTGTTCCTACGACTAAAAGAAAAATTCCTGCATGCTCTTATTGCGGTTAGACAGGCCACAGAAATCAAGTCAGAAATGGAAAATACTTTTGTAAAAAACGTCATTCTGAATTATCATAAAATGCGTGTTATTAGAGTAAGGTAAATCATCAATAATTGATCACCATTAGGAGTAAGCTAGTAATAGACAATTTATACCAATTCGTGTCCTTAGAGATTTAAAGTAACTTAATAATAATAACATGTTTGATTTCTAATAATGATAATAACAAATTTGTATTTTGTAGTAAGTCTTATTCTTAACAATGTCACTAAACATTTTACGTCCGACACTAAGGTCCCTTTTCAAATACGTTAATCATTTAGTGTTTGCCGACCCAAAATTATAGGTTTTTGGTAAGAGTTTAATACTAAAGTGTTCTAAAATTAAAACTATCAAAATCGTTGTTATCAGATGATATCACTAAATATTTTACCACTAACAATAAGGTCCCTTTCAGAAAATATAAAGTGGTTGTACCAACTTTTTACTAAACTTTATCTTGAATTTTGAGACTTAAAAAACTACTTTTTTAATATTTCTTGTATTAATTTGATCTCATTTGGCTATGTTTTAGCGTAGTAGATATATATGTTTGTTGATTTTGACTGTTTAATTAGATTTATAACCACAAAGCTATTTTTGTTAAAATAAATATATTTTTGTAATAGACAACGTTGATTCAAATCGAAGTAGTTCTTATTGAGTGTTTAATTACTTATAATATTTACTCCTTCTATAATATGGAATCTAAGTAAAAAATTCAGCATTTTTTTTTACTTTATGCACTTTGCCAAGGTAAACTATACGAAAACAGATATACAATTACAAAATTGTACTTGAAACCTGAAAGCCCATACAATCTACTCCTCAAATAGCATATTATCTATGTAACTTGCAAGAATAACATACTTCAATTGGGTTTATAAGTTTGAATTCAATTTTCTCATAATCACCTTTTCTGACTTTTGAGTTTCAATTATAAAAAAATATATCTATTAAACCTACATGCATGTTTGATATGGTTCGATAGCTCAGTGTATGTAGATTATGGTGGTATACATAACTCAATACCGACAGTAAGGTCCCTTCCCGCTGATAAGGCCACATATTGGTTTGTCGCGTCAGTTTTTGGAAAAAAGTATTTTTCTGCGGGCGGATGTCGATTTCTCTCCCTCTACAGGTCGCATTTATCAACCGATTCTAGTTACATTTTGTAAGTAGGTACGCTAATTAAATAGAATTGTTTTTGTCGCCTCAGTTTATGAAAATTATCAAGAACAATTTATATTCTCAATGATTTCGTGTGTTTCTGCTGGCGGATTTCGGTTTCCGCTCCTCATCAGGGCGCATTTTTCCACTGATTCTCGTAAAATATTATTTCTTTGTTTGTCATGTAAAATTTTGAAAAGTAAAATAAACACACTCACGAGGTCTACACAGCTCACAGAGCTACTAGATTAGTGGTTTTAAATGTGGACTGGTATATGGTAGGTGTCGCTACGGAACCCTTCTTTGTAGGTGATCCGACACGC
Organism: Notocelia uddmanniana; assembly: GCA_905163555.1. Lineage (NCBI taxonomy): Eukaryota > Metazoa > Arthropoda > Insecta > Lepidoptera > Tortricidae > Notocelia > Notocelia uddmanniana. The sequence goes on from LR991052.1 coordinate 75,203,661, forward strand.
ACTTGGCCGGTTTTTTCTTTTGGAGTGTTTCCGAAAATTTTCACTTTATCGAAAAATGTTTGATGAAGACCTCTATTCATTTTGAAAGACCTATCCAACAACAACCCACACCATAATGTTGAAGCAAAAAAAAATGTCATCCCCACTTTACGTGTAGGAGAGGTACACTTAATTTTTTTTTTAGATTTTGTTTTGCCATTTTGTCAGATTTATTGCTTTATAAATCCATGCCAAATTGCAGTTTTCTAGCACTAACAATCACAGAGCAAAGCCTCGGACAGACAGACGGACAGACAGACAGACAGACGGACATGGCGAAACTACTGGGGTTCCTAGTTGACTACGGAAACCTTACATTTAGTGTAATAATTTGACTTGGAGTAAGACTCATACGTAAGAGAAATTCATCGTCTATATTTGCATATACTACACACAATCGTTTAACCGAGGTTGACTGCCGTGCAATGATAACGTTGTAATTTGAACTGTAAAGTTTGTAACATAAGGTAGATATTAGATTTTTTGTTGAGAAGTTTACATCAAACTTTTACTTGCCATTCATAAACTATAGTGTTGGGTTTTATAAACTCAACGTTTTATTTGGGACACACTCTTGTTGATACTATTATATTTACTTCGCAGTCTTGAGCGCTCCCAACACAGTCCTCTCGTCTCAGTGGAGCGATCGGGACTGGCTCCGCCCGTGAACAGCAACAGCAGATATACTGCGCCGCGCGGAACGCGCGACGGAAGAGACGGTATCGCGCGGAAGAAAAAGGGCTTATGCGCCAAATATGTTTTACCTCAATAACTCAGAAAAATTACAACATTTTGATAAATCGCTAATAACAAAAATTTATTATGTCGAAAGGTATTTTATGTATTTTTTTTACTTCGATAGTATGCAAGGTAACGTCACACAATTGAAATTAGGTGAAAATTAGACATGTTTTGACGATTCTTTTCTATCGAGCCAACTTTAGTTTTTAATGGTTTTGTTCAAAGTCAAAAATAGCAAATATGATCTAGTTTTCGTGTAATTGGTTTTTTTGGCATTTAGACTTGATTATGATAGGTAAATATTCAATCTGCGAACTGCAATTTGGCGTGGTACCCCCTCTTAAAACTACGGAACCCTACACTGAGCGTGGCCCGACACGCTCTTGGCCGGTTTTAAAGTATATTGGCGTTCCGTATGAAACATATCTGCTTCGCTAAATTTATCATAGTATACCGTATAGTTTTTATGTTTTAGATTGACATTGAACAAACAGTTAATACGTCTAGAGTTATTCTGTGGAGCCTTAAAACTTATTGCATTTATAAAAGAGCATTGTTTAAAATCATTCAAATTTATTTAGCAAAATAAAAACAAAGTAATCAACAAATCAATTTAAATACTTTACAAGATTTTTGTTTCCTTTCTATGGCGTAAAGGTTAGTTTGTGTTATATCACGGGTTCCATACGATTGATGCGCACTGTGTACATGTCTAACTAATGAGTTGAGGATTTAGGTATTTAAACACTAAGTCGTTTTGAGATAAAACAAAATAAATAAATATATTATGGACAATCGTACACATATCAACCTAGCCCCAAACTGAGCAGGGCTAGATTTAGGATAATTAGAGTTTAGGGCCAAATTGAATTAAGTTGTAATACAATATATGCTTGTATAACACCGTTTAACAGTTCTGTAATGGGTGACAGTTGCCGGTGCCACTCAGACCGGGTTGGCGATTAAAGACATTTGTTTTACATTACCTGTATGAAACTTTATTATATAAACTCCACTTTATTATCCACGTCACCATACCGCCGCTTTCAGAGGAAGTTTCAAATACACAGCAACCACGTGCTGGAATAATATACCTCCGCCACTCAGGAAATGTACCCTAAATAGTTTTAAATTACAGTTTAAACGTCAACTTCTAAAGTTACAAGAGGCACTTCCTCCCGGCAGTCGAGCTGTGCCGTCCTACATGCGACGATAATGTTATTTTGGTTTATTATTAATAGTATTTACTTTCATTAATTTATTGTTTTTCAATCAGGACGAATGTTACAAACTTACTTCTATACTTCAAGATATTCACACAAACATTTACACTATACAGTCTATATATATTTATAACATGAGACACTTCGTTCCCGACCAACAGCGAGCAATGGATTTATGATGTTGTAAGGGTCTGCCTGAAAACCAGCGTTGTAGTGAAGTTGCTGTAACATTATGCTGAGGCAAGCCCCTTTTTAACATCACAAGCATAACAACATGTTCATTTTAAATTGATATGTCTAACTTAAGATACACATTGCTAAGACTATTGTTAAGACATGCCTTGTGATGTTGAATAAAATATTTCTATGTCTATGTCTAAACTCGCAGATGAATTATGTTATCGTTCATAATTCATTCGTGAATTAGATAATAAACTGTATCTACCTATTGTATGAAATTATAGTTTATTGTTAATGTCCTATTGAACCAAACAACTATATTCTGTCATTATTCGTGTCAACTTCAATTGATAATATTTTGTACTTATTTCAGTCCCTTTAGTTGTATATACTCAATGAAACGATGTAGCATATTTATTTTATAAATTAAAAAAAAAATATGATTCATTTTCATACAAAATATTTAACTACCAAGGATGAAGGCAAAAGGGCATAATTTTTTTTTCAAAGCCTTCTGGCAGTCATTCTTTACATGCAGCCTATGGGTCAACTACACCAAAAAAGCATACAGTGCAGTACTATAATGGTTATAGGCCACCGATGGGACTGCCACGGCATTGCAGCGCATCAGGAATTCTTGTCGAGGGAAACATAGACTCGTTCCAGGCTATTATGCGCAAAAGAACAGCATCCCTGATGCACCGTCTTACAAACAGCACCAGCAATAGTTTGCTGGCTATTGTAGCTGGAAGGGTGGACGGATCCTTTTTTGAACACTGAACACGAATGCACACAAGCATTTGTCCAGTGTTAAAAAAAACTCCCGAATTATTACCCCACACGTGACCCCTGGGTGGTGCTAAAAGTGCAACAAAAACTGGCAACCGTACTTGTCTTCTCGAAGATCTCACGGTATGTAAATAAATGCGATACGACAAAAAAAAAACCGAATTATTTTTATATAATAATAATTTTAGAAATAAATACTTAATACTAACATTATCTTAAGTTAAATCGCTACTAACAGTACTAACATCATATATGGATATAACTGATCCGAAATAAATATTAATAAATAAAAAATAAATAAAGTAAAGAGTTGTTAACGTGGAGTTAAGCATAGTTAATGTCAAGTATGACAATATTCATAATTCGTTTGATATACGCACGTCAATAAAAGCACACACACACGTAGACGGCTGTGGCAGGTACACAGATTTGTCACCTTGACGTACTGTGATTGCTGGATTCAATATGGTGAAGTTTTTAGATTGGTCAAATTAAAATGTTTTGTAAATCATTGATATACATATTTTCCCTAGGGATTAAATGTACTACAATAACCCCGCTTAATAAGTGTAATATGTGTGTAAAAAAAAACAAGTCGCCATTGCCGCCATCATTATCGGTTAATACATATATTCGCTGTGGAATTTATTTTTCTTTTTGGTAGGATAATCTTTGTTAAATTGAATTTCTCGCAATCGAAGTGAATAGTGGAATATATAACTCTGGTCTACGAGTAAAAGCCGTCCCTCGAACTATTTGCTTGTGATAATATGGCATATTTTAGACCCTAATAAACAGTCATACAATCTACTATCAATGTCTATTTATGTCTTTATAGCGTAGCTACTTCTGACTGTACATGCTACTCAGGATGTATTTATTAATCCGTTGAAACCAACCACTCCGAACGTGTAAATTAGAAGCGAGTCCTTTGATAACCCCCGTGCATTAGAAAAGCTTCTCAAATCGAAGTCTAGCTGAGCCAACTTAAAACTCTATTATTTGTGTTCTATATATCCTTTCATACGTCCGTTCGGTCGGGGGCGTGGATAATCCTTTCGTATAAATCGTAAACACCATTGGCCCCGGGCAAATGTTTAATAGTGTTTTCTCCCCGTTCACTTGAAATACAATCTTTTAACTTCTTTTGTTTAGTCTCCGCGAAGCTGAAAGAAAATAAGAAAAGACGTCAATGTGTCTCATTTAAATCCTTTCTTCATTCAAAATCTATTTTCACGTCCATTAGTCGATTTTTAGGGTTCCGTACCAAAAGGGTAAAAACGGAACCTTATTACTAAGATTTCGCTGTCCGTCCGTCCGTCCGTCTGTCACCAGGCTGTATCTCAAGAACCGTAATAGCTAGACAGTTGAAATTTTCACAGATTGTGTATTTCTGTTGCCGCTATAACAACAAATACTAAAAACAAAATAATAATAATATATAGGGGGGCTACCATACAAAAAAACGTGATAGTTCACCCCTTTTTCATGGCTAGTTATTAATTAGTTGAAATAAATCTCAAGAACCGTAATATTGTGGCTACAACAACAAATACTAAAATCAAAATAATAATTATTATTAGGGGGGTCCCATACAACAGAGTAGTTGTTGGCGATTTTTTTTTCTGGTACGTAACCCTTCGTGCGCGAGTCCGACTCGCACTTTGCCGGTTTTTATTTAAATGTAGCGAAAAAAATAATGCTACTCTTAGTGGTATCTTTCCTTTTGTTCCTGGCGTAAATAAAAATGATACAAAATGAAAAGAAAACATCTTTCCTAACCGTCGCCTACGTAATTACGACCCGCCGAACTCTCGCCCGGTTTCCGAAAAGGGACAGGAAGAACACATCTTATTGCAATGGAATTAGATGCAGGAATGTTAAATTAAATGTCTTTGATATTTATCGTAACGCTGAGATTATTTGATATGATCATTTAGAATGCATAGTGTTGTGAGTTATTTATAAATCGGCATCTACTCGTACTGGCGACTTCACTGTCCTTTATTGGCCAGAACGCATCTTGAATGCATACATTAAATGCGCGTAGGCACCAATGCCTCTAGTCTGGTCTATTAGATACTTGGCTCCAGAGGTCGATTCGCTTCGTAAGTCACGCATTCCAATGTGATTTTGAATTTGATTCAATCTGTTTTGCGTCTTCGCTTCCAAGAGAGCTGAAGGTCGTGTCTGGATCAATAAATGCGCCCAGCGCGTGGAATATTAATCAGAATTAAATTGAACGCGTAACGTATGTTGCCAATCGACCCACAGGAGTGGGTCGGGGAAGGAATGTATACGTACAGTAAACTGCAAATGTAGATGATCATTTTAGTACTTTGTCGCACTAACGTAACAATACTGGGACAATTGGGATGCGTCAAAGTAGTAACAATGACAAGGTACTAAAATGATCGAACTCGAATAATCTTCGAAAAAGAGGTTAATCGTCGAATCCGACTCGGCTGGGCAGCGTTCGGGAAGCTACGGCACATCTTTTCGTCCAATATCCCGTAGTGTCTCGAGACGAAAGTCTTTGACCATTGTGTGTTGCCAGTGATGACATACGGTACTGAAACGTGGTCGCTTACAATGGGCCTCATAAGAAGGCTCAAAGTCACCCAAAGAGCAATGGAGAGGGCTATGTTGGGAGTTTCTCTGCGAGATCGCATCAGGAATGAGGCCATCCGTAGCAGAACCAAAGTGACCGATATAGCCTTCCGAATCGCTAAACTTAAGTGGCAGTGGGCGGGGCACATAGCACGTAGAACCGATGGCCGTTGGGGCGGAAAGGTTCTCGAGTGGCGACCAGGTACCGGAAGGCGTAGCGTGGGCAGGCCCCCCACACGGTGGACCGATGACCTGGTGAAGGTCGCGGGTGTCCGCTGGATGCGGGTGGCGCAGGACCGGTCATTGTGGAAGTCTTTAGGGGAGGCCTATGTCCAGCAGTGGACGTCATTCGGCTGACATGATGATGATGATGACTAAAATGATCATCTACTTTTGCTGTTGACTGTACCTAGTGTAAGAGCTCAGTTTGTCATTCCATTGTGCGAGGAACATACACCGACGAAGGTAAACAAGCTTACGGCCTGCCTGATGGTAAACAGACACCGTCGCCTACGGACGCTTCAGATTCAGATATTTATTGATAAAATTAGAAATTTTACACGTCAATAATTATTTAACAGTTCCATGCTGTTGTATGTTGTACTACATACTGAGTGGGTACATAGGTAATATGATGTTAGTTTTAGTTTGTCAATATTTTCTCAATATGTTAATATAAACATTTATATTAGTATAAAGTTTAACATAAGATTAACATTTTCTCTGTATAAATTTGTTTACACTGTAACAAGCTAGTTCAATGAGCAACGTTTTTAATTTATTTGTGAAAATCGTGTCACTGGCTGAGTTTCTTATAGTAATTGGAATACAAGCAAGTCCAGAATAACAAGCGCATTGCCAACCCTCTATTAGCTTGAGGATACTGTGTACTAGAGACATATGCAGGTCTCACTCTCAACACAGCGCATCCTCGGTCGCTGTGGTGACCTTGCTCACCATCAGGAACACGACACCACATACCTAAGGAGTAAGTGGTGGTGTCATTATGACTTCCCGTGGGTCAGATGACGGACCCTTGGGACTGCAGAACAGTCAGAAACGCACTGACGACCCTTTTTAGGGTTCCGTACCCAAAGGGTAAAAACGGGACCCTGTTACTAACACTTCGCTGCAATGTCCGTCCGTCCGTCGGTCTGTTACCAGGCAGTATCTCAAGAACCGTAATAGCTAGATAGTTGAAATTTTCACAGATTGTGTATTTCTGTTGCCGCTATAACAACAAATACTAAAAACAAAATAATATTTATTATTAAGGGAGGCTGCCATACAAAAAACGTGATATATTAGCCCTTTTTCATGGCTACCAATCGTCGAGCTAATCTCAAGAACCGTAATAGTTAGACAGTTGAAATTTGCACTGATTATGTATTTTTTATTGTGGCTATACAACAATAAATATTAAAATCAAAATAATAATAATAATTAAGGGGGGCTCCCATACAGCAGAGTAGTTGTTGGCGTTTTTTGCTGTATCTCATGAACCGTAATAGCAAGGAGGTTATTTCTGGTACGGAACCCTTCGTGCGCGAGTCCGACTCACACATGGCCGGTTTTTTTGATGTACGGATGCATTGGTATATTCGTTATAATAGGAGCGTTCGTGGCCCAGCGGCGCACGGGAGCGCTCAGTTAGTGGTTACTAACTGAGCTTTGAGTGGTTACTCAAAGCGGTCATCCATCCCAGAAATGACCTGGGCCCACGTTGCCTTACCTCGCATACCGCATGCGGTACGCGGGCGCCTCTGGGCCACGAGACCACGATAATGTACCTATATACATGGCTACGTTTTCTCTCGTAATCTTATTTCAATTAAGGAATTTTCGGAATAAATAACATCAGCTCCGAATATCTTTAAATACAGTTTGTTTTGCCCTGTTAACGAGCTGATTTCATTATGTTTCGACTTTTCCCTTTCTAAAGATATTTATTTCAACTGAAATATCCCCTAATTAACACGATAAAGTATCCTAATTTGAGGGAAAAAATGGTGCGTGCTAATAGGTTCAATAATAGATATTGTTACCCCGGTGTCAAATGTCCCAGGCCGCGTCATAGCAACCCTGCCTCGAGCGAGGATGGCATAATGAGCGAAGGATTAAAAAAAAAATGCCTAAAATCCAGCTAAAAATTCGCTAGTAAATGTCAACGGGTATTATCCGGTTTAATTCAAATTCAAATTCAAAATATTCTTTATTCAAATAGGCCTAGCAACAAGCACTTTCGAATCGTCAGTTATAACATGTATTAACATATATATTAATTAATTATTTAGAGCAATTTATTGATGCTATTATTATTATAGACATTATAATGATACACAACTACTTTTAAAGATGGATAGGTTTTTGCCATCCGTCCTTGCTTGGAGTTTCACCGAAAACGTTGTATGTAGCTATGCTTTACGTAGGAATATAAGACTTTTTTATTTCACCAGTGCGAGCGTTTTGAGGCGTCCGTATCTGAACGGAGTAACATTCAAGTTCCCTCGACGCGGCTCAGGGCCGAGCCCGGCCGTAGATTTGCAATACGTATTTGTTCTTTATCATTTGCGGCTGCCGAGTTATCTTTGGATATTTAGTAATCTCTGTAATTCCATTAGGTATTACGCTGTGCTGTATCTCAGTTATCTTAAGATACGGAGGGTTTAGAATCACTATGTAAATAGGAAGGTAAACTATGATAATATTTGAGTGTTTTCTCAGATTATTACCGTGCCAGGGTCGTTGATGTTTTTTGGGGGCAATTTTAGCGCTCGTTGTGCAACGCATATAAATCAAATAGTGATTAGTAGATGTGGGTAACGCTTCACATTCGAAACTGTTAGAGTGAGAGACATTTAGGCACATTCAATTGGAATGACATTAATTTTTAGGGTTCCGTACCTCGAATGGAAAAAACGGAAGCCTTATATGATCACTTTGTTGTCCCTCCGTCCGTCTGCCTGTCTGTTAAGATCTTTTTTTCTCAGGAACGCGTGGAGGTATCAATCTGGAATTAATATCAGATACTGTCCCTTGGAGTTGTGAAAAAATCAAACTTCTAAGCCGACGCAAGCAAAAGGTACAGCCGTTTATGCCGCAAATTTTCGACACTCGCAAGGGAATCAAAACCTACAGGGTATACGTACTTCCCGTGAACTCAGAATCTTGAAATTTGATACGGAGCAACGTTTTATAGTACAGATGAAGGAAAAAATGCGAAAACCGTAAATTTTTAGTTACATCAATATGATTAAAATATTTATACGGAACCCTCGGTGCGCGAGTCCGACTCGCACTTGGCCGGTTTTTCTGATAGGACATTGGTATAGCAGCGTACCACTCGCAGGCGGTCGCCTGGTTGCGCTATGGTCCTCCGTTGTGGGGCCGCAGCAATGGAATCTTCTGGGTGAGCTCGCTTCATCGCTCTGGCTAGATGCTGGCCAAGAGCAATCCCATTTTTAATAAAAAATAATCCACCAGATTGTTGTCATGCAAAGGAAATGCATCCCAATACTAGCCAACATCCACCAACCGCATAGCTGCAGACCACATTTTAGACACCTGAATCTTTTAACTTCACTACATGGATACATATTGAGATTGCAATTTTCGTCCGCGAAATCTACACCTATTTAAAATTAACCGAAACAATCGTCGCTGTCACAACCTGAAACTTCCAGAACCTACAATAGAAATATATAAAAATGGACCATGTTATAGAGCAAAAAAATATTTAATAAATTACAGGCCAAACCGTGTATACTCGTAGATATTTTCCATCCAATACTTAAGAACGTGATACGTCAGGTTACGTGCTCATCACACAAAATGCCCTGACAGGGATTTAATCCTGGGTCCACCAGCTTGATAGGCTGTGAAACTGTTTAGATATCTTGATTATTTATTGCCATAAAACCTTAAAAATATCTAGCATGTCGCAGTTACAAAAAAAGACCAGGCTAAATTTGCACAGTTAATCATCGTCGAGTAGCCGTTCACAATAATCGCCGTGCCATACTTTTCCGACGGTTTCAAATGGCCACTGACATTCATTGACCGGTAATTCATGATTGCCATTGAGACGTATCGCAAAATATCCACCCACATTATTCTAATTAGAAAAAAAACCCGCGTAGCTCATCCACAAACAGTGGTATTTGATTTCAGAGACCTCTCACGCCTGTAGCGGTGAATTAGTACGCGGTACCGCGGTATAGCCGTCATTGGATGTCAAATTATTCGTATTGTGGTGGTTTTTGGTACCAAAGGGGTGGTATTTTGGTACCTCACACTGACTGTTATAAATGCAATTTTTTTTTCATCATCATCATATTTTATTTATTTATTTTAGTATTTAATTTAACAAAACGTTATCATCTTAAAAGTTTATAATATCTGCCGAACTGCATAGCAGTTTGTCGGCAGAAAACCCAGTAACCCTCCACCACTTAAATGATAATTAAATACTCGTATTACTAGTGTAGTATAGGTACCACCACCACCATATCAGCCAAAGGACGTCCACTGCTGGACATAGGCCTCCCCCAAATTCACGGAAGGTATATGCCATAATCGCCACGCTTGGCATGCGGGTTGGTGATCGCAGTATCTCCACCGCACTCCAGGGATGCTGCTGCCCATCCCCCGGTGGTCTTGGTCGTAGTTTTAGGACACCCGGGTAAAAACACCAGAGTAACCAAATAATAATAATATTTACACTGAAGAAGGTGCATCCATCTTCTCACAGAACTTCAAGCATTCGTCATACACATCTATCCATCTATTTAGGCTCTCATTTTAAAACGCCATGCTAGTAGTAGGTATGTAGTAGGTATCACAGTCAGGGTAATTGCGCGAAGCGTCTCCGTTGCAGCTTTCAACAAAAATTCTTTCGTATGTCTGTCTGTCCGGATTTTCTCCTCTACAGGTCGCATTTCTCAACTGATTCTCGTGAAATTTTGTTAGCAGGTTCGATAACTATATTTTATACAGGATGATTTCGGGGTGGTGATCATGAATCAGTTTATCCGACTTGGTATCTGCGAGCCATTTCAAAAAAAATTTAGTCACACGAAACAAACGCATTTCACGCTTAATTTATTTTGATGACATAAATACAAAATCTCCGAAAAACATGGTTACCCTATTCCATTTGACGGATAGTATGGAGAGTTGACAGTGAAATAGGGTGACCAAGTTGAATTAAAAAGTATTATTTCTCATTACAATTTGAACTAAAAGAGATTTATTTGAGATATAATGGACGATTAACACTGAACGGCTGGAGTCGGCGCGCACCCCACTAGAGTCAAAGGAGTTCGAACCCTCTATACAGAAGCTAGACTTCATATCCAAACGGCAGCGGCAGAGAAGGGTTCGAATTCCTTTGACACTGGTGGCGTTGACCTTCATACCAACAGTAATGGTAGACACCATCATCAATCACTCCGGATCACGAGCCCAAAATCAGGTATTAGGGCGCATAAAATTAGCAAACCTGGAGATAATTCCATAACCGTAATTTTCTTATTCTATGATTTAAAGTATTGTTAGTTATGGTTAAAATAAAAAGAATTAAACATTTTAAAGCCCCGCGTCAATGTTAAAAAAACGAAAAACTAAATTTTTAACACTTTTTGATTTTGTAAGTAACCCATAATAAATAACTTTGTAAAAGTACCTGTATTATGATAAGAAAGAATATCATTTAGTCAATTATCGTGGATATTTTTTGTTTAATACGTATCTTATAGTACTAATAAAATGTTGACGGCATCAATTAAACACTTTTGACGTATTTATGTATTTGGTTCTCCAATAATTATCCATATTTGTGACTTTAGAGATCTGCAATATGGTGATAAATTATAAAAATGAAACGGCTTCTCTATGCACATAACTACGTCAAAAGTGTCAACATTGACGCGGAGCCTTAAAATGTTTAATTATTTTAATTTTAAGTATAACTAACGATACTTTAAATCATACAAAAAGAAAATTACAGTTATCGAATTATGTCCAGGTTTTGCTAATTTTATGCGCCTATATAGTTTCTTTTGTCGAGTCAATTCTATAAAACCCTGAAATACGAAAAGAAAACTTTTTGCGAGTGTTCCTGTTGTGACAAGTGGTCTGCGGTAAACACTAAGCAAACAAACTCCACGCGGCATTGACCAATATATCGTGACCGGCTCATTAATTAACAAAGACGATTAGCATTCGACTCGTTCAGTAATCATGCGCATAGCCTGTCACTTCCTATTGACAGTTTCTGAAGTGTGAAGTCATCTGTAAGATGTTCCCTACGTCATGTGTGTTGTGTAATTTGAATAATTGTTCATTATTCATTAAACACTTGATAAATTAATTTAGTGGAAAATTTTATGTATGAAATTTCGCGAACGTTGATTTCTTCGTTAAGTTATTTAGTACGCAGTAAGATGAAGAAAACATATATCTGAGTTTAGGAGGCGCTTGTATTTAAAAAATAATTGCTTGAAATGTATTCAAACACCATCAACTAACAGTTTTGATTTAGTTTTTATTACCATAATCCGCAATATTAACTCTAAGTAATTATTTTATTAATAAAATAATCAGGTCGGCCTGTTTAGCCTAGTTGGTAGTGTCATTGCCTCCGAAGCTAGAGGTCCCGGGTTCGATTCCCAGTAAACATATTTGTTTCTGTGGTGAGCAGAGACATTTGTTCCTGAGACTTGGATGTTTTCTATGTATTTAAGTATATATCTATTAAATATATCGTCGTCTAGTACCCATAACACAAGCTTTATTGAGCTTACCGTGGGACTAGTTCGATTTGTGTAAAAAATGTCCCCTAATATTTATTATCGTCCCATAATATTTATTATTGTGCCCTAATATTTATTATTGTCCCCTAATATTTATTATTGTCCCCTAATATTTATTATTGTCCCCTAATATTTATTATTGTCCCCTAATATTTATTATTGTCCCCTAATATTTATTATTGTCCACTAATATTTATTATCAGGCACAGCTCCAACAGTATCCTGTATATTAAAAAGTTTTGGGTATGGCAAATAAAAAGTGTGGCCCAATTTGAATGTTACTAACTTAGATATAGTGCACCGTTTAATTTTTTGCTCCTATTACAGGCCACACCCTGTATAATCCCTTACCAACAAATTATGGATGTGATAACGTCTGAAACAAAGAATTAATTCTTATTAATATGATTTTACGGAGGTGGCTGTACAAGCCCTGCCACTTTTCACTCCTTTTTTTTGTTGACCCAGGGGAAATCCGTTATGGATCCCACCTGGCCCGGGAGAAGCCGAGTGGGTATGTCCGACTCGCACGGACTAAAACCCCTGGGGTGTTCCACGGCTCGCATTTGGACAGAGCCCCGGGAACGCTATTGCACACATCCGGAACTCTGTCAGCGTTGCCCTCTCGGGCTCGCATAGTGTGGTAGCCAGCTACCAACTTCGCTTTCGACACCCCAGAACACAATGGGGGCCTTCTAGCACGAGACCACTGCTAGTCGGGTGAAGGAACTCCCGTCCTGTCACCCGCAGGTCCCCGTTATGGTGGCTGCATGCGGCCTGCAAAGGCCCTTCGCCGCCCACCTGGTCTCCTACGGCGCTGAGGGAGTGAGTTAGCGTCATCCTCACGCATCCGCTCTGCAGCCTCCTTCTGTGACAGGACCGTCACACTGAATGTGTCCGCCCAGGCCTCCGCACTGCGCACCATTTGATTAATGCCGGCAGAGAAAGGTCACGCCCTACAACCGTGGACAGCGCTACGCAGGGTACCACCCATGCGGGGCACTCCTAACGCGTGTGCTTGGCTGTATCCACGGCTCTTCCGTCACAGTGGTGACACTCTGCTGACGGCTCCCTACCCACCACCTCACACAGGTACTTGCCGAAGCAAGGAGGAACGTCAGGTGGAACGTGGGTGCGCGTTTGCGTTCGACCCATTCCTTGATAACATGCCGAACAGCGGCTACCAGATCCCGGCTAGCTCCCGGGATTTCCAAACGCTCTGACCACCTTTGGTACAGCACTTGGTGCGCGTCCGTTCGCCACTGCTGTACCTCCCGAGGAGCGGGCCAGTTTCCTTCCTCTCTCGCCTGCTTTAGCCGCCAGAATATTATGGACTGGACCCCGGCTTCCAAGTCCCAAGGGGGACTCCCAGCAAGCAGGCCAGCAGCTACTTTTCAACCCTAACCAAGTCAAATGTTGAGCTTAAAATTTATCTGCATTGTGTAAATGTTTTTTTTTATTAAAAAAATGGGATTGCTCTTGGCCGGCATCTAGCCAGGGGGCAAAGATGTGTGCAAATTTACATAATCTGTGCAGAGACATAATCTGTGCAAATTTCAACTGTCTAGCTATTACGGTTCTTGAGATCCAGTTCGGCGAGTGGTAGCCATGAAGAGGGCTAAAATATCTCGTTTTTTGTATGGGAGCCCCCCTTAGTTATTATTATTATTTTGTTTTTAGTAGTTGTTGTTATAGCGGCAACAGAAATACACAATCTGTGAGAATTTCAACTATCTAGCTATTACGGTTCTTGAGATACAGCCTGGTGACAGACGGACGGACGGACGGACGGACAGCGAAGTCTTAGTAATAGGGTCCCGTTTTTGCCCTTTGGTTACGGAACCCTAAAAATGGTTTAAGAAAGCTCATATTCTTTTTTTAACAGCTAACGATATCCAACACGATGTTTTTGTAAATAATGGATTCTGGCACTTTACATGTAGGGGAGGTACTTTAAAAACAATGTTTTTCCAATATTTTATTATATCATTTTGTCTGCTTGGTTGATATGTAATATATACCCATATCAAATTACAGCTTTCTAGTAGGACTAGTAGTAACGGTTACTGAGCTAAGCCCCGGACAGACGGACAGACGGACGGACGGACATGGCGAAAATATAAAGGTTCCTTAAAACGGAACCCTAAAACGACCTGCCCATGGTCCTTTATGGAGATGGTTCTTAGACATTTTAGCTAAGTTTAAGTATCGGAGGTCTTAAAAAAAATATAAATTTAGGTTAGTTTATTATGAACTAAAGTAAATTTTGCCTTGTTATTCTATATTCCATGAACGCAGGCCCAGTCTCATCGAGACGGCGCATTCAACCACCACACTGTGACAGCCGTTTCGGCGTCTGTCTATAAATACTCGCACATATCACGGCGAAGGCCGGGAAAGTCGGGGATCAACCCGCGTTGACAACAACACGCTGAACCAGCGTACGCCCGGCCTCCAATCACGTGTTATTATTACGTATTACCAGAACAAGATATACTGGTAATTAGAGTTCGTTCCCGTTTGAAAGAGGCGTGGCGCGAGGCCTTGTGATAAAAGCGGCGATTTTAAACTTTTTTTGTTAGCTGGTGACATCGCCTGGTGATATGACCGTGAAAGTCATGGAAAACTTAAAATTAGAATAGTTGTATATAATTTATAATTATTGTTCGAGAGAACGCGAGGAGCGAGCGAAGCGTCTCCGTTTCAGCTTGGGAAGAAATGCTTTCGTATGTCTGTCCGGCGGATGTCCGGATTTCCTACTCTACAGGTCGCATTTCTTAACGGTTTCTCGTCAAAAATTTGTGAGCATGTTAAAAAAAATGATTTTTTCGACAGTTTTTGTAAAAAAAAATTCAATGGCGTAGCCATGGCGATTGATAACCTAATACCTTCGATCAATAATAAACCTAGATACACTATTTGCCTGTCAACGGCGTCCACGCTCAAGAGTGCTTAAATTCCGTTTAAGCACTCTTGCGTTCACAGTCGCGCGCTAGCCATCGGCGAGTCAACATGCCTAAGTCCTCCGAGAAAAAGTGCAAAAACAACACGTTAACGACGTTAAAAAAGGATGGAATTTCGTATGTTCGATGACTATTTATTTAAAGTTTCATAATTTATTGAATTTGTAGTTATATCAGGCTATAACACGCTTATAAAAAATATTTTATGTAAATATTTGAAATACTCAAACAGCCAACCAGCTACGCTGCTGTCTCTTTCCCTCACGTTGAGTTAGTCGTATATTGAAACGGAACGGAGAACGGACGAATTGGACTATAGTAAAATTTCGAATGAAAGGAATCGCAGACTGAAAACTTTTTTACGAAAGTTTACATTTATTGTTTTTATTGTACACACATAATTATGTATGGAGTATATTTGTATTTTACTTTATTCATATATCAAAATGGACCCGGGTATATCCTTAAACTACGACCAAGACCATCGGGGAATGGGCAGCAGCATTCCTAGAGTACGGTGGAGATACTGCGATCGCCAACCCGCATGCCAAGCGTGGCGATTATGGCATTTACCCCCCATGAAATTGGGGGAGGCCTATGTCCAGCAGTGGACGTCCTAGGGCTGATATGGTGGTGGTGGTATATATCAAAATCGGGTGGTAACAGTTTGTTTGTCTGACATGTCGCTCTGCTCAGTATACGTTGTTTAAATCAAAAATGTTTTTACTCATTTTGATACGGTTTTCACTTAGATGTAGCTTACTAACCTAACTTACTATTAACCTTATTACAGTTTTCCAAAAAATTAAATTAAGAGAGATAAATGGAGGCAAATTATAGCTAAAGAAAGAAGTGAAGAATATTTTAAACCAAATGATTCTAGCGTGGTTTGTTCCTGTCACTTTTCAGAATTTTGTTTTATGACAACGCATATAACTGATAAAAATAAACTATGTATTCAGTTTTCATTTAAATTTATTTCTTAATTATTGCCACTAAACTGACATTGATTAACTTTTTTTAACAACTCGCGCTAATTGGGTACACTTATTTCTGAAAATGCCCTTGTAACATTTAGTTAAAGCAAATTGTTCGTGATGATTTATATGGTATGAAAATAAAAAAAATATGAGGGTACAATCTTACACAAATCGACATAGTCCCAAACTTAATAAAGCTTGTAATATGGCTACTACATAATATATACTACTTATATTTAAATATAAATAAATACATAAAAAACATCCAAGATTCAGGAACAAATATTCATGCTCAAATGCTTACCACACAAATAAATGCCCTGACCGGGAATCGAATCCGAGACCTCTTGCTTAATAGACAGACAGGGTCGCTATCAACTAAGCCAAAGTGGTCGTGTTGGTATAAATCGACGTTACCACCTGACAAGTCGTATGCTTGTATTCCACCGATGCCTATTAAAAAAAAAACAATTTAGACTCCATGGCACACGATACGGCCTCTGTTCCAATGTTGACATCTAATCAGTGGAAAATCAACAGAAACGAAACTGAACCTAATTGCTCTTGATTTACGGTGTACAATCTGTTAACATAATGCGGACTTTTGTGGAAATTTTCCACAATCGATACGTGCATTTTGTAATGTTATAACCGCCAAACACTATCATTCAAAATAAAACGTTATGTTTGTGATGTAAGGCTTAGTATCGAATAAAAGGAAATGGTACAAATCACATTGCTTTTTTTTGTGTGTCTCCTATACACGCACACAGTCGCAATGAAATTCGGACACTTTTTCGACTTGAATTTGCAGGTGATAGTGTATCTAGGTTTATTATTGATCGAAGCCTAATACGTATAATTAGCCAGGTCTACAGCCCACATAGCCACTAGTTTAGTATTTAATAAATATTAAAATATGCATTGTTTAAGAGGGCGCAGTACCCTCGGTTCTCCATACAAACGTATTTATGCTCTCATTTTAAATCGCCATGCTAGAATAACATGAAACTTTGTATACACAATGGGATCCGGCATATCTAGGTCGGAAATTAGTTTCTGTTGATAGAAAGTGTAAAAGGAAAAAATACAGTTTTTTGAGTTTTTTACGGCTTGAATGAAAACCTTAATAATCGTTGTATTTTTTCTCCATTATAATTTCAAGCAACAGAAACTAATTTCCGACCTAGATATGCCGGATCCCATTGTGTATACAAAGTTTAATGTTATTCTAGCATGGCGTTTAAAATGAGAGCATAAATACGTTTGTATGGAGAACCGAACGTACTGCGCACTCTTAATGGGGTAGGTACCTACACAGATTTTATTTAATTTAATTCGAGGCAGTAAAATAATAAATCCAATTTACAAATTTACCTAAACTATCTATGTTACGATCCGTTAAAAACATCAAATGCCCTCGCCTCGATAAGCTTACATTATCGTAATAGACGGGTGAATGGCTCCCGACAATATAGAATACGGCGTCGCGGCAGACCTCGCCGGACATCCAAGATGAACTCCACGACTTTGATCAAGACTGGTGGGAGGCTGCCCAGTACAGGGATACGTAGAAGAAAAGGGCCCAGCATTGGGACACTTGTGGCTCTTAATAATAATAATTGTAAAAGAATTTCGGTTGATGAACGCGAGCGCACCGCGTGAGGGTCTTACCAATCAATAACAATCAGTGCATTATTGATTGTTTGCCTCAATGATCGTCACTTGTTTATGTATTAGATAGCGCGACTTTATTTTCATAAGTTACTATAGGTATACCTATTCCATATAACGTTAGGATAATTGTGAGTTAATCATATTAGAAAGAAAGAAAGAAGTCCTTTATTCGTGACAAAAAAAACAATGAATTAACAAAAAAACAAAAGTAAAAAAAGTAAAAGTAAAAGTAGTTTATTCTTCAAATTAGGCATATTACATGCACCTATGAACGTCAATAAACTACCACCGGTTCGGAAAAATAAACCTCTGCCACGAGAAGAACCGGCGTAAGAAACTCGGCGAGGTGTCATTTTTTCAAAACAATATACATTATATAGTTAAATATAAAATTACATTACTACAAAATAACTTAAATAACAATGCTACAGTAGAAAATATATTTTCGCGATAGATTACCCGTGCAGGACGCTATCACTGCCACACATCCCTATCCATGATGTAATCGTTTATCTTATAATATGCTCTTGAAATAAGTGTTTGTTTTACTACAGATTTGAATTTAGAATTGCTAGGTTCAGTAATGTATTTAGGAATTTTATTGTAGAATTTGATACAATTTCCCAAGAACGACTTTTTCGCCTTTACTAGTCTATAGAAGGTTATTTTGAGTTTCCCAGTATTTCTCGTGGCTATTGGTTTATCAGCGTTCGTTGGAAAATTGCCCAAATTCTTCCTAACATACATTATTATTTCAAATATGTATAGGGACGGCAGGGTTAGAATATCTATTTCTTTGAAAAATTCTCTTAATGAATCACGCGACTCCAAGTTATAAAAAAAAAACAGAGACCGATACATAATTAATTTTGTCACGAAATAGTCACAACTCAGCGTGATGACCATTTGGTGAAGACACGGCGCCATGACGCCATCATTGCACTCGCATCAACATAAACAAAATTGCAAACAAATAAAATACAGCGAAACCACGACAAGAAAACGAAATAAAAAAAAAACTTAAAGTATGCCGCGCAACTTTATAACGCCGTCATGCAAACACCACTTTACAAAGCTTTTGTGCTATCTGTGGCTTTAAGAGGGCGCAGTACGTTTGGTTCTCCATACAAAAGTATTTATGCTCTCATTTTAAAATGCCATGCTAGAATAACATGAAACTTTGTATACACAATGGGATCCAGCTTCTCTAGGGCGGAAATTAGTTTCTGTTGCTTGAAATTATAATGGCGAAAAAATACAGCGATTATTAAGGTTTTCATACAAGCCGTAAAAAAGTCAAAAAACCGCTGTATTTCTTTTCTTTTCCAATTTCTAGCAACAGAAACTAATTTTCGACCTAGGTATGCCGGATCCCATTGTGTATACAAAGTTTCATGTTATTCTAGCATGGCGTTTTAAAATGAGAGCCTAAATACGTTTGTATGGAGAACCGATCCACACCGATCGTACTGCGCCCTCTTAAACTCACTGCTTGAATCAGCACCAGACTGCGACATATTTGCTAGTAGATGGATAGATGTGTATGACGAATGCTTGAAGTTCTGTGAGAAGATGGATGCACCTTCTTCAGTGTAAATACCTATTATTAATATTTGGTTACTCTGGTGTTTTTGTTGGACCCGGGTATGTCCTAAAACTATGACCAAGACCACCGGGGGATGGGCAGCAGCATCCCTGGAGTACGGTGGAGATACTGCGATCGCCAACCCGCATGCCAAGCCGACGCTGGTGATCCAATTGTATAGATTGTCTTAAGCAGATAAACTACTTGCCAAATAATAATTTAAAGAAAATTAAGATAAACAGGTTTATTTAGTTTCTTAAAAACCGGCCAAGTGCGAGTCGGACTCGCACACGAAGGATTCCGTAATATTATCTATACAACATTAGACACTTTATTATTACCATTTTTATTTATTTTTTATCAGTAATAAGAACGTTAAATAATATCAAGTAGAATTTAGTTCAAGTGCGAGTCGGATTTTAGTTTGCCCATACATTTTGAGGCGCAGCGCCTGATGAACACAACGAGCAACTTTTTAAAAGTTTTTTTTTTTAAATTGGAGCTCCCTTATGATTTATTTCATTTTGTTTTTAGTATTTGTTGTTATAGCGGCAACATATATACATCATCTGTGAAAATTTCAACTGTCTCACTATCACGGTTCATGAGATACAGCCTGGTGACAAACGGACAGACAGACATACAGACGGACGGACAGCGGAGTCTTAGTACCGTCTTAGTCCCGTTTTACCCTTTGGATATGGAACCCTAAAAAAACGACGGAAAATTAGAAATATTAAACAATTAGGTAACATGCTAAAATGGGATCACCGCCACGAAATAAGCCATTTTTATTAATAATATAATAGATTTTACACCACACCTGGCAAGCTGCGCGTCCGGAAAAACCCACTTATTGGCCAAGTGGCGACGTAAAATTGTGTACGAAACACGGGTCGTAAAACAGAAAGCCCTCTCGCATATTTATGACCCTCACCTACGGCTCGGGCCTCAAACATCTGCGATATCGGCCTTTCTTTGTTTTACAACCCTTGTATCGTAATGTACTATTTTTAAATTAAAAGAGTAGTTTTTTTTTTAAAGGTGCGATGTGTAGCGATATATTAATTATTTAGATTTTATTTATTTGTAATTTTTTTATATATTCTTTAAATACTGTAGCCGTTAATTGTACGTGTTTATTTGAATTTTATATGTCGATACTGTGGAATATGGACGATATAAGATGACCAGCCCGGCTAGTATGATAGCTTATACCGTCACTTTTATGTGACGTTTCAGTACATTTTGGCCATATAACGTGACGGTATAAGCTATCATACTAGCCAGGCAGTTCTCGTCAAATAGTCATAATTACGCTCCCAGTAGTGTTTTTCTTAACCAGGTGTGCCTCACTAGATAAAGAAATAGCCGAATAGCGGAAACAAATGACACGCGTTATTAACGTTCGACTGTCAACCTTATTGCCCGGTAATAAGCACTAATAATGCCCAAGATCACGGCTAATGTCTCATTGTCATTTGAGTAAAAATAAATTGTGGATATTTGTGTATCGCGGCAGTCCGCTGGCTGTATGTAGTATTGCGTCATGTGAAAAATCACGGTCGAATGCCATTACGGATCTTATTACGTTGACACAAGGTATGTTGTATATTGCGCGCCGTAAGATTGTACGGTTTCGGTTGAAAGATTACGGAAAGTGCGAATTTACGATAGATTTTTCCGAACGTTTGAGGGATGTTTACATCGTCTCCATCGAACTGCCCAAAGCGATAAGTGACGTGACGTAATTTTATTTATTTAAAAAGCTTTGTTGCACGGGATACAGAATTATACAATTGGCGGGATTAATGCCAAATAACATTGCGACACACACACACACACACACACATGAAATATTTGTTTTGACACTTTTGACCGTACAAATAAAGTATGTTTAGTTCATAAGAATAATTATAAATAGAAAAAATTATAAATAATTCAAAAAAATATATAAAAAGATTATTTTCATCCTCCTAGCGTTATTCCCAGTACAGTTGCATCCTGAAGGATGCCTGGGGTCCGCTACCTAATCCCAAGAATTGGCATAGGCACTAGTTTTTACGGAAGCGACTGCCATCTGACCTTCCAACCCGAGGGGGAAACTAGACCTTATTGGGATTAGGCTTGTCAAGTGAGTGGGCAACTTGACTGTTAGAAGTTCTCAAGCCGCCCGGAGGCCTCTAACTTGGCTTAACGACCGATATCGTAGACAGCAACCGGGATCAACGGCTTAACGTGCCTTCCAAAGCACGGGAGCGCTCAGTTAGTAACCACTCAAAGCGGTCACCCATCCAAGGACTGACCTCACCCGACATTGCTTAACCTCGCATACCGCACGCGGTACGCGGGCGTCGCTGGGCTACGAACGCTAAGATTATTATGTGCATATAATATGCAGATTTTATTATATTATTATTATTTTAATTTACTGCCGCTTGCACTTCCTGATACATACAACCTGGGTCTCTTCAAGACAAGAGTGAATAGGCTATTACTGAATCAGCGAGCAACATCTTAGGCCTTGTCATCGCTTTCCATCAGGCGAGACTAAGGACAATCGCTGGTCAGTCAATCATAAAAAAAATAATATTGTAGTATTTATAGTACATTACGATACAAGTGCAGAGAACAGGAAATGCGCAACGAGTGGTGATATATATATATATATTTTTTTATTTATTTATTTAGGTAAACAAACAGTCACTACAAAAAAGCTTAGATAGATTTCTTAAAATAAAGGTTTACAATATGTGTGACCAACACCGTTCACCACTTATTAATTAAAATTGATTGTATCACTCGGAGCTATATGTGCGAGTCACAGTAGCCCCTAGCGCCTCAATGACATTAATCAGTAGGTATGAAGGAAAGGAAATTTCTATTATATTAAAACACGACCAAAGGGAGTTGCGAGTTACCTGTTCTCACATTTTTCGTACAACGTTTTACAGTACATATGGCTCTTTAAAGTTTCGACATATGCACGTAATCTGCTGATTACCAAATGTACTGTAATAGTGTTTTATGCAACAGTTTACATAATAAAGGTTCCATAAATCGTAGAGTCGTTGTATTGTTATTAAAGACTCGAGAATTTTAAGACCTTATTATGTAACGTTGCATACAATACTTTTCAAAGACACACAATAATTTGATTTAAATTAAAAATCAATATGGTGGCAGAATACGGGCATTGACGTGTGCCCCTTTTAAAAATTGTATAAAACAACAGTTGTATAATAATGTATCGAAATCTATTTTGATCCTCCCACCAGTCATATAATGACTTGTCTATGGTATAGACTTTCATTTGTGTATAAAAAGTTTATAGGTTTAATATTGCTGTCAGTTATCTAATTGTCAAATTATAATGCTAAAAGTGAAAAAAATATTTAAACAGTTAATTCCTAGTTTTTT
The DNA here is from genome assembly GCA_905163555.1 of Notocelia uddmanniana. NCBI lineage: Eukaryota > Metazoa > Arthropoda > Insecta > Lepidoptera > Tortricidae > Notocelia > Notocelia uddmanniana. The sequence goes on from LR991052.1 coordinate 75,226,680, forward strand.
GACGAGTATGCTCGAAGCCGAAGAATTAGGGTGAAGCCACACTGCGTTATTTTGTGTGATGTGAGCGGTTTAATTTCTTTGCCATACTTGTGATTATCACCAAAATTTTTGGAACACGTGAAGTGAACGGCGGGGCGGCGTGTTGAGGACTATTGGTACAGTCAACAGAAAATGTAGACGATCATTTAAGTACTTTGTCGCACTAACGTAACAATACTGCGTCAGTTGCGATACGTCAAAGTAGTGAAAGTGACAAAGTACTAAAATGGTCATCTACTTTTGCCTGTTGACTGTACGATACGCCCCGGAAAGACAATTGACACGGAATAACCAAACGATTGTAAATCTCATTGAAATTGACTTCCGTTTAAAAAGTGCGGATACAAGTATTATGTTTACTTTGACACCGACTCGGAAAGGTCGTATGTGGATATTGGCGCCATATAGAAATACGATATTTTTGAAATAAAAGGTATTATAGCCTCTGTTGTTCTTATAAGAGAATGTGATACTTTTTAATTTTTGTATTGTTCCGCTTTGGTGACGTAGAACAACTATAAATTGCACTGATTTGTGTGCGCCCGTCAGTATGTCTGTCCCTATGTGTTGTAGGCGCTACTCTGAAACCATAAATCTAACTATAATATGAATCACACTTGTAACATGCGTGTTATGTTCCTTTAATAATTAACTACATAGTTAGGTACCTAGACACTTTTTTTTTTGTTAAAAATGGGATTGCTCTTGGACAACATCTAGCCAGGGGGCAAAGATGAGGCCGACGATGAAGCGAGCTCACCCAGAAGATGCCTATTCACTCGTGCCTTAAAAAGGTCCAGGTTATATGAACTCGGAAATACAGACGCCGGCAGAGAATTCCAAAACTTAGAAGTGCGCATTATAAAAGAAGATGCAAAGCGCTTGGTTCGAATTAGAGGAATTTCGACCAGGTAAGGATGGTAGCCAGCCGTACGTCTGGATGTCCGATGGACGAAGGGGGAAGGCGGTATCAGCTCATGGAGCTCCTGAGCACACTCACCGAAGTACAGTTTGTAGAAGATGCACAGACATGCTACTTTGCGTCGATGTGCTAAGCTCTGCACTAAACTCTCTCTGCTCTGTACTACACTAAACTGCCTACGAAGCTAGAGGTCCCTGGTTCGAATCCCGGTAAGGGCATTTGTTTATATGGTTGGCATAAGCATTTGTTCCTGAGACTTGGATGTTCTCCATGTATTTAAGACTAAGTATATATACATATATATATATATACAAACTATTGGAGAAAGTAGTTAATAAACGCCTGTCTCACTTTTTGGAAAATAACCACCTTCTCTCTGAAAGACAATTTGGTTTCAGGAGAGGTATGTCCACGGAAAGTGCCGTAGTACTATTGTCTAATTTAATTGCTAAACAACTTGACAGGGGTAGGTATTGTGCTCCTAAAAAAACTCGAAAACATCGGAGTAAGAGGTTCGGCGCTGGAATGGTTCAAAAGCTATCTCACTGACCGGACACAGTTTGTTAGGATTGGCGAATTTACCAGTGAAGAGTTGGCTATTAATTACGGTGTCCCACAAGGAAGTATCCTCGGTCCAACGTTATTTTTGATATACATGAATGAAATCCTTTCCTTACAGCTGCCAAATTCGGACCTAATTTGTTACGCTGACGACACTGTAGCCCTCTTCAGTGGTAGATCTTGGACTGAGGCCATTGATATGGCAGAAAAGGGAATGTCGTGTATAGCTGACTGGTTGTATAATAATTTACTCACGCTTAATACTAAAAAAACCAAATTTGTAACGTTTTTCAAAACACTCTCATCGGCACCCTCTGCGTGTAATCAACTAACATGGTCATCTGCCTACAGTATGCATGAGTCAATTGAGCGTGTTGAAACGACTAAGTACCTTGGAGTGATAATTGACCAGAAATTGTCCTTCAGACAGCACATCACGTCGTTATCTAGCCGGGTCAGGAAGGTCATCTATATCATGAAGCTCCTGAGGGCCGGTGCGTCCAGAGAGGTTCTTATTCTTGTGTACTTCGGTCTCTGTCAATCCATTCTTCAATACTGTATTGCAGCTTGGGGCGGCGCCGCAAAAAGTATAATGATACTATCTGAACGGGCACAACGAGCGGTGCTAAAAGTGATGTTGAGGAAACCTTTTCGATTCCCTACCAACGATTTATACAAAGAAGTGTTGGTTCTTCGAGTTCGCCAGCTTTTTGTTTTAAAAGCTGTCGCAGAATCTCACCGTATTGCATTAGCTTCAACTGATCACGCGAGGTGCCGTAAAAAGCGTCTTAATCACATGGTCATAAGAACTGCATTTGCCAAGAGACTCCCCTTTTATCTGCACCCTACAGTATACAACAGAGTGTCACTTGCGTGTTCCGTTGACGACCTTCCCAGCATAATCTTCAAATCTAAAGTAAAAAAATGGCTTCTTACCCTGTCCTATGACGAAACCGAGGACATTATCAAGACCTAAATCACACTTGCTCTTTCTCTCTCTCACAAAAACACACACACACACACACACGCGCGCGCGCGCTCGCACACGCACACACACACATATTCAAGCACGCCTTCTAACGGGTGCGCTTGCCCCATAATGTTACAATAGTTTGGGCATGTATACTGTTTTAGATTTTAGAATTTCTTCGCACGGTCATCTTACTCGTTTATTTTTAAAGTCTACTTTGTTAAATCTGTATTCTCGGCTCCCAAAATACAGGCTGTGCCTAGTTTGGGGCTGACGGATATCCTTATCTGTATTTTCAATATTGCATGATCATATTCATTTAGTTAAAATAATGTATTGATGTAACATGTTGTTGTGGTAAATAAATTATTATTATTATTATATACAGTGTGGAAAGATAACTCGGGCCCTGTAGGGAAACTACCTTAAACGTTGAGATAGCTCAATTTGCTGAAAGGAAACAATATTTTATTTCTCCTAAGCATTAAAACTGTAGTCACAGTTTTTTTTTAAAAATGTACAGATAGTAAAAAATATCATTTTTTTCACATTTTTGTGAAAAAAAATTTTGATACCAATAGATCCTATTTTTATCAAGGAACAAGAACTTATTAGAGACAGACCTAGTCTAGGATACAAGAGAGCCAAAAAAATAAAGACATTTTACACAATTAGTATTGAAAAAAAGGTATCTTTTTAAAAATCTGTGAATGCAGTTTTATTGCTTAGGAGAAATAAAAAAAATACTACCGAATTGATAACCTCCTCTTTAGAAATCTTGAAGTCGGTTAATAATGTTTCCTTTCAGTAAATTGAGTTATCTCAACGTTTTAACTGTAGTAGTAGTTTCCCTCCAGGGCCCGTATTTTCTTTCCACCCTGTATATCTATTAAATATCGTCGAGTAATAATATGGGAAGGGTTCGATTTGTGTAAAAAAGGTCCCTGGGGTGCTACCGCGAACTTCGAAAATGGAACTTCGTATCGTACCGTCCCTTTCCGTCATATAGAGTATAACACGAGAGTGAAAGGGACGGCACGACACGAAGTTCGATTTTCGAAGTTCGCGGTAGCACAGCTGGTTTGTGATGAAGCAAAAGTGTTTTTCTTCCTATTATACCTAATCAAAACTGCATTGCACATAAAAGCTATTGAAATATCGTAAAGACATAAAATATCCAGCTCATTTCGCCGCAGTCTGATAAATAAGACAAATGTCTGATATGATTTACACAGTATATTCACGGATTCTAATTTGATTAATGTATACATAAAAAAATGAATAACTTCGTTTCGGCGGCGACCCGGGCATGTTCGATGAAAAACTATCGGCGGTTAAAGGGTATCAGCTAAATAAAATAGTACTTTTTTGGGGATAAATGATTTTCATGTTTAGCCTAGTTGGTAGTGACTCTGCCTCCGAAGCTAGAGGTCCTGGGTTCGAATCCCGGCCAGTGCATTTATTTGTGCATTTTTTACGGATATTTGTTCTTGGGTCTTGGATGTTTTCTATTTAATAAATAAGTATGTATATCGTCGTCTAGTACCCATAGTACAAGCTTTGCTTAGTTTGGGACTAGGTCGATTTGTGTAAGATTGTCCCCCAATATTATTATATGTCATTCCTTTTAGCAACGAAACTTTCAATGTGCGTGTCTCGATTCGCACTTGGCCGGTGCAGTGACCTTGGCAGTTGATACCTGTAAGTATCTGAAATAGCCACAATGTGCATGTTAATCTACCGAACAGTCGCCAGATTTCGGCGGCAAACTACACGTTATTTATAGAAACCTGCCCGGCTAGTATGATAGCTTCTACCGTCACGTTTTATGTGACGTTTCAGTACATTTTTGCCATATAACGTGACGGTATAAGCTATCATACCAGCCGGGCTGCGGGCAGATTGTATGCAACCCTCAAAGTATATGTTTGTTTTTGGAGAAAATTAAGAAATAAATAAATAAATAAATATTGGGGCACAATCTTACACAAATCGACCTAGTCCCAAACTAAGCAAAGCTTGTACTATGGGTACTAGGCGACGATATACATACTTACATAGATAAATACATACTTAAATACATAGAGAACATCCAATACCAAAGAATAAATATCCGTGAAAAATGCACAAATAATGCCCTGGCCGGGATTCGAACCCGGGACCTCTAGCTTCGGAGGCAGTGTCACTACCAACTAGGCTAAACACAAAAACAACTTTGCTACGTAATAACCAGTGATGGTAACTTATGTAGCTTTTTCGGTGCATCGTAGTGTTGTTAACGGAGTTGGTATGGACAAATACAATTGAAACGGTTAATTAAGGTTAACATTAACGTTATTAAAGCTAATGAAATAATGAATCATAAGAATTTAACCCATATATCCCAATTCCGTTAACACCACTACACGCTGCACCGAAAGTGCTACAAACGTTTTGATCACTGGTAATAACAATAAATATTATTAAGGGGACAATTTTAGGTGACAATTTTAGGGGACAATTTTAGGGGACAATTATAGGGGACAATTTTAGGGGACAATTTTAGAGGACAATTATAGGGGATAATTTTAGGGGACAATTTTAGGGGACAATTTTTACACAAATCGAACTAGTCCCACAGTAAGCTCAATAAGGCTTGTGTTATGGGTACTAGACGACGATATATTTAATAGATATATACTTAAATACATAGAAAACATCCAAGTCTCAGGAACAAATGTCTCTGCTCACCACAGAAACAAATGCCCTTACCGGGATTCGAACCCGGGACCTCTAGCTTCGGAGGCAGTGACACTACCAACTAGGCTAAACAGGCCGACAATAACACCCTGTTAATGAGATAATCAGTATTCAATGATAAAGGGGTCTTTGATTATCGTGTGAAACCTCTTTTGCCTGTCACTTAAACTGGCCACTTCAACTAGCATCCAACGTGAAGCTCACTTGACAGAAAGTGATAACCACGTTGTGCATATGCAGAGTATGATTATGTTTGGGCAGAATATTAATTCAGAAAATGAAAACATGCTCCGAGCAGGATTCGAACCTGCGACATCTGGCATATGCGGCCAATCGCTCTAGCCTCTGAACTATCGAAACAACCAAACTCGTGCACGAAATCCCTCACTATTTCCCTCTTACAACGCCTAAGGGAGGTGTACAGCGACCACCATACCACCACCACCATATCAGCCCAAGGACGTCCACTGCTGGACATAGGCCTCCCCTAAATTCATGGGGGGTATATGCCATAATCGCCACGCTTGGCAAGCGGGTTGGCGATCGCAGTATCTCCACCGCACTCCAGGGATGCTGCTGCCCATCCCCCGGTGTCTGGATCGTAGTTTTAGGACATACCCGGGTCCAGCGTACAGCGTCGTACAGCGACATCTACCGTAAAAGACTTAGACTTCTATTAACGGCACCAACGTCTCAATTTACATTCAGAATTCGTCAGTAATAATAATAATGCGCCATCTCATACTAAATTAATTTTGTATTAAGCAGTAACAATGCTAACGAAAATTTCAAATTTCAAATTAAGTAAAGGGAAAAATTCAATGCTCCGAGCAGGATTTGAACCTGCGACATCTAGCATCTCTTAAAGTATTGGCATCTAATTTGAAGCACTTTATACTATGTATATGATTCAACGACTACATTGCCTTAGTTGGTATTAGGAACCCTGCCTACGAAGTCGGAGGTCCGGGGTTCGAATCCCGGTTCAGGTATTTATTTGTATATGTATTTATATACTTTTTGTTTATTCGTACAGATCGTATTCAATACGTCCTTAATATTTGTAAATTTATTTTCATTTAATTGTTAATCAGCATATTTTTTAATCATTATTATTAAGTAAGATTGTCAGTTTTTTTTAAATTGTATAAATTCACGCTTTGACATGTAAAAGTGCCCTTGTGGCCTATTTGCAGAATAAATATTTGATTTTGATTTTTGATTTTTTTATCATATACATATGTAAGTGTATCCTCGTTCGTACATGAGTGTCCCATGGCTATGCCGTATGGAGGGCAAGTTACGTTAAATATTGTAGATAGGACATTATGCTGAAATGATATTTCATATTAATTATAAAAATAATTAGAACCATTCCCAACCACCAACCAACATTCAAAGATTTTTGCAAAATCACATGCCTTAACCGGGAATCGAACTCACCAATTATATAAAAAAAAAACTTTATTTATACGATACCGCTCGAAAGGATTGCTCATTAGGTTATTTTTAAATTAACATATCACCTTAAACAAAAGGAAGACTATGAAATTTAGTATTGTATGGTTACATGACAAAACGTGAGTGGCGACCAGGCGTAGCGTGGGCAGGCTCCCACACGGTGGACCGATAACCTGGTGAAGGTCGCGGGTGTCCGCTGGATGCGGGTGGCGCAGGACCGGTCATTGTGGAAGTCTTTGGGGGAGGCCTATGTCCAGCAGTGGACGTCTTTTAGCTGACATGATGATGATGATGATGACATGACAAAACGAGTGTATGAAGGAAGAGTGGATGGAAAAGTTGGTAGCATTGTTATTTAAGTTATTTTGTAGTTATGTAATTTTATATTTAACTATATAATGTATATTGTTTTGAAAAAGTTACACCTCGCCGAGTTTCTTACGCCGGTTCTTCTCGTGGCAGAGGTATATTTTTCCGAACCGGTGGTAGTTTATTGATTTTCATAGGTGCATGTTATATGCCTAATTTGAAGAATAAACTACTTTTACTTTTACATGTGGCATTAGATTTTTCGAAAACGAATCATCGAATCGATAATGCGTCGGCAAGGCGCCTGTCAAGTTTAGTAGCTTCTCCCACTAACGTAACAATACGGCGACAGTTACGATGCGTCAAAATGATCATCTACTTTTGCTGTTGACTGTACTTATACATACATAGCATGAATGTTCTAAAATCCACTGTACCAAACATGATCTCAATTCTAAGAGAGTAAAAATATATTTGCTCGTCTTCGATTTACTCTTGACCGTGTTTACACAAAAGGACGTATTAGAATCAATGCCAATGCCACATATTATTCCCCTTCGTCCCGATGCGCTAACGTCACATGTGCTTGGTTTTACAGAAAACATACGCCCTTTCGTGTCCACGATATAATTACCTGTTGACAACGGGACAGTTTTACTAGCTCGTATCTTACAGGGCGATGTTATTGCAAAGGTCACTGTAAACGTTAGTAAATAGAGCTCAAATTAAATTGGCACACGGTGAGAGTGAGGGTGAATTGACGGGTATTGTTAGGGATATTCAATAACTTTGAATCTCTACTTATTTCTGCTTTAGAAATGTTTGCGTAACTTTTAACTGCTTATTTTTGTTATTTGTCAGATTATTAGATCAAAAGGAAAAACGTATTCTGTCTGGAAAGAACCTTCTTCTCATGAACGCGTGGAGTTATCAAGTTTAAATTAAATACAAATACACAGGTCTCGAATCGCTTGGAAATGTAAATGAGAAATAACGCAATAAAAAACGGCACTGCGTTGACACTTGAGAGAGTCATATTATTTTACTATTCTGTGACTCTAACAAAACCTAATATAGGGTATTTACCGTTGACTCGTGAAATATATAGCAAGAAGTAAGATAAAATTACAAGTAACATTACTTTAGGATCACTTTGTTGTCCGTCCGTCTGTCTGTCAAGACCCTTTTTCTCAGGAACGCGTGGATGTATCACGCTGGAATTTATATCAAATACTCAGGTCCACTGTCCCTTGGAGCTGTGAAAGAATCAAACTTCTACGCCAACGCAATCAAAAGATACAGCCGTTTATGTCGCAAATTTTCGCAAATTTTCGACACTCTCAAGGGAACTCTACAGGGTTATTCCCGTGAACTTAGAATCTTGAAATATGGTACGAAGCAACGTTTTATAACAGAGAAAAAAAATTGAGAAAACCGTAAATTTTTACTTAAATCATATAATAAAAATAAGTAGGAAATTAGTTTCTGTTGCTTGAAATTATAACGGAGAAAAAAATACAGCGGTTTGTTGAGTTTTTTACGGCTTGTATGAAAACCTTAATAATCACTGTATTTTTTCTCCATTATAATTTCAAGCAATAGGAACTAATTTCCGACCTAGATATGCCGGATCCCATTGTGTATACAAAGTTTCATGTTATTCTAGCATGGCGTTTTAAGACGAGACCCTAAATACGTTTGTATGGAGAACCGAGTGTACTGCGCACTCTTAAGTTAATTTAGTTTCCAGCTTTGCAATAATTAAAGTGCAAATTTAGAGGCTCTCACGCCGACAAACGCGTCCACTTAGCATGAATGCGAAGAAAACACCGCGTGCTGACGGCAGTGTTTTGTTTGGGTTTCCAACAGCTGCTGCACATTCACGACCTATTCCGACTCACACCACCAGTCGAGAGCAAGAAATACTGTCTTGCTCTCGAGACATAATATAGCTACATATATAATCGGAGAGGCGACTTAAACTGGTACCCTTAATGGGCGTGTTCGTGAGCGTGGTGAATACGAGCGAGCGTCAGCTGTGATAGTGACTAAGGGCGATATGTTTGTTTTTCTCTACTCACGTGCGCTCATTTCTCTGGAATTTTTTGGAGGTGAATAAAGATGTATTTGACCGAGCGAACGATTATAAGAATGAGTATAAGAGTATTATAGTTTTCATTGATATTTGTTATATAAACGTGTGTTCTTGATCGTAGTACAATAGGCAGACTTATGAGTCCCCCGTACGCTCGACTCGATTTTCCATCCAAACATAGTTTTGCTGTCATTTCAAAACGCCATGCTGAAATAACATGAAATTTTGTATATACAATGGGGTCCGCCATATCTAGGTCGGAAATTAGTTTCTGTTGCTAGAAATTGGAACGGATAAAAATACATCGAGTTTTTCTGTTTTTTACGTCTCGTATGAAAACCTTAATAATGGCTGGATTTTTTCTCCATTATAAATATTATAATTTCAAACAACAGAAACTTATGTACGACTTAAAATCGGTGATAGATTTAGAGATCAAAAATGTAAGCAAGTGAGTTGCCACCATAAAAAAATAACGTATGCAGTGGGTAATTGAAAATCATTGGAACACTTAAAAAAATACCGCGTTCAAAATGTAAGCGAAATAATTTTGAATTAATACAAAAAATAACCACCATCATCATCATCATCATCGTGTTGTTTTATTAAAATATGTGGAGATAAAAGTAAAAGTAGTTTATTCTTCAAATTAGGCATATTACATGCACCTATGAACGTCAATAAACTACCACCGGTTCGGAAAAATAAACCTCTGCCACGAGAAGAACCGGCGTAAGAAACTCGGCGAGGTGTCATTTTTTCAAAACAATATAATTGTATAGTTAAATATAAAATTACATCAGTCTCAGTTACTACAAAAATAAGAATGCTACAGTAGAAAACCTATTTTCGCGATAGATTAGCCGTGCAGGACACTATCACTGCCAAACATCCCTGTCCATGATGTACCTAATTCGTTTAACTTTTAATATGCTTTTGAAATAAGTGTTTGTTTTACTACAGATTTGAATTTAGAATTGCTAAGTTCGGTAATCTGTTTTGGAATTTTATTGTAGAATTTGATACAATTTCCCAAGACCGACTTTTCCGCCTTTACTAGTCTATAGAAGGTTATGATATGATTTATGCTACTGGTAATGACAAGAGGTTTTAAAAAGGAAAGTCATGTCAGTTTGACAGTTGTTTTTTTACATTTTTGATCTCTAATTCCATCTCAGACTTTAGATATACCGGATCCCCTTGTGTATCCAAAGTTTCAAATGATTCCAGTATGCTATTTTAAAATGAGAGCGAAACTACGTATGCATGGAGAAACGAGCTTACTGCGGACTCTTAAGTCCAACGGCGGTCGGCGCCAATGAACCTTATCATTACGTTAATCGGCAATGAATGGGCCGCAACAGAGCGTACCTAACCACGACGCTCCGTAGCAGCGTGAGGTCACGGGGATAAAAAAAATGTAAACAAACGCGATGAGAGTATCAAAATCACTAGCGATTGTTGACGTTGCATCTCTAACCTGCGCTCTTACAAACCAACTTGTGCTGACCTCACACCTTACCCGTTTTTATATGGAAACTATGCCGCTTGTACATTTTTTACAGTAGTAAGCTCAATAAGGCTTGTGTTATGGGTACTAGACGAACGATGTAACCGTGTGACAGTCACGTCGACTCGTTGGTTCGACAAGTCGCATCAAAATTATGATGTAGATCTGATGGGCGTACTCGCTTTGACACTTGGTCCCCGCGCGTCGAAGCGTGAAACTTATTCATGTTATATGCAAAATGTTGAACGAAATCAGCCTCCTTGCGACGTTACGTGTGTTAGATTTACATGCTTCTATGATTGTAAGCAAGCATTGGTCGAGTACGACTGCGCGGAGATATACTGGGTGATTTCGGGGATCCCAAATGAGAAATTGTGATTTAGGTGCTCATACTGAACATCTTCTCCCATGGGACCAATATGAAAATCGAGAAAAAAGTTCCCTCATGGTCCGGTACTTTTAGGCTGATGAAGTCTCGAGGTTTTACTATGTGATTGCTGATTTTTGACATTGAAAATGTCTTTTCGTTCGCTCCAGTATAGGGTCCCATTTCACGGAATAGTGCGATCCCCTTATATTTCAGAGAGTTGTGAAGGTATGATATTCAAACTAGGCTCAAAAGACGCGTATTTACGAGATGTGTAAGATGCAAAGAGAAATATTTGAGAAAGTCCAGAACGATTTTTTCATTTTGGCACTCGATATTTTGGAAACGAAGAATGATATCAAAATTTTGATCGAAACTCCTCTGGACAATTTAGTCGGCTACAATTTGAGCCTAAAACAAAGACGATCGGGTCAAGGGTTTGCGCTGTAGCCTAACCTTTTTGAAAGAAGTCAAAAAGTCAGAACGACTATTAGTAGGTAATATATATTTTTTTAAATCAACACAATTGTACAATTGTAGTTAGTTTTAGTTTTCAAATTGTTTAAATTAAACATGTATTGTTTCTATAATAAATTATTATTAATTATAGTTCGAGACAACAATAGCACATTATTGCAGTGCCCGGGAAATAGCAATTCGTGGATAAGTCAATGAAGTTTTGGAAGACCAATATCTTCCAAAACCTTGGCAAATAAAAAGTTGATTGAGATTGCATAAAACAAGCCATTTTATCCGAGGATAACATGAGTTTTATACATGAGTTATACATCTGCTTTTCACTTCGATTGCGAGTAAATTAAACAATTAATCAAGGTTATGATATCATATAATTTATCCTTCTCCTGGGGCCTAGGGTGTCATGTTGAATTCGACTTTGAAAATTCTTGTTATAGTTATAGTCGGAGTTTGGAGGTCGAGTTAATTTGAAGTCGCCGTGTTATCTTGCGTGAATATTAGTAAAGTGGCAAATGCCTTTTTATGTGGTTACCGTAACTTGGCTGCGCTTTAAAAAATTGCCAATTTAATAGGAATTTTGTATGTGAGCTATGTTTATATATTATATATCAACCAAATTGGCATAACGTTAGCAAATGTAATGCATTTTTTTATTTTGTTGAGTTCATTTTCAATGTGCCTTGATGGTCGTGTAGTGCACGAGATCTGTGAATTTTTTTTGCAATTATGTGTTTTAGTCCTACGGGAAAAAGTGATCAGTATGACCATTTAAATCACAATTTCTCATTCGGGATCACGACCCTGAATAATAATAAATAATAAATAGTAATACGAGTAAATAAATATTGGGGGACAATCTTACACAAATAAACCTAGTCCCAAACTAAGCAAAGCTTGTATTATGGGTACTAGACGACGATATACATACTTATATGGATAAATACATAGAAAACATCCACAACCCAGGAACAAATATCCGTGCTAAATGTTCAAATAATGCCCTGGCCGGGATCAAACCCGGGACCTCTAGCTTCGGAGGCAGTGTCGCTACCAACTAGGCTAAACAGGCCGACTAATCACCCGGTATCGGAGCGTTCAATATTAGACCTTATACCGTGGCAATAAGATTACGAGTGGTTAGTCAGCGTGGCCGGCGGCCCTTTGACCCTGGCCAATGAGATGTCAATGGAGACGAAAAAACACTCCGTGTCAGTAGGGTAGAGCACTGAGGGCCGCCCTTGAACTCGCTCGTGGTTGGGTCGGACACACGGCGCGCACGCGCGGACGATACCGTCCAGTGCAGAAATATGTATTCAATTTTATCTAGGTCTGTGATTCAATCCATACTAATTGACCGAGCGAACAAAGCGAGCGAAGCACAAAAATTCTTTCGTATATCTGTCTGTCTGTCCGGATATTCTCCTCTACAGGTCGCATTTCTCAACCGATATTCGTGAAATTTTGTGTGCAGGTTAGATAATTATATAGATTTTTCGCCCAGTCAGTTTTTGGAAAGTTTGAAATTTGAAAAAAAAAATGCGTGTTCTACAGCTCACACAGCCACTAGTATTATAAATGTGAAAGTAACTCTGTCTGTCTGTTACCTCTTCACGCTTAAGCTGCTAAACCGATTTAGGTATAGAGATAGTTTGAGTCCCGGGAAAGGACATAGGATAGTTTTTATTCCAGATATCATTCCTTAAGGGGCGAAAAGGGGGATCGAAGTTTGTATGGGCAAGCGATATTTAAGCCTGCGCCTACAACATTTTAATAGCAATTATCTCTGTAATATAACGAGTTGCACGCGAACAGAGTCGCGGGCAAAAGCTAGTCCTTTTAACCGAAATGTTAATCCGCCGACATGAGACCTATGGGATATATTTTTGAGTATGTTGTGTGAACTTATGTGCCCTATAATAATAGTGGCACTTGAATGTGCAGTGGGTTTCAAAAGTGCATGGACATTTTACGACCCTACCGCTACCGCGATACGGTCGACATCTGTCCATGCAGTATTGTTTGATTAGAAATGGGCAACACCGGGATTTCATCCGGAACCGTTTGTTTCGAAGACAGGCTCACTACTAATCAGTTTTTTGATTATACATCTATTGACCGGCATTATAAATATATGGCGCTAATAATGGCAATCGCAGTGCCGTAGATAACCGGATATCGGTGAAGCTGTGATCATTAAATGCTCGGTCCCGATACGTGACAGTATTATGCTCACGTCCAGGAGATACTCGTACTAGGTTCGTGCGTCTACTAAGCTTTGAAACGTGAAACAAAATCGACATTAGGCAGCTAGGAAATTCTAATATTGGCATCCCACTGTGTCGCACAGCACGTGCTTTATCGTCTAATTAAATTCAGCAACTTTGTGCACATCGTTGTTGCGGTCATTCTGATTTTAAATGCGATTACATGAAAGTGAAGAAGGCTCATAAGAAGGCTCAAAGTCACCCAAAGAGCAATGGAGAGGGCTATGCTGGGAGTTTCTCTGCGTGATCGCATCAGAGATAAGGCCATCCGCAGCAGGACCAAAGTGACCGATATAGCCCTTCAAACCGCTAAACTTAAGTGGCAGTGGGCGGGGCACATAGCACGCAGAACCGATGGCCGTTGGGGCGGGAAGGTTCTCGAGTGGCGACCACGTACCGGAAGGCGTAGCGTGGGCAGGCCCCCCACACGGTGGACTGATGACCTGGTAAGGGTCGCGGGTGACCGCTGGATGCGGGTGGCGCAGGACCGGTCATTGTGGAAGTCTTTGGGGGAGGCCTATGTCCAGCAGTGGACGTCATTCGGCTGAAATGATGATGATGATGATGACATGAAAGTGGAGAATGCGTCCGCCATTAAGATTACGCGTGCTCTAACTTTACTTGTTCCTCTTCTTGATTAAGCCGATACTTAGTCATCTTGAGTGTTTTAAATGTCTGCAGTTCTGCATTCGGTCTATATTTGGGTAAGGATCTAAAAACTCTGGAGGTAGTGGCTCCCTATCCATTATCGCCCTAACTTTCACATCCCCTCTCTTTTGTATTGAGCGTTTCAGCTATTTTAACTCGCTTAGACCTTCTTATAACTTGCTTTTAACAGGGCCTTCTTCCTCTTTCCAATTTTAAAACTGTTAGTTCATAAAGAGTATTTGTATGGAGCATTGTTGTATGTCCCCTTCCCCTTCTATCCAATAACGCGGGTACAACACCGAACATCTGGTCGCCACGTGGTAATACTTAAGAGTAATTGGCATTCTTAAGCGACAGATGTATTTCATTTGAGTTCGCACTCCTCCTAGACGCCTCGACCGATCACGCTCACACTTTGCACTTTGCACGTGGGTATAGCATAGTAGGTGACATCATGACGATGTTTTAGATTAAAAAAAAACTAACACACTGCGGAGGAATTATCACCGAAAAACTAAGCGAGTAACTATCAGGGAGTTTCAGACCTTGCTCAACATTTGCAACCAGCAAACTGCATTGTATACCTAGTTTTATAATACCGTGAGGTCTTCGAGAAGACAAGTACGGTTGCCAGTTTTTGTTGCACTTTTAGCACCACCCAGGGGTCACGTGTGGGGTAACGGTGGGTACTGCCTACGGACGTGGTGCAACATCGACCCCCCTTTTGTCAAGTGAGTGGGCAAGTTGACTGTTAGAAGTTCTCAAGCCGCCCGAAGGCGTCTAACCTGGCTTAACGTCGGCTGTCGTAGACAACAACCGGGATCAACGGCTTAACGTGCCTTCCAAAGCACGGGAGCGCTCAGTTAGTAACCACTCAAAGCGGTCACCCATCCAAGAACTGACTCGCCCCCTCTGGTACGTGGGCGCCGGTGGGCCACGAACGCTCCACCATAGTAAATGAATCCGTTTGATGCTCGGAGTAGAAGCTCGGGCGAGCATGCTCGCCGCGCTGTTGGGTTCGCCGCTCGCCCCGACCGTGTCACGTCACGCTCTGATTGTGCGACCGTCGCCGCGGTCGGCACACAAAACAAAAGCCTCGCGGCGGACGAAACTAACTAACAACTTCGATCATCCCTCATCCTTTCCTAGGATTATTATTAATATGAACAAGAACTCATTACTAACTAGACAATTTGGTACCTTGTCGCTTTCACCCGTTTGGAATCTAGTATGGCAGTTAAATATGACGTTAACTACGACCTGATACAAAGGTGTTAAGCGTGAGTTTGACACTGAAATCAATCACTCGTGCAACAATGGTTTAAAAGGCAATAAAAGCGGCCATGAGCGTATCGGACCACGCGCAAAGTAGGGTTCCGTATCCGTCAGCTCGTTTATCCGTGAAATTAAAATATATAAAAAAAAAATCGTATACATAATGCTTAGTCAGTACGGAGAGCTCGTGGCCCGTTGCTTAACCAGGTTAATCAACGTGGGCCAAGGTCAGTTCTTGGATAGGTGACCGCTTTGAGTGGTTACTAACTGAGCGCTTTCGTGCTTTGGAGGGTACGTTAAGCCGTTGATCTCGGCTGCCGTCTACTAAGGGTGGGTTGCACCAAACTGTCTGTAATCGTAAGCTGTGTTCGTTAAAATTTGAATGTATGGAAAGTTTGACAATTATGAAACGTTACTCTTAAATAACTAACTATTTAAAACAGTTATCGATAAATTTGATGTTGTAAGGAAGTGCCCAGTTAATTTTGCATTATTACCACAAAAATTTCCAAGAAACCGACCCTAATCTTAGAGTTTAAGGAAACGGCTTCACAGTAAGAAAATTCAAAGTACGCGCATGTGACACCCCTAGGAGTTGCAGGCGTCCATAGGCTGCGGTGACCGCTTACCATCAGGCGCTTGTTTGCCACCGACGTAGTATACAAATTAAATAATAAATAAATAAATAAAATAAAAAATGAGAAAAATATAAAGATTTAAAAACTGGCATAATTATGTTCTTATTCAGTTGGATATTCTACTTTAACACTAATGGAATAGAGTTTCTATTGCATAGACACTGTCTTAAAATCGTATGTTTGTAATAGAGACTCTATTACATAAGCGTTAAAGTAGACTATACAATGAAATAAGAGCATATGGCAGTGTCACGTTTTATGTGACCTTTTCGGCCATATAATGTGACGGTATACGGTATACTTACGGTAAATGAAAGTATGTGAAATCAGTTTTTTTATGTCAGAATACAGTTACAAAATATTTTACAGTATAAAATGTCCCTGTATTCAACATGCAAGCATGTGTACAAATTCTTTATAAATTACGCTAGAATACAATACTGATAGATGTCACTGAGTTAAAAATGATGATAACAATAAGATAAACCGTTAGTATAATGTCATTCGATTTTTATAATTTAAATATTCCCTTACACTGTAAATACATTTATCCATCAGCCATTTCGTCAATTCATTTCTAAATATATTCCCCGATAATGCTTGTAAATCATTTGGTAAATTGTTAAAAATAGCTATACTTGTATTAATAGTACATTACTACAGAGGCCGGGACGAAAGGGGTTGCCGGCCGAAGCCATATATATAGGTCTAAGGCGGGCAACCCCAAATTTCCCGCCGAGGTATGTATAATGCTTTTCTCAAACATGCAATGAAATAAACAAAAAAAAAAACAAAATTTTATTTTTAATACGTATAGTGGCAGAATGTCATGATGCCTGTGCCACAAATTTATGTGGAATGGAATTAAAAAAGAGGACTTTGCCGGCCTAGGCCTGCAAGATTTGTATGAAATTCCATTAACGACCTCTTGTCCTAGCCGCACCTGAAACATCATACTTCTCAGCCTATTATAAGGAACATAACATCAATATTTCATTGCATGTTTGAGAAAAAACATTTCTTTTGTACATGTCCTTGTTTGTACAGAAGGGACATACGTAAGATGTGGTCTTGTTCGTCTCTCTATGACTCATAACTCTGGAACTGACATTATACTTATTATTAAAAGATTGCCTCGTTGTTGGGTCGCGTTAGATATACTACCAACAGCATCTTAAACGCGTTAGCAGAGAGGTTTGACTGCGCCATATTAAAGTTTTGGGTGAGTCAAGTTAAGGGAATTGCAGAATTTGTGTTATAAAATGTAGTGTTTTGTATTGTTGTCTTTCATGTTTGTCTAAATGTACGCTTTACTAACCCTACTCTTTTAAGTACTTACTAACCTACTATGGATATAATATGTCCGAAATAAAGATTTATTATATTATTATATTATACTCTGAATGTGATCAACATAAACAATATTATTAACAGTGTGTTTGTTTTGTTACAGGTATGCCAGTACAGGAGCTGTCTAGGGCACGCTGGACCGTGTATTAGACTCGCAAGAATAGGTCTACGGTGTCCCCTGCCTGTTGTAAAAGGCTACTAAAGGGGGTACGCCAAGTGGCGGGGACCATAGCACCCGCCTATCAACCCCAGGGAGGGTGACGTCGATTGATAGGAGGCAAAAGGAGTACAGCGCAAGCGGGGGCTCCAGTGCGTTCAGTACTGAGATCCTGGAGTCTTCCGCATTAGTGGGGGGTCACCGTGGAGTTTTACCCCCTTATTCATAAACGTCCATCAAGCATCTATTAGTTAACAAGCCGCTAAAGTTGATTTGTCCTTATATGTCACTTTGACATTTATGTTTGTGAGAAAACAACTTTTAGTTAACAGAGGTTCGTTAAATTTTATGAATAAGGGGGTTAGTTTATATCCAATACCATACCAATTTAGTGGATATTCCCTTGGATTGCAGGTTTTCTCCACGAAAAAAAAGGGCACGCCCATGGTCTAGGAAACAAGGTCTGCCACTCCGGATCGTGACACAAGCCTATGTCACCGTCGTGTTGCCACTTTATAGTAACAAAACGACTCATGAAGGAATTTTTTCTGCCGTAATCATGCAAAATGTATTATTTACGCATTACAACTGTCATTTGTTTGTTAAAGCAAAAAAAATTGGTCGAGTTAAACATGAATTAACGTATTAATTTAATAAAACACAGGTATACACGGGGGTCGGGGAGTGTCATAATACAACACTGGCAATACAGCAACTCACACTTACACCGGCAGAACCATCGATACAAGTGATGACGTAGGCTTGTGTCACCCACACTACTGAATTTCCCCGGAGTGCTATCTATACCATGTATTCTTATATCATGGGCACGCCCACTGCGGCGCACGCTCGGCAAAAATGCATTTCTTTTCGGGTGTACATATTCACGGAAGAGCGTTTTCAATCCAAGTTATAACATTTTTCTCAGTTTTTTTTTTAGTTTTTTTCATGTGAACACTATTGAACTCTTGATAATGGTAAAATAGCCCCATTTTTTTCTATTATGTGACGTTATTTCACACATTTTTATGAACAGTTACATAAAAAAAAGGAAAAATTGATGACTGATATACCCAAAATAGGTAAGGAATGGTTGAGTGGAATTCGTGCGAACTAAAGCAATTATGGACCTTAACTAGTTGATATAAAGTTCAAAAGAATTGCGTAATTGTGCTCTGAAGCCCAATCTGACTTGGTAGCTTCGCGTCTCAACTTGGTTTAGTGTTTCGCGCGCTTGCTCTGACAACGTGGGCTCATCGTGCGTGGGAGTGAGTCAAAAAAACCCTTTGATAATCTCATAACATAATTTCTTCTCCGAATTTCTTCTGAAGATGAGAAACTCAATAAGTTATCTTCTTAACTGTATTGACAATTCGACATAATAGATACTTATCTATTACTCATGTAACCGAGTTCGAAAAAGGAAACTGCTATTGCGAGGTACTTTTGTAATAGCGTAATCGAATATTGGCTATGTGCGAAGTAGGTGGTGGGGGTAAGCTAGGCGATCGTAGCGCACACCATGGCAGAAATGTGTACTTACCGGGGACCACTGTCAAATTTACTTTCACGTTTTCTATTGGTTTCTTAACGGTTTTCTACGATTCGTTTCGTTTGTATGTATTTATTTATTCTCTTATTTATTTCAGTAAAAATTCCAATACGGGGTCTTTCTCGTTTACAAAAGTAAATAAAGTATTCATGTCACAAAGTACAATATATGTGTCATTATTTGACATCTCTGAGTTTTGATATTGTATCGGGACCTTTGACGTTTGACGTTTCAGACGTGCACATAGCCAATACGACCGTACCGAATACACTTTTTACGACTTTGACAGCTAACTATATCTAATATTTTTTGTCCCTAGTTTATTGATTTTTGTTATTTCATAACATTTTTCTACAGCGATTCATAGAATACACCTTTCTATGCATAATTGTAGTGCTTACGTATACTATAGTATTTTTCACATTTAGTTAGTTTGAGGGTGAATTGAAAAAAAATAGTACATAGGTAGTGAAGGTTAAAGACTTAATTATGTCTACATACATTTTAGTTAGATAATAGTTTAATGATAATTTATTTTAATTATTATTTTTTAATGATAATGTTAAATATGAAAATTAGTCTTACAATTTATGTGGATAACTTTCGTAACATAAAGGAATTAATAAATTAAAATATAGACTAAATTTTTTTTGCAATTCGCCCTTAGTTCCCAGACGAAATAATTAATTTAAAGAACATCTTTGAATGCAAATTACTTACATACATAAACTCACACTTATTTTTCAAAAGGGGTAGACACAGCACATTAAAATTAATTTTCTGTGCTACTTTTAGGAATTGCAGTTTTTTAGAAATACGTATATTTATTATAGATTATAGAAATACGTACTTATATATATTAAAAAAAAATGATACCTATACTTAGCAAAATATCCTAAACACAATATTCAAGGTATTTAATGCATAATGCAAGACGACCTGTTTAGCCTAGTTGGTAGTGACACTGCCTCCGAAGCTAGAGGTCCCGGGTTCGAATCCCGGCCAGGGCATTATTTGTGCATTTAGCACGGATTTTGTTCTTGGGTCTTGGATGTTCTCTATGTATTTATCTATATAAGTATGTATATCGTCGCCTAGTACGCATAGTACAAGCTTTGCTTAATTTGGGACTAGGTCGATTTGTGTAAATTTGTCCCCCAATATTTAAAAAAAAAACCATTATCACATATATAATTCAGGACGATTCAAATAACGAATCAGGAAAATGAACTGTGAGTAAATTCGGACGATTTCCCCTCGCGTGCAAGTATCGATCGGGCAGCCGTGACCTTGGCCCGGTGCATGCAGGGTGCACGGCGGGCGCCGGGCGTCCCGGTGCCGGCACCCAAGTGCCAAGCGCCAGGTGCCAAGGTGCCAGGTGCCGGGCGCCAGTGCCGCCCGCCCGAGCTCCACATTTGTTCGCTTTGACTGTGAGCCGTTAATCGACATTGAGCGAAGTCACAGAACTATAGGCATCTCTGTAGGGTTCCGGACCCAAAGGGTAAAAAGGGGCCCTATTACCCTTACCTATTTGACGGGCTGTTTAGCCTAGTTGGTAGTGACACCGCCTCCGATGCTAGAGGGCCCGGGTTCGAATCCCGGCCAGGGCATTATTCACGGATATTTGTTCTTGGGTCTTGGATGTTTTCTATGTATTTAAGTATGTATTTATCTATATAAGTATGTATATATTCGTCTAGTACCCATAGTACAAGCTTTGCTTAATTTGGGACTAGGTCAATTTGTGTAAGATTGTCCCCCAATATATATCCCCCCAATATTACTAAGACTTCGCTGTCTGTCCGTCCGCCTGTCCTTCCGTCTGTCTGTCACCAGGCTGTATCTCATGAACCGTGATAGTTAGACAGTTGAAATTTTCACAGATGATGTATTTCTGTTGCCGCTATAACAACAAATACTAAAAAACAGAATAAAGTAAATATTTAAGGGGGCTAGGCCATACAATGAACGTGATTTTTTTGTTGTTTTTATAGATAATGTTCCGGAACCCTTCGTGGGCGAGTCCGACTCGCACTTGGCCGGTTTTTTTGTTCTACAGGGGTTCGTACCAGTGTTGGTGAAGACTAAGTTGTTATTATTTAATTTTTACTTGCACTGTTCGTATGTAAAGTTATGTAAGTTAGTAAGTAATTCTTTTTTCAGTAATTTCAGCCAATTGCCCTGTAACCGAAGGAGCTGAATTTGGCATACTTAAGAGGGCGCAGTACGCTCGGTTCTCCATACAAACGTATTTATGCTCTCATTTTAAAACGCCATGCTAGAATAACATGAAGCTTTGTGTACACAATGGGATCCGGCATACCTAGATCGGAAATTAGTTTCTGTTGTTAGAAATTGTAAAAGAAAAAAATACAGCGGCTTTTTGAGTTTTTTTACGGCTTGTATGAAAACCTTAAAATAATCGTTGTATTTTTTCTCCATTATAATTTCAAGCAATAGACACTAATTTCCGACCTAGATATGCCGGATCTCATTGTGTATACAAAGTTTCATGTTATTCTAGCATGGCGTTTTAAAATGAGAGCATAAATACGTTTGTATGGAGAACCGAACGTACTGCGGAGTCTTAAGTTCGGTGACAATACAATATTATGGTACCACCGAGCTGATTCGATGATGTAGACTACCTCCTAAACTACACAAGATAAACCTGTCGTGTCTGGGGTCATTGGAACCTTTCCAATAAGTTGGTGATGACTAAACAAATATATATGTGGACAACGGATTACATGAACACACATCCACACTCTCATACACTTACACATCTTCACACATTATTCAAACACATACAACTACTTCATTTATTTAATTTGATTAGCTGCTTGTTAGGATAATACGAATATGTATACGTAACTTGTTCTTTTGTCATTTGTTTGCATGCATTTTTGTAAAACCATAATTCGTCTATAATTCGTATTTTCACACCCCTAAAGCCGCAATGTTATTTTGTTAACCCGTTATTCTGAACTGACTCCCACGATACAGGCCCAGCCTAGTGTGGGGGTTACTGTTACACTGTGTTATTAGCGATGAATGTTAATTTGGTAAATAAATCACTTTTACTTTACTTTTTTACAATCTTGCACAAATCGAGTCCCCTGCACGCTTGGCAGAACTCGATTTTGCGTACAAACTTAGTTTCCTTCTCATTTTGCCGCTTTGAAATAACATGCAACTTTGTATACTTACACAATGGGAGCCGCCATATCTAGGTCGGATAAAAGAAAATACAGCGAGTTTTTGAACTTTTTACGTCTTGTATATATTTTTACCTTAATAATCGCAGCGCGTTGCCAACCCTTTACTAACTTGAGGATTCAGTGTGTCACTCCCAACACCACAAGCCTAACGAATAACGTGACGTGCTAACGAGAACCGAAAACTAAATATATGCCTCTCTGTTGCACTTGTAAACTTGAGAGACAGAGAGGGAAATACTTCGTTTTCAGTTCGCGGCAGGCCCTCTGCCTCTCTCGACGCGCGACTCGCGACGACCATGAAGTCCGCCGAGCTCAAGATTTCCTATTTACCAAATATGGATTAACACCGCCATGAATGATCCATACAATACACTAAAAACCGCCAAGTGTGTCGGATCACACACAGAGAAGGGTTCCGTACCGACACCTACTATATAGTCCATATTTAATACCACTATAGGTACAATATGTCGAATCAAAAAAGATCGTATCTTCATAAGGAACTCACGGCACTCACATCCCTTTGTTAGGGCATCTAGATAACTTAAAAACTATTAGATCTATAGACTTTTTACAGGTTTTACTGTTTTTTTTTTAATTAGCCATGTAGTTTAAGAGATAAGGTGCATGAGAAACGGTAAATTTTCGCCTATTTTCTTAAATAAATTCAAAGCTCAAATATAGTTCAGTTATAGTACCTATAAATATATTTGAGGTTCTCACAATGACCCCTTTCATTTTGATATATATTTACACGATAATGTATGCACAACTATAATTTTAATTTTCTAATTTACCCCCTGGAAGTACCCCCTTTTTAAAATGTATTTATTAACGTTACACGTCCGTCTTCGTGTCACCGACTTACATATGTGTATCAAATTTAATCTCAATCGGCTGAGTAGCTTCGCAGCAAATTGGCTGTGACAGACGGACGGATAGACAGACAGACACGAGTGATCCTTTTAAGACGGCGCAGTACGATCGGTGTGGATCGGTTCTCCATACAAACGTATTTAGGCTCTCATTTTAAAACGCCATGCTAGAATAACATGAAACTTTGTATACACAATGGGATCCGGCATACCTAGGTCGGAAATTAGTTTCTGTTGCTAGAAATAAAAAAATAAAAAAAAATACAGGGTTTTTTGAGTTTTTTACGGCTTGTATGAAAACCTTAATAATCGCTGTATTTTTTCGCCATTATAATTTCAAGCAACAGAAACTAATTTCCGCCCTAGACAAGCTGGATCCCATTGTGTATACAAAGTTTCATGTTATTCTAGCATGGCGTTTTAAAATGAGAGCATAAATACGTTTGTATGGAGAACCAAACGTACTGCGCCCTCTTAAGGGTTCCATTTTTTGTTTTGAGGTACGGAACCCTTCAAGCTAGAACTACACAGTGCTTTGTGATTCTAATGTTGATTTCCACTTGACTATTAAGTTTGTAACGCACCGAGAGCCTACTCCGAACTTCGAAAATCAGACTTCGTGTCGTGCCGCCCCTTTCACTCTGCTGTTATACACTATATGACGGAAAGGGACGGCACGATACGAAGTTCAATTTTCGACGTTCGGAGTAGGCGCTCAGAGCGCGGCGGAGCGTCGTTGCGGGGCGGAGGCGGATTTGCGGTGAAGCCAACGCGGTCCGAGGAACGTCTCGCACAAAAAAACCCGCGGTATTCGGTGGCGCGGTAGAGCGGGGGCGGCGTGTGACATATGAAGCAGTAATCGACAGTCGACAGTTTCGGAAAGATTAAAACGCAAAACCGCCTGCGCCCCGCACCGCGCCGCGGCCGCTCTGTGCGATTCGACATGTAACCCTGTATCAGACTAACTCTTCCCACATCAACCAGTCTAAATAATACTAAAATATGTTTGAGTAATACAGACATACAATTATTATTATTTCGACATTCAAACCTTCAAGAAAAGAGCGTACTCCCTTCTTAAAGGCCGGCATGGCACTTACAACCCCTCTGGTGTTGCGGGTTTTCATGGGCGGTGCTAATCGCTTACCATCAGGCGATTAGGCGGTTCGTCTGCTCGTTTGCCTCCTATGTCATAAAAAAAAGAAAATAAAATTACTTTGAAAATTTTACCTGATAAAAGGTTAAGGTAAAAAGGTGTTAGGTAAGGATGAACACAGACAGAACATTCCCAACATTTATTAAAATAGTTTACACATAAAAATCTCTTACATTTGCAGTTATTATATCATAATCATTTATATTTACAAAAAATCCTTAAAACTAAGTATAAAAACAGTTTTAAATTATTCACTTTTTAAAACAACACGCAGTCTTATCGCTACAGAGCGATCTCTGCCATACAACCTTTGACATCACATCATAATCATCATCGTCTCTGTACGGTTTCACCACCGTACATTTCTTTATGCTTACTTGCAACCTACTTTGAGGTGCGCGGCAACGAATATTAATAACATGTAAAATTATAGATAAACAGTGCATTACTAAACGTAAAACTATACACATCTAGAGAAAGAGAAACCAACCATCAACTTAAACTGTATCTTTACACTATCTTACGTTATTATACTTCTATAAACTTCAACTATCTTTCTCCGCACTCCACCAACTACCCGTAACAACTACAAGTCAAGTGTAGCAGCAAACTGGCCGCCACAGTCTCATCTACATGAGTTCTAGAAAGTTTTTATAATGAAATAATACCAAACGCACGCTTTATTTATTTGATGATGATGATGATGATGAGTAAGGATTAGTGATTTACATATCATCATTATTCCTCGTATTTCCACCTATACTTAATTAAGGTCGATTCGAAAATCAATAATCAAGGTCGATATAAACGTATGTACATATTTTTGTAATGTCACCAAGCACGTGATTATAGAATCTGTAACCCTCATCACGTTCTTTAGTTTGTTACCCTATTCGCAAAAAATAACATTTAATATCTATACAGTTTGTCACGACTGTCAATCTTAACTTTAAGAAATTAAAGTTACAGTTCGCGACACCCAAATATCTAGCTTCTGTGACCCGTTCAAAAATTCTGTTAATCATCCAACATTTTAGTTTATCAGATCTTAGTAAAATGTATGTACATTTGTAAAAAGTGAAGATAATTAAGGAGTATTCAAAGGAGCAACTTATATCTAGATAATAAAATCACACATAAGAACTATACACATAATAATCAGCTAACCTATACCCTAACAATACTGCAAAAATACATTACAAGACAAATATAATTAATTATGCACAAAAACAAAAATTCACAACAAACTAAACACTAATAAACAAACACTAATACTAAACTTAAGTTAACTAAAAATAAACACTAAAAAATAATATTGGACGTAAGTTAACTAACTATACACTAATACCAACCCCAAATATTAAAAAAAAAATAACTAACTAGCATACCGTGGTTCTAGAATCCATGGAGTCGCCAAATGTTAAAATAGAATTTCCGATATTCCTTATAATATATGTAGTACCGTTGAGGGCAGCATCAAAGCATTTAAGGAGTAAAGCATCAAAGTAAGGCCACTAACTGTTACTATTACATTTCTAATCATAAATGTGCAACTTATCAAAATAAATTCGTTTTATAAAAAAAACTCATAGGTTCAATCCAATGATTTTAAATAAAGGTATAGAACAATACACAGGTACAATGTACAGTTGGTAAAAAACAAAGATGTTAGCTTATTGGACCATAGCTCGCTTGAGACACGCCATGGGGAAACTGTACGCACGCGCGGCGGCGGCGTCGGGTACAGTGTAACATAATATTTATACAGAAATGAGTCCGAATGTATTTTTAAGTATAAATTAATGATGACAAACATTCAAACTTACAAATATAGTACACTGTATACCGCCAACTG
The DNA here is from genome assembly GCA_905163555.1 of Notocelia uddmanniana. Lineage (NCBI taxonomy): Eukaryota > Metazoa > Arthropoda > Insecta > Lepidoptera > Tortricidae > Notocelia > Notocelia uddmanniana. The sequence goes on from LR991052.1 coordinate 75,253,121, forward strand.
TCTACCGTTGTTTTATTATTTAACTACTGTTCGTTTGTTTTGCTTTGGTGAACAATTAAGTAAGCTACAAAGTAACTTTTTTATAGAGGACTAATGAAATTACCGATGATCTCACTATTTATGAAGAGAGACGAAGTCAGCGCGACAAGTTCAAGCAGACTCGGAACCAAAAACTCGCGCTAAATCAGCCTCAGCCCGGATCCGGAACACCTGCGTCGCGCTGTCTTCCCGTACCAGTACCCGTCCCTACTTTGTGCACTCAAACCGCCAGCCCCGGTTCCGATACTCCTCTTGCATCCGGGCTGGCGGTTCGTCCTCGTGAGCTGTTCGATCACGTACACGTGGCAGGGTGGGCCCGGCACACCAGAGTCGGCAGAGTTGAAGTTGTGGTTAAAAGTCTCTTAAAGAGCGATCTCTTCCATACAACCTTTGACATCACATCATCACCACGCTCTTTAGTTTGTGAACCTATTCGTTTCGGAGATCCTAGAACTTGTAAAAAGTGTAGACAATTAAGAAGTGTTCACGAGGGCAACTTATATCTAGATATTAAAATAACCTACTTATGAGAACTATACACGTATTAATTAGCTTACCTATGCCCTAACAATACTGTAACAATATAATACAATACAAATATTCTTAATTGTTCACCAAAACAAAACTATACAACAAACTAAGCACTAATAAACACACACTAATATTTGACTTAAATTAACTAAACACTTATACCAACCCCTAATAAAAATATATAACTATACTAAATATAATAAATATAAATATACATAGGTTCAATCCAATGATATTAAATATAGGTATAGAACAATACACAGGTACAATGTACAGTTGGTAAAAAACAAATATATTATACCTTATTGGACCATAGTTCGCTTGAGACATGCCATGAGGAAACTGTACGCACGCGCGGCGGCGGCGTCGGGTACAGTGTAACATATAATTATATAGAAATGAGTCCGAATGTATTTTTAAGTATAAATTAATGATGACATACATTCAAACTTACAAATATAGTACACTGTATACCTACCGCCAATTCTACCGTTGTTTTATTATTTAACTACTGTTCGTTTGTTTTGCTTTGGTGCACAATTAAGTAAAGCTACAAAGTAACTTTTTTGTAGAGGACTAATGAAATTACCAATGATCTCACTATTTACATAATAGGAAGAGCAAAGAAGTCAGCGCGACAAGTTCAAGCAAACCCGGAACCAAATACTCGCGCTAAATTGGCCTTAGTCCGGATCCGGAACACCTGCGTCGTGCTGTCCTCCCGTGCCAGCACCCGTCCCTACTTTGTGCACACAAACCGCCAGCCCCGGTTCCGACACTCCTCCTGCATCCGGCGGAGCAGTTGGTAGTTCGTCCTCGTGAGCCGTTCATTCACGGCTAATCGACGTCGCCGGAGTTGAAGTTGTGGTTAAAAGCCAGTTTAAGAGCGATCTCTTCCAGACAAACTTTGACATCTTTGATTCTTTTTAAAAATCTCCTATCAATCCCTCAAAGGTTAGCTGGAAGAGATCCCTCATAGCATAGGGATAAGTTCGCCTTTGTACTCTGATCCTGTGTGACATGTATATGTTTTAAACTGTTATTGTGTACAATAAAGTGCTTACATACATCACATAAACACTAATACCAACCCCAAGTAAATCAACGCTTATATCTAGATAATAAAATCACCTATTAGAACTATACAAGTAAAAATTACCTAACTTATGCCCTAACAATTCTGCTACAATATAAATTTATAATACAATACAAATTTTCTTAATTGTTAACCAAAACAAAACTACAGAACTAATATATATATATTAGACTTAAGTTAACTAAGCACTAATACGAACCCTAAGTAAAAAAATGCTTATATCTACATATTAAAATCACCTATGAGAACTATACACGTAATAATTACCTAACCTATGCCCTTCCAATACTGCAACAATAAAATAAGAGATAATTTAATATATAAAATAAATTACGAAAATTATTAATTGTTCACCAAACAAAAATAAACAAAGAAACTAAACACTGATAAACAAACACTAATATTGAACTTCAGATAACTAAACACTAACACCAACCCCAATTTAAAAAAAAATAACTTACTAACTAACTATGTACTAGTATGTAAAAATGTAACTATCTAATTAATTCAAAAGTCAAGTCAAATGATTAAAAATATAAATATTAGACTCGTTTTTTTATAAGTATGTAGGTATTAGTTCAAATTATTTTGTTTATTACTGAATTTTATCACAAGATGTTGCATATGGAGTTAAACAACTAATTATTAAATAAAAAAACTATTCATATTATTTTCAAAAAAATACACAACTAACTAAACACTAATATTGGACTTAATTTAACTAAAAACTAATATTGGACTTAAATTAACTAAACATGATACCAGAAAACCGCCGCCGCGATAGTTGCTCATGATTAAGGACCGCGAACCGGTCTGAAACATGTCGAGCGATATTCGACGTCTTTACGTGAGTGACCCATTTCATTATATTTACTAATACCAGCCCCGAGTAAAAAAACGGTTATATCTAGATATTAAAATCACCTATTAGAACTATACAAGTAAAAATTACCTAACCTATGCCCTAACAATTCTGCTACAATATAAGTTTATAATACAATACAAATTTTCTTCATTGTTCACCAAAACAAAACTACAGAACAAACTAAACTCTAACCACTAAACACTAATATTAGACTTAAGTTAACTAAGCACTAATACGAACCCTAAGTAAAAAAATGCTTATATCTACATATTAAAATCACCTATGAGAACTATATACGTAATAATTACCTAACCTATGCCCTTCCAATACTGCAACAATAAAATAAGAGATAATTTAATATATAAAATAAATTACGAAAATTATTAATTGTTCACCAAACAAAAATAAACAAAGAAACTAAACACTGATAAACAAACACTAATATTGAACTTCAGATAACTAAACACTAATACCAACCCCAATAAAAAAAAATTCACTTACTAACTAATTATTAGTATTAGTTCGAATTATTTTGTTTATTACTGAATTTTATCACAAGATGTTGTATATGGAGTTAAACAACTAATTATTAAATAAAAAAAAAACTATTCTTATTATTTTCAAAAAAAAAATACAACAAACTAAACACTTAATATTGGACTTAATTTAACTAAAAACTAATATTGGACTTAAGTTAACTAAACACTAATACCAGAAAGCCGCCGCCGTGATAGCTGCTCATGATTAAGGACCGCGAACCGGTCTGAAACATGTCGAGCGATATTCGACGTCTTTACGTGAGTGACCCATTTCATTATATTTACTAATACCAACCCCGAGTAAAAAAACGGTTATATCTCGATATTAAAATCACACATGAGAACTATACACGTAATAATTACCTGACTCATGCCCTAACAATACTGCAACAATATAATACAATACAAATATTCTTAATAATATACCAAACAAAAATACACAACAAACTAAACACTAATAAACAAACACTATATTTAGACTTAAGCTAACTAAAACAAACGTTTTATTGCCACAACTTTAAATTAAATCTACTAAACAAACATTGAAAAAGTAATACCTGAATTTAAAATAGAAAATTTTAAAACTAAAAACTTACATGAATTAGGAGGTATTGTGGGCAATGTGTCCCACAATACGTCCTAATTAATGTAAGTTTTTAGTCGTAAAATATTCTGTGTTATTTTCAGTAAAATGTGTGTGTGTGTGTTTTTTTTTTCTCAGCCTTGCTGGATACGTTTTATATACCCAGCACTGATTTTTTAGGTTGGTCCCTTTTATGTTATCTTAATTATAATACGTGGGCGACTGAGCTTAAACACAAATACCAACTCCAAGTCAAAAAAATTAACTAACTTACTAACTGACTCAAAGTTATGTAAAGCGTAAATTCTTATCTAATGCATACTTATTATAGCACACGCGACTGATACTGATAAAACACCATGGGACCAATTGTGACTCAAATAATTTTGATTATATTCTAGAAATTGTCTAGACTTCTATTTATTATACATTTTATTATAGTTATAATATTTGTTTGGACGGTCTTATTGTGAATTTAACTACTTATAAAAATTTTATTTTGACATATTACTGCAATTCAATGTTTGTTTTAAAGATTGATAATAGCATCAATTAATTGCTCCAAATAATTAACTAATTAAAATGTTCTATATGACGATTGGAAATTGAATTAAGAATATTCTGACCTGACTTGACTCGACTTGAAGTTCAAGTCAAATGATTTTAAGAATGGGTATTGAACCCAACGCGCCGCCGCGCCTGCGTACAGTTTTCTCATGGTCCAATAAGTTAATATCTTTACTTTTAACCAACTGTACATGTACTTATATAAAAATGAGCCTGAATATATTCTAACGTATAAAAAAAAAGATAACAAACACTTTATAATCCTTAAGATGTAGCTACACAGTAACTTTTTAAAAAGAACACAAATGTCATCACATCTGCCTATTTACATAAGATGAAGAGCGAAAAAGTTCATGGTATCACCAAGTTCACTAATAGCAATAGGAGTCAGTGCGACAAGTTCAAGGAGACCCGTAACCGAAGACTGGCGCTAAATCAGCCTCAGTCCGGATCCGGTACACCTGCGTCGCGCTGTCCTCCCGAGCCAGCACCCGTCCCCACTTTGTCCACACAAACCGCCAGCCCCGGTTCCGACACTCCTCCTGCACCCGGCGGAGCAGCTGGCGGTTCGTCCTCGTGAGCCGTTCGTTCACGTACACGCGGCAGGGCGGGCCCAACAAACCAGCGTCGCCGGAGTTCAAGTTCTGGTTCCTACGTGCGGCGCGCAGTATCTCGTCCCGCACCTCCCGGCTCGCCAGCCTCACGATAATGTGGCGGCCCAAGGGCGACCCTTCGACGGGGTCCGCGGGGCCGACACGTTCCGCGAACAAGATGTCATCTTGATAGAGGCCCACGCCGAGGCTGGCAGCGAGGACGGAAAAGGTATGCACCACGTCCTCCTCTACGGGCTCGGGCACGTGGGCTATGTCCAGGTCTGACAGTAGCGCTTCCTGTTCGTGGTCGTTTAGCGTGGCGTGGAGGTCGGCTATCGTTTTAAGTAGCTCCTCGACCATGGTGTTCTCTGACGCTGCCCGCGCGTTCTCCCGTTGTTCCGAGCGTATCATTCTCTCGATGCTCGCCATGCGGCCGTCCAGGTTGTTCAGTGTGTCCCGCATCTCCGCCCGGAACTGGCGTTGCTCTGCCATATATACGTCGAAGGCCTCGCGCAGCGCCATGACCTCGCTGTTTCCCAGCGAGGGCGCGGGGCTGGCGCTCGCTGCAGCCGCCGTCTGAGCCAGCGCCTCGTCGGGGCATACACTCGAGGTCCCGCTGCCATCAGTCCCCGAACTCGTTGCCACACATCTGGGACAGTCCCAGCCCCTAGGGGCAATCACGGTTTCGGGCAATCCCGCGCAGGTCCGGTGATAAATGCCCCGACAGGTCGAACATATAGCGGAATTCCTTAGCAATAGAGATTTCCTACACGCTACGCACCTCATGTTGTCTCGTTTAGCTGTAAATACGCTGTTTAGCTTTAACGCTAGATGTCGCTAGTAAATATACATATATTTTTTTAATGTTAATTGTTTATATTTACTGTATAATTGGATTACTGTGTACAATTAAATTGTTATGTAATGTATGAAGACTTCGTTAATGTTTACTCTATTTGAGCAGGTGCATGGCACCTACCTCACTACGTATATAATGCGCACGATCACTGGCACTGGTGACTCCGTATGTAGAATTCCGATGTATATAAGTAAGTTAGTTAGCGAGAACATATACTGTATGTGTTAATATTCGTGACGTCACTCCTTTTGATTTCCTTTATTTTCTAGCCACTTATTATGTCATTGAGCTGTTTTGTACAGTTAAATTACTTATGTTTAAGAACGTCCATTTAATAGCACGATACCTCTGTTGCGTGCTTCTGCGGGCAAACTGGGAATCTGACCACCGAGGTAATCCCGTGTCCCGCGGGAGCTTCCCGGGCATCGTTGGCGGGAGTGCGGGCCCCTCCCACTAGTTGCTGCCATCCCGCCTACAAACCCCTCCCTCGCCCGTAAACACCCCGCACCGCGTCCCGGCACAGTCTTCGGTTTTTCAAAATCCTTGGAAATGACAAAAAACAATGTTAAGCAGTTGCTAAGCGGAATTCCGGGTATTCTGACAAGTTCGGTTGCTATGCAGCCATGGCTGACCCTCATACTTCAGCTAAACTCGGCTTTCGGTTCGCGCCCTACGGACGTGTCCGCGTAACGTAACCGCAGATTCGTAACCAGTTGCGATGGAATATTTGTTTAAGCTTCAAACATTTATTTATTCGTGACCAACAAAAAACTGCTTCGTACGGAACCAGTTGAGCACGAATAATTTTTCTTCCTTATAGGAAATCCGTAGCGGTCGCGAAATACGTTACTAAGTTAGGTTGGTTCGGTAGCTTTCGATGCCCGAAGGACGAAACGCCCAGAAATAAGAGCCCTGCTTCGTCGAAACGGAAAAATTACGAAAAGAAATATCAAAAGTTCCTTGATCGCAACTGGTTTCGTACAAGGACATTTTTTAAACCGTAACTGGTTATGAAACCGCGGTTACGTACGCGGCCGAAGGACATTCATGCACTTCTGAAGTGTAACAATGACGTGGCAGGTGCAGTCGTCGTAACATTAGTAACGCGGGCGAAGCTGTAAGTGCAATCAAAAGCAAATGCAGATGATCATTTTAGTACTTTGTCGTACTAACGCAACAGTACTACGACAGTTAGAATGAGTAGCGTGGTTCAAAAATTGATGTTTTTTATATTTTTGTGGCACCCTTTAAATTTGTTACATGTACCTACTGTATTATCCTCTTAAAAAAGTACAAAGTAAAAGTAGTTTATTCTTCAAATTAGGCATATTACATGCACCTATGAACGTCAATAAACTACCACCGGTTCGGAAAAATATACCTCTGCCACGAGAAGAACCGGCGTAAGAAACTCGGCGAGGTGTCATTTTTTCAAAACAATATACATTGTATAGTTAAATATAAAATTACAGTGTCAGCTACTACAAAATAATTTAAATAACAATGCTACAGTAGAAAACATATTTTCGCGATAGATTACATCTTAAAATGATAGCTCTCTAAAAAATTCAAAGCCGGTGCTCAATGAGGTTTTATTATAGAAAACGGTCAACATTCAGTTTCTCTATTTCTTAGAAAATATGTCCCTCAAAGTCTGTTTTGTTACATAAATATAAAGCACATGCAATCTGTTTACTGATGAAATGTACAAACTCATAAAACCTACAGTAAATCGATCTAATGGCCCTTTGAAAAGTACAGTGGTTTTAACTTTTGTACGAAACTCAAAATGGGATGTCACTTTTTTAATTTATATATTTGCCGACAATATATATACCCTACGATACACGATACGATACGGTACGAGGTGTTATTCTCGATACCTTAGCTGAAACTTGATATTTTTATATGTATTCCTTTATTGTATTGTTTTGCTTACCTACTTATATGTTGCAATATAAGTAAATCTCTTAGTGAGAGCGTTTAAGGAAGTAGGTACACACCTAATGTTTAAAATACTTTCATTGTACCTAATATTGTACTTATTTCTGTTGCTTCTCCAATAAAGAAAATAAAAATAAAAATTAGTACATTACTACAGAGGCCGGGACGAAAGGGGTTGCCGGCCGAAGAAATATAGACGGCCGAGCGCAGCGAGGCCGGATAGGTCTGAGGCGGGCAACCCCATATTTCCCGCCGAGGTATGTATAGTGCTTTTCTCAAACATGCAATGAAATAAACAACAAAAAAAAACTAAGTTTTATGTTTAATACGCATAGTGGCAGAATGTCATGATGCCTGTGCCTCAAATTTATGTTGAATAGAAATTTTAAAAAGAGGACTTTGCCGGCCTAGGCCTTCAAGATTTGTATGAAATTCCATTAACGACCTCTTGTCCTAGCCGCACCTGAAACGTCACACTTCGCAGCCTACTATAAGGAACATAACATAAATATTTCATTGCATGTTTGAGAAAAATAATTTATTAACACAAAAAACAACTTTTAATATAAATCATTTGTATAAACATTTAAATAAAGAAAAACAGTTGCAACTCACTATTTGGACATGTTTCGGACTACAATTGGAGACCTTTGGGTGTTGACGCGGTTGCCGACAATGCCGACCGCGCCTTACTGCCCCCGCTCTGCTCGCGGGGCCTCGCGGGGCCTCGCGGGGGCTCACGGGGGCTCGCGAGGGCTCGCGGGGTGTCGCGGGCGGGCGCGCAGGGTTTCGCGGGCGGGCGCGCGGTGGCGCAGTCTTGCGTTACAGTTGATGTTGACTGTCGATCCAAATCGTCCAAATTAATTTGTAACGCAAATCGATTTGTTGCAATTTGGCACACCACCACCACCACATCAGCCCTAGGACGTCCACTGCTGGACATAGGCCTCCCCCAATTTCATGGGGGGTAAATGCCATAATCGCCACGCTTGGCATGCGGGTTGGCGATCGCAGTATCTCCACCGCACTCTAGGAATGCTGCTGCCCATTCCCCGGTGGTCTTCCACCTATTCTATTTGGCACACACAAGACCAAAAATCCTTAGGAGGGTAGTGTTGAGTCATATTGTTTTTGTATGGGATTATTGTACCGAAACCTATCATGTGTGGTATTTGTGGTGATTCTAAAAATATACAACATTATTATATTACACTAGCTGTTCCCGCGACTTCGTCCGCGTCTTCGCTTCTATTGGTCGCAGCGTGATGTTATATACTTATATACATATAGCCTAAAGCCTTCCTCGATAAATGGACTATCCAACACAAAGAGAATTTTTCAATTCATACCAGTAGTTCCTGAGATTAGCGCGTTCTAACAAACAAACTCTTCAGCTTGATAATATTAGTATAGATTTCAGCCATTTTTTTAAATTTAAAACATAATTAATTTTTAAAACATACCAAGTTTGGGCTGAAATGTACCTAATGATGTGGTATATTTTAAAATCGCCTCAAAAAGCCCTTACATATAATTATACCACACACGATAGGTTTCGGAAAGTAATGACTCGCTCGATATCCCCCTCCAACGGGTTTTTTTTAAAACCGCCGGTCCAAAATTTTTTTTATACCTTTAGTATGCGTGTGCCAAATGGCTAAACTGTACATCGATTTGCGAGTTTTTCTTGTTTTTTTTAGTACTGGTGCTAGTACAGTCAACAGCAAAAGTAGATGATCATTTACGTAAGTACCTTGTCACTTTCATTACTTTGACGCATCCCAACTTTCACACATTAATCTCTTCGAAATTGTTACGTTAGTGCGACAAAGTACTGAAATTGTCGTTTACATACACCATTCATAAACTCAAGGAATTTTATATTAACCCTTAATCAAATATAATGAAACGGGTCACTCACGTCTTTAAGGTGGAATATCGCTCGACATGTTTCAGACCGGTTCGCGGTCCTTAATCGTGAGTAGGTACTTATCGCGGCGGCGGTTCTGGAGTGCTAAAAGAAATTACCCATATAAATTGTATGACTGCTTTTCGTAACACAAAGGAATCAATTAAATTGTAGACATTGTATACAATTTTTTTGCACCACCACCTTAACCACCATATCAGCTGAAGGACGTCCACTGCTGGACATAGGCCTCCCCCAATTTTATTGGGGTAAATGCCATAATCGCAACGCTTGGCATGCGGGTTGGCGACCGCAGTATTTTTTTGCAATTAAATACAAATATTGGGGGACAATCTTACACAAATCGACCTAGTCCCAAACTAAGCAAAGCTTGTACTATGGGTACTAGACGACGATAAACATACTTATATAGATAAATACATACTTAAATACATAGAAAACATCCAAGACCCAAGAACAAATATCCGTGAAAAATGCACAAATAAATGCCCTGGCCGGGATTCGAACCCGTCACCTCTAGCTTCGGAGGCAGGGTCACTACCAACTAGGCTAAACAGGCCCACCCTTGATTCCAACAATATTTTTTCTGTCAGTGTATTAATTTAAGTTAAAGTAGTATCAAGCATCATCATGTCCTGTCTAATAAAACTGACGCTTCATCATCATCATCATCATGTCAGCCGAAAGACGTCCACTGCTGGACATAGGCCTCCCCCAAAGACTTCCACAATGACCGGTCCTGCGCCACCCGCATCTAGCGGACACCCGCGACCTTCACCAGGTCATCAGTCCACCGTGTGGGGGGCCTGCCCACGCTACGCCTTCCTGTACGCGGTCGCCACTCGAGAACCTTTCCGCCCCAACGGCCATCGGTTCTACGTGCAATGTGCCCAGCCCACTGCCACTTAAGTTTAGCGATTCGGAGGGCTATATCGGTCACTTTGGTTCTGCTGCGGATGGCCTCATTCCTGATGCGATCACGCAGAGAAACTCCCAACATAGCTCTCTCCATTGCCCTTTGGGTGACTTTGAGCCTTCTAATGAGGCCCATAGTAAGCGACCACGTTTCAGTGCCATATGTCATCACTAGCAAAACACACACTGGTCAAAGACTTTTGTCTTGAGACACTGCGGAATATACTGACGCTTGACGGGTAGAAATGCGAACACAATTGAAGGGATGTTTACAAAAACAACATAACTGACTACACTGGTCGACTCCTGAGCCCATTATAAATGTTCCTCCAGAAGTGTCAACCGGTCTAAGCAGATATGTTGTTTTTGTAAACATCCCTTCAATTACTGACCATACGTGACCCTTATTAGAGAGCTCATAAAGTGCAAGAACAGTCAGTGCACTGTGTAGGCGATGGTGCTGTGATCCACTTTGATATCCGGCCCACTTCGTACCTTGTCACAGTGAAGAGCAATATGAGAGCTGCTGGAGTACCCATATTATAGTCAATGTGACAAGGTACGATGTGGCCTAGACATGAAATTGGTGGATTGTACGTAATTTCATCATCATCCTAGCGTTATTCCCAGTACAGTTGCATTCCGAAGGATGCCCGGGGTCCGCTACCTAATCCCAAGAATTGGCGTAGGCACTAGTTTTTACGGAAGCCACTGCCACCTGACCTAAGGGGGAAGACTTAGACTAGATCTTATTGGGATGTCAAATGAGTGGACAACTTCATCATCATCATAACAAGGACGTCCACTGCTGGACATAGGCCTCCCCCAAAGGGTGCCACAATGACCGGACCTGCGCCACCCGCGTCCAGCGGCCTCCTGCGACCTTGACTAGAAATTCTCAAGCCGCCGGAAGGTAAGGCAAGGTCGTTTACTTGCCTAAACGACTGTGCCATAAACAGCAGCCGGGATCAACGGCTTAACGTGCCTTCCAAAGCACGAGAGCTCTCAATCCACCACCACCACCACCATACCAGCCTTAGGACGTCCACTGCTGGACATAGGCCTCCCCCGATTTCATGGGGGGTAAATGCCATAATCGCCACGCTTGGCATGCGGGTTGGCGATCGCAGGCAGTATCTCCACCGCACTCTAAAAATCTCAATCCAGCAACCACTCAAAGCGGTCACCCATCCTAGAATTAACCCCGACCGATTTTTCATAACCTCACATGCCCACGTGGTACGCGGGCGCCACGGGGCCAAGAGCGCGCCACACTACGTACTATTTATTTACAAGAAATCACAAATATATTCTAACAATACTCTGCTAAAGCTAAATGCTCATATGTACCTATAGCTGTTTATTTCAACTTACCTCTGGGTGATTTCCTATGGGCCTCGCCATGTGTCTCGCCATAATTGTAATCTTGACCGGTTTTCTTCTTTATTCCACTTATCCTATCATCTTATTTGGCATTTGTAAATTGTACCATGTTAAATACATTTCCGATACTACTTTTAAGCGTGCGTTATATATTGCGTGAAATGTGGTTATAAAATGTAAAATGTCTGCCTGTTTCGTTACTCGTTTGCAATAGCTAGTTGGTTTAGTTCGCGTAAGTGCCGTCAGCGCCACTAGCGCATTAAGGAGATGGCTGCGTTCAGGAATAGTGATAGTTTATATGTTTAAGCCGCGTATACACTATTTACTACTCGATTTTTCATTATACACTGTTATTTTAGTTTTATAATTATGGTTATATTGTTTTTTCTGTTGTGTGAAATATATGTTATGAGTGCACTGCACGCCGTGGTGTCTCTGATGATGGATCCAGCGGAAGACCAGCGCTGGTTTCAATGCTATCTTCATGTTGAGTTGGGACCATTTCGTGTCATTTTTATTAGTTGTTTTTTATTGGTTTTCCTATTTGTTATTATGTGCACCTACTTATGACACGAACAAATGTTGTTTTTATTTATAACTGCTGCTACATTATTGAGTAACATATAATATAACAAATCATTTTAAGAAATTAAAGGACGTTATGCATGTCAGGAGCGGGTGACTAAGTAGCTAAAAACGTTGTTCCCTGTTAGATTTCACTTTATTTAATTAGCGATATCGTTTTTGATGAGAAATGAGTTTTACTCGCAAACGCTCCGTCCATAATTTAGTTAAGAACGAAACAGTTATTGGTCATTTTCTCGTTTATTTATTTTCGTTCTTCCCACATTTATTAGGTAATTAATCTTTTAATAAAAATAGATTGTTGCATTATAGTTGCATTAGGAGTCCGCAGTAAGCCCAGTTCTCCATACAAACGTAGTTACGCTCTCATTTAGAATAACATGAAACTTTTTATACACAATGGGATCCGGAATATCTAGGTCAGAAATTAGTTTCTGTAGCTTGAAATTATAATGGAGAAAAGATACAGCGATTATTGAAGTTTTCATACAAGACGAAAGAATCTCAAAAAATCGCTGTATTTTTTTCTATTACAATTTCTAGCAACAGTAACTAATTTTCGACCTAGATATGGTGGCTCCCCATTGTGTATACAAAGTTTCATGTTATTTAAGCAAGGCGTTTTAAAATGAGAACGAAACTACGTTTGTATGGAGAATCGTACCGAGCATACTGGGGACTCACCTCGTAAGACCCACCATACATAGTTACCCTATTCTTAGTTTGAAACTTGTTGCATAGGACATTAGGGTGACATTCATTTGATTAAGGAAATAATGGAACAAAAGAAATGCTACTTTATTTCGTGTTTGCAAGGTTCGAATTTTATTGAAACAGAGTGTACATTGTAATGCACATTGGGCCCTACGACGTTAAGTATAGTAAAAAAATACTGCACACTTTGAGAGGAGATATAAACACGGCGAATTTTCTTGTCAAGAATTGATTAAACGTATTTAATTACAACGTAGTAGGTACTTAGTAAAATTAAGGTATGTCTTAGACCTACGACCAAGACCATCGATCGTGGGATGGGCAGTAGCATCCCTGCAGTGCCATAGAGATATGTGATCGCCAAACCGCATCTCCCTTGCGTAGGGAGTATGATTATGACATTTACCCCACATGAGATTAGGGGGGGCTTATGTCCAGCAGTGGACGTCCTGGGGCTGATGTGGTGGTGGTATTATCAAATGAAATTGTACTTAAGTTTTCTTTTATAAGTACCTATACATATATTTTTTTTAAGTTTCCTACATTTGAAAAAGCTGCACTCGATTATTTTGTGTGGTCATTTTCTTAATTTCGGCTATCACTCCATAACTAGTAATGTCTACTTTAGCTATGATAGTTTTCTATGTCTTTTTTTCACATACTTTCGCCTTCAAAATTAACTGACCATTAGTGCACTTTATTTTAATTGTCATAAGGTTCACGAATGGTCAGTTTATAAGGGTCCCATATGTGCCGTATCGCGAAATCGATTTTATTTTCATTCATTCATTCATTTTTTTAGTGCCAACCATGTTATTACAAGGTGTTACAAGGGTATGAAGTACAACTGCTAGGGTGTAGCAAGAACATAATTTGACCTATGATAAAAATCTAAAAGATTGGATTAACATTTAATAAAGAAACACGTTACAAAATAAACATTCACTTTTATATGTTCATATATTCTTGATGAGAGTAAAAATTTTTACAATAAATATTTAATTAATTTGCTAATAAAAGTTGTGTACCTTCGGCAGATATGTCAGTTGGTAAAGTTTACTATTATATAGTTTTATAGACATGGCGTGTGGTCGCTTCGAAATCTATTATATTTTCATTAAAGTGGCATGAACCAGTTTGTTTCTCAGTCGTAAAGTATGGGCTTTTTTTTCAATATTGCAAGACTTGATGCGTCTGATGTTGTTGTCTTGACTGCCAGTTGGGAAGTATTATACCACCATGAGGGCATGAGATCGCTGGCACCGCGGTTCAGCTGTGATGGAGTTTAGTAAAATAGTTGGTGTGATGTGGTTAGCGTAGGTATTATTGATATGATGTTTTTACACGTCTACCCTAAATTTTTGAGTTCCGTAATTAAAAGGTACAAAAGAAACCCTTACGGTGCGATTCTGTGTCTGTCTGACGTAGTATCTCTTATTGGTTTGTGTTTGTCTGTCACAACGTTCAATATCTTAGGAACTACCTATGCTATGAATTTGAAATTTGGATCAGTTGTAACCCAATCCACCACCACCATATCAGCCCAAGGACGTCCACTGCTGGATATAGGCCTCCCCCAAATTCACGGGGGTATATGCCATAATCGCCACGCTTGGCTTCCCCACCGCACTCTAGGGATGCTGCTGCCCATCCCCCGGTGGTCTGGATCGTAGTTTTAGGTCATACCCGGGTCATTTTTTTTATTTATGATAGTTTTTTTAATACCACGTCGGTGGTAAATAAGCGTACGGCCCGCGTGATGGTAAGCGGTCACCGCAGCCTATGGACGCCTGCAACCCCAGGGGTGTCACACGCGCGTTGCCGACCCTTTAAGAAATTGGTAAAAAAAAACCATTCCCCCTCTTACCATGCATATTTTTTGAAATCCTTAACGTAAATTTTACATGAAAAATATGGGGATGTCCTGTACCCGGGTGTGTCCTAAAACTCAACCAAGACCACCGGGGGATGGGCAGCAGCATCCCTGGAGTGCGGGGAGATACTGAGACCGCCACGGGCGAAGCAAAGCAGCCAAGCTGGGCGATTATGACATTTACCCCCCAAGAAATTGGGGAGGCCTATGTCCAGCAGTGGATGACCTTCGGCTGATATGGTGGTGGTCCAGGAAATATATTGCTTATGTTACTTTAACCTGCCTATGTTAGTTGTTTTTCAAAACCATAAAAGCTGCATGAACTTTATTTTGTTCGGATTTTTTTCTACGTGCGTTCGGAACGTTCCTAAAACTACGACCAAGACCACCGGGGGATGGGCAGCAGCATCCTTGGAGTGCGGTGGTGATGCTGCGGTCGCCAATCCGCATGCCAGGCGTGGCGATTATGGCATATACCCCCCGTGAATTTGGGGGAGGCCCATGTCCAGCTGTGGACGTCCTTTGGCTGATATGGTGGTGGTAGTGGGATGTGATATAATTTGACGGAAAGGTTCTCGAGTGGCGACCACGTACTGGAAGGCACAGCGTGGGCAGGCCCCCCACACGGCGGACTGATGACCTGGTAAGGGTCGCGGGTGTCCGCTGGATGCGGGTGGCGCAGGACCGGTCATAGTGGAAGTCTTTGGGGGAAGCCTATGTCCAGCAGTGACATAGGCTTCCCCCAAAACTTAGGTGATTAGACGAAATAATAATAACGACAAAAGTTGAAAACCCCCCGACCTTTTCATTTCAAACCTCAATATCTCAAAAACGGCTGAACAGATTTTCATGATACACGGCTAAGAACATCACTCGGGATTAAATTATCTATGACACATTTACATACTTAAGGGTCCCCCGCACGCTCGGCTGAACTCGATTCTCCATACAAACTTAGTCTCGTTCTCATTTTGAAACGCCGTGCTGAAATAACATGAAACTTTGTATACGCAATGGGAGCCGCCATATCTAGGTCGAAAATTAGTTTCTGTTGCTAGAAAATGTAATAGAAAAAAAAATACAGCGAGTTTTTGAGTTTAATGCTTGTAAGAAAACCTTAATAATCGCTGTTTTCTCCATTATTATTTCAAGCAACAGAAACTTATTTCCGACCTAGATATGCCATTCTGTATATAGTTTCATGTTATTCCAGCATGGCGTTTAAAAATGAGAGTGAAACTACGTTTTTATGGAGAACTGAGCGTCCTGCGGGCTCTTAAAGCCACTTTACATACATATATGAGACTCGCGTGTGAGTTTCATTACATTGCGTGTTACCTTGGTACAATGAGTTCAATCGATATGTCAAACCGCGCAATGTAGTGAAACTCGCATATCAGTAACTAGCTGGACACTTTGGGACTTTGTCGCTTTCACCCGTTACACGTGTAGTGCGACGGACAGTGAAACACAACTTAAAAGCGGCAAGGTACGAAGGTGTTCCGCCTCGTGTGAGGCTGGCCGTACATGTTTTAAGTAAATAATGTAAAATACAAAAAAAAAAAACTCCAATTTTGTACTTGCTATGCCACAATTTGCGGTTTCCGTGAGCCAATGCTTGGTTACCTACAGAAAATAGTGATATCGGCATATGCGTGCCTATCAAATTCGAGGAGTTACCTCGATTCCTCCTAGATTCCATCATCAGACCTTCACCAAATTTATATGGGACCAATGACGGGGTACCTGCTTTGAAACAAAAAACGAATTATCAAAATCGGCCAACGTGGTCAAGAGTTATCGGGGAACATAAATACAATAAAAAAATAAAAATAAAACAATCATGTAGACGAACTGAGTACCTCCTTCCTTCTATCGAAGTCGGTAATAAGGCTTTATATTGAGTGGATTATTTAACCGAACATCATAACAACAAGTCTCTCACTCACCAGAAATTGCGCGCTAATGTAAGATATTCTAAAGATTGATCAAAACATGTGCACGGTTCAGTAAACGGCAGGTAAACAACATTTATAATATTAGTAGGTCGACCGCTGCCCCATATCAGAACCTGGTAAGCAAATTTTGAGAAAATCGTTTTAGGGTACCGTACCTGAAAAGGAAATAAACGGATGTCTGATAGGAATAGTCGTCTGTCTGTCCGTGCGCCCGTCTGTCACAGCAGATTTTCTCCGAAACTATTCGACCAATTGAGTTGAAAGCTACACTGGTACAGAGGGCCTCGTCCGAACTTCGAAAATCGAACTTCGTGTCGTGCCGTCCCTTTCACTCTCGTGTTATACACTATATGACGGAAAGGGACGGCACGATACGAAGTGTAGGCCCTCAGATATGTAAGTCGGCAACCCAAAGACGAAAGTGTACAAGGGGGCCACTTTTGGTGGTAAAATAGAAAAATATAGCAAACTATATCGTGTGGAAGGGCTCAATGTGAGAATTTCAAAGTTAGTAAGCGGAATAAAACGTGACTTATAATAATATTATTATAATATTCATATTTACATACAAACCTTCCCAAACAAAGAAACAAGACTTGCTACTCCGGATACAAGCCTACGTCATTGTACAGCGAACTCAAACTACGATCGCCAACCACCGATAGGCTCGATAGCAGTGATGACGTAGGCTTGTGTCACTCGCACAACGAATGACAGTTACACCTTGTATTATTGTATCATGCCTGGAGTGCAGTAGAGATACCGCGACCGCCAACCCGCAAGCCAAGCGTGGCGACTATGTCCAGCAGTGGACGTCCTTCGGCTGACGAACGGTCTACGAGAAATACGACTGGTCTTTTGACAGCTGTCATCCCAGTACAATTAATGTCATCTTAGGTCAAAATAACATTAATTTTACTGGGATGACAGTGCTCAAAATACCAGTCTTATTTCTCGTAGAATGTAGTGGTAGTGGATACAAACCTTGAGAGGGCGCAGTACGCTCGGTTCTCCATACAAACGTATTGATGCTCTCATTTTAAAACGCCATGATAGAATAACATGAAACTTTGTATACACAATGGGATCCGGGATATCTAGGTCGAAAATTAGTTTCTGTTGCTAGAAATTGTAAAGGAAAAAAAAATACAGCGGTTTTTTGAGTTTTTTTACGGCTTGTATGAAAACCTTAATAATCGCTGTATTTTTTCTCCATTACAATTTCTAGCAACATAAACTAATTTCCGAGCTAGATATCCCGGATCCCATTCTGTATACAAAGTTTTATGTTATTCTAGCATGGCGTTTTAAAATAAGAGCGTAAATACGTTTGTATGGAGAACCGAGCGTACTGCACACTCTTAATGAGTATTTATCTATCCTCTATCCATATACATGTTTTTCCCGAAACACGACGTTTTTGAGGCTGACACAATTCATGTTTTATAGACTCCTGTAATATTTGGTCAGATGCAGATACTAGGTTTTGATATTGGGCAGCCCTCGCTGGGAAGCTCCAGAGGGGCGTGTTCTGGAGGGATCCTCCTCTCGGAACCCTCTCTCCTCCCAGGACCCCTCCCTTCTCCCGGTGCCTATATAACCGGCCGCCGCGGCTCAGACACATTTCTTCAACAGTTCTTGAGCAAGACGCAAGCCTCCTCGGTACCCGTGAATGTATCCTGAAGTAGTAGTCGGCTATCTTATCGTTTACATATTAAGTTACCTCGTCGACTTCTATCTGGTTGAATGCTTTAAAAACCTTTTCTACCGCGACAATGACGATTTTGTCGAGTAAATAATTTGGTTGCTGTGTCAAGTTTAATATACCTCACTTAGCTTATCTTGCGCGCGCGTTTTTTCTCGTGGAACATGCAGAGTAGCGGCGCCGGCCAGATGGGCGACCAACCGGGTAAGAATTAACGCGAATATTTTTCTGTTGTTGTTTTGTATCAACTTTTCCTAGTTTTGTCAGGTTTTAGTTTATGTATGATTAATGTATTTTTGATTAATGAAATACGCCAGCGAATTATAACCAAAACCAAAAAAACCAAAATAATAAAAATAATTAACGTCGGCTCCCATACAACAGAGTAGTTGTTGGCGTTTTTTTTATTACGACAAAGATTATAATGTTACAAATATAAATTGATAAATCGCGCATGGGACCCGGGTGTGTCCTAAAACTGCGACCATATCAGCCCTAGGACGTCCACTGCTGGACATACGCCTCCCCCAATTTCATACGGGGTAAATGCAATAATCGCCACGCTTGACATGCGGGTTGGCGATCGCAGTATCTCCACCGCACTCCAGGAATGCTGCTGCCCATTCCCCGGTGGTCTTGGTCGTAGTTTAAGGACATACCCGGGTCTTATACGAGTAGAACAGATGGTGGTATATTTATATATTTTTACTAACTCCATTCGCTCCCCTTTCTAAGCTTGGCAAAAGTAGTTTATTTTTCAAATTAGGCATATTACATGCACCTATGAACGTCAATAAACTACCACCGGTTCGGAAAAATATACCTCTGCCACGAGAAGAACCGGCGTAAGAAACTCGGCGAGGTGTCATTTCTTCAAAACAATATACATTGTATAGTTAAATATAAAATTACAGACTCAGTTACTACAAAAATAACAAGCTACAGTAGAAAACCTATTTTCGCGATAGCCGTGCAGGACACTATCACTGCCAAACATCCCTGTCCATGATGTAATGGTTTACCTTATAGTATGCTTTTGAAATAAGTGTTTGTTTTACTACAGATTTGAATTTAGAATTGCTAAGTTCAGTAATGTGTTTTGGAATTTTATTGTAGAATTCAATACAATTTCCCAAGAATAAAAATAGAATTTATATGGATAACTTTTGTGTCACAAACGGAATCAATTAAACTGTCCGAAAATTTGTTCCCAATTGGGGGAAAAACCATTTTTTAACATCTTCGGTCCAGGATTTAGTTTATTAACTGAGCGAGCGGACGAAGCGTCTCCGTTTCGACTTGGCGAAAAATGCTTATGTGGCTGTCCGGCTGATTTTCGGATGGTGTTCTCTACATATCGCATTTTTCAAACGATTCTCGTGAAAATTTGTGAGCAAATCCTATACTTATATGCAGTGATCGGATCTAGGATGCAATTTCCCGGGGTTTAAGTCCGTTATTTTAAGATGGATATGACTTACAATCCCGCGACTCTTTTCGTTAGGTACCTTTCTTTACAAAAAGGTTAATAACTTTTAATTTGTAGTTCACAGTACAAAATTAACATAATATGTTACAACAGCTTCAGAATCAGTGGCGATTAGAAAAGCAAAGCAAATGTTGCGAAAACTAAACCTTAAAAAAGATTTAGACTTCATAGATGAAAATTTTAAAATCATCGAGGTAGTTTTAGCCCGCCTACAAGAACGCAACACATCAATCGTTGATGCATTGGTAGAATTTGGTCAAGTAAGGATAATTGTTAATTGGTGTTCTAGTTTACCTATCATAAATAAATTAGAAGCAGTTAGTAATCGAAACCCTGACCTTGACACTGTACGAGAATACGCAGATCAGATTTCAAATGAATCTACATGTGACGAAAGCTCTATTTACAAATTTGCTCCACTTACATCAGTAGAAGTTAAAAGGTCTTATTCCACTTACAAATGGATCTTAGATGTTAAAAGAAATCGATTAACGACTGAAATTATTGAAAAAATAATAGCATGTATGTTACTTTAATTCTATAAGGACGACTACAACAGTTTTAATTTTATTTTATTTTTAACCGACATCAAAAAAGAAGGAGATTCTCAATTCGACTATATTTTTTTGTTTGTTACCTTAGAAATTTCGACAGGGTGCATCGATTTTTATGATACTTTTTTATTTGAAAAGCTGGTGCTTTCCGTGTGGTCTTATTTCAGTTTGGTTCAGTTCTGACAGTGGCATTTATTTTATTTTTCAGAAAGTAGTAACTCGTTTGTTGACATAATACATTTCTGTTTATAAGAGTTATTTTATATATAAAATATTTTTAAAGTATATATGGTGGTATACCACTCTTCCAATATCTTTGATCAAATTTCTTTGATGGAGGCCCATTCCACTTATCCAATATCTTTGCCCAAGTTTTTTTTTTCATGCATAGCCGTATATATTTAAATGTCATCAGAATCTTTGATCAAATGTCCCTTCCAAGTTGGATGAAATTGTGAAATATTAGGGATTTAGGTATTCCAATAGGTATGGCGAATGACAGGCGGCAGTTAGTTCGAGAATTTATTTCGGACTGACGTAATATACCTCTCATACAATGGGGGTAGACAGCTCTTATTCATCTACCTACATCACAGAAATCATCCAATTTCTTTGATCCAATGTATATTGGACAAAGATATTGGATGCGTGGAATACCACCCTAACATAAATTAACTATTATAGATAGCGAACAATTTCATTCTGTGTAATGAGTTTAACCCTCGAAAAACTTATTATTAACAATAACCCATTTCCCAAAATCCCGGGAAATCCCGAGTCACATCCATGTTAAGCATAACGTTTGAGGTCGTTAACCCCAAATTGCATCTTAGATCCGATCACTGCTTGTATGATTTTTTTTTATAAATTCAAGAAAAGCAAAATTCGCTAATTAACAACATTTCATATTTTCAAGGTGGCCAGTTTATGATCTAGATCGATAGAAAATGAAATTTTAAGGTTCACGTGTTTTTTTTTCTCCCGTTATCCTCATTTTCTTTCAAAATATCTAATCTAAAAGTAGCGAATTCCAAAATGTCGTAAGTAAGTTATGACGTCATTACATTGGCTGTAAGGCATTATTACCATTGCCACTTATTTTTCTAAAAAACCTCAGGGCGTTCACATTTCGTTGACATGGCGTTCACTTCACGTCAGTTTCAAGTAGCGTGTCATGCTATGACAACCTAAAACTAAGCAAAGATACAGATTTTTTATTGAAAACAGTGCCATCTATTTTACAGAAGTCGCACTAAAATATAAGTGTTGTTACATTGAAATACTTTTGATGCTATAGGGAAATTGATACGGGTTATTTAAATGAATATGAGGAGATTTTGATTTTCTATAAGTAACACAATAATTTTTACCATGTCATCCGTTTGGAAAATTTGAAACTTCACAGGGAAATTTTGAATTAATATTAATTCATAAACGGTATTTAGTAGTGGTCATAGGGTCCCTTTACACGGTTATTATTATCACAATTCTGGTTTTCATTTATTTTGAGTCTTAGTAGTCACACCACACCGGCCACTTTACTAATAGATTTTTTACTAATCTATACATATATCTATATTAATAATTTCGTGCAGGGGTACGGTAGACCCGAACGAGACCTGTCTCAAATTGAAGAACGTATAAAAATAACGATTTCGAGTTGAACATATGTATCCGCAAAATTCGGATTGTCGCGTATTTTGCATTAAAAAGTGTTAATTTTACGACAAAAGGTCCGCCATATTAAATTTGTTGGTTGACAGCACAGACTACTAAGAAGATACTGTTGACAGCGTCGGGTTGGGTACGTTCGGAAATTGTAAACTATGTTTGCGTCCGGTGTGTTGGCCAGGTTGCTGGGCGTGGATTCGGCTAGCCGCGTCTGCAGCGTTTTGTTTTTGTAGTTTTCAAGCGTTCTATACACCTATCAGCCTAGCTAGCACGATAACTTATACCGTCACGTTATATGGGCGAAATGTATTAAAACGTCACATAAAACGTAACGGTATCATCTATCGTGCTAGCTAGGCTGATTGTCACAACAACCGCCTTCAAGCGAATGTATGGGGCCTGTTACATGGTTATTATTAACACGTGATACATTCATATCACGATAAGTATCACGTGAATATTAATGCAGAATCCATACAAATTTGAAAACTGCGATAATATTGACACCCCAGTATTGTGATAATATTAATCGTGTAAAGGACACCACTTGAATGTTTGCTGAGTCTGTCCGCCATCTTAAAGCTACGTCTCTATTTTGTTGTGACAAACTACTAGATTATTTATGGCTTTTAAACGTCTAGCAAAATTCTATCCCTATCTCGCTCTATCTCATAACTTAGTGGCACTGCAATTTCGGAGTAGACCCCCCCTCATGCCGGTCGCCGCGCACGGACGTTAGAGGCGCTACCGCGAACCAAAAACGAAGTATCTGCCTCTCTCTCGCACATGTAGTTTCGAACGACAGAGAGGAAGATAGTTCGTTTTTGGGTCACGGTAGGCCCTCAGGCGTCAACTTTAAAACGAATAGGGTATTTTACTATATGAGAAATAAACTTCAAGAAAAACTGGCTAAGGCGTCGGACTCGCGCACTGAGGGTTCCGTACAACTAAAAAACAAATGCGATTTATCAATATATAGATATTTTTGGTAAAATATAAGTCATAATAAAGATTATCACCTAATTTTAATGTTCATAGGTCCATGGGAAGTTCAAAAATTATACGTGTGCAGACGACACATGGAATGTTCTTCAACTTTCTTCGACCGTCCGCCGCGCCCGGACTGAAGTGCTACCGGGGACCGAAAACGAAATATATATGCCTCTCTGTCGCACTTGCACATTCGAGCGCGGAGAGGGAAATACTTCGTTTTCAGATCGCGGTAGGCCCTCTGGTCTGACGGCTCCTATTCTTGGATAGTGCGCGTATCGGAATGCGAAATACCTTAGCCAAAACGGAAAAAGTTGTTAAATAGCTTCCATTAATTGGAGAAGATATCACCAACTGTTATTATTATCACGCGAAAACTGAATATTGAAGTAACATCCATAGGGGCCTGTTACATGGTTATTATTATCACCCGATATACTCATGTCACGATCCGTATAACGTACTGTTTAATGAATATTGAAGAAACATCCATACGATTTTGAAAACCACGACAATATTGACACACCACTATTGTGATAATATTAAGCGTGTAACAGACCCCATACAATTATGAAAATCGCGATAATATTGACAAATAATATTGAGTGTAACGAGCCCCACTGAATAGAATTTGGCGGAGAATAGAGAGCTGCTATTGCGAAACGAAAACGAACGAACATCGTGTATTTCCCTCTGTGTCGCTCGAATTTGCAAGTGCGACAGAGAGGGAGATACACGAACTTCATTTGTTTTTCGCGTTAGCAGCTCTGACTTCGCACCAAAAATACTGACTGGCACATCAATATTTAACAATGCACATCTGAATTGAATTTTAATGAACTATTAGTATTTTAGCTATACAAATCAGTACTGATTACGGTGTCAAATTTTTTATGTGCCTTTAAATACTACCCTTATAAAAATGCTTAAGATTAACTTACAAATATACTAGCCTTTGCCCGTGACGTCGTTTGCGTAATCTTTTACTCCCAATTCCATATAATTCCATTCCATATTTTTATTCCCAATCCAGACTACAGACTATATTTCTATACGAAGTTTCATCATAATCCGTTGTTGTAATGTTTTTATTTTATACATTTTTGTACACTATTTCTTTCGTCGTTTGCATAACTGTCACGAATAAATGTTTTCTTTATTTCTTTCTTATTTATTTCACCCGAGCGAAGCCGGGCTTTCATCTAGTTATATTATAAAGCTGAAGAGTTTGTTTGTTTGAACGCGCTAATCTCAGGAACTACTAGTTAGAATTGAAAAACTCTTTTTGTGTTGGATAGTCCATTTATCGAGGAAGGCTTTAGGCAATGTAACATCACGCTGCGACCAATAGGAGCGAAGATGCGGACGAAGTCGCGGGCAACAGCTAGTAGGTTCATAAATGACCAAGTTATGTAGTGACAAACGTTGACAATAATGGTTAAAAAAGGAATCGAAATGGGATCTTCCTTTTTTTGAAATTGCTGTATAACAGATCTTATCAAAAACATAACTGTAAAAAAGGGAGCCAAGTTCAATATTAAGAATATGCCATGCTTAGTTGTCGTCTTCACCGACAAATGAATTGAGATCTAAACGGATGCCAAGTTCCGTAGATTCTCTGAAATGGTGCCAAGTCCGGCACTACATTATTCACAGTAAAACTATTTTACTGCGGTTTAATGCATTTTGAGCTTTAACTTGGCCGTTGCGCGCTAAGGGTTCCGTACCATTATCTATACAACATTAGACACTAATATACCCTTTTTAAATTTAATTTAAACAATTACATTTTTTTTTTTTTACGAGTATCTGTACCTAAAATAAGAACGTTAAATAATATCAAGTAGAATTTTGGTCAAGTGCGAGTCGGATATTAGTTTTCCCATAGTTCCCCACAACGAGCATTTTTTTAAAAGTTATTTGTATGGTTTTCCCTTAAATATTTATTTTATTATGTTTTTAGTGTTTGTTGTTATAGCGGCAACAGAAATACATCATCTGTTAAAATTTCAACTGTCTAACTGTCACGGTTCATGAGACAGAGACAGAAATGAGACAGCTTGGTGACAAACGGACAGACAGACAGACGGACGGACAGCGGAGTCTTATTAATAGGGTCCCGTTTTACCCTTTGGGTATGGAACCCTAAAAACCGTTGGATTAGGGACTTCCTACTAGGTTCTCCTGTAATCTCTATAGTAGAACTATTTTGTGTACTTATTTTTGTCACACGTGCGCTGACACTAGGGGCATCCTACTTCCCATAGATTCAATCATGCTGGCGCGGCGGCAGACTCTCGGGAGCGTCTAAAACCTGCCAAGTGCGTGTCAGATCACGCACAAAGACGGGTTCTGTACCGACATCTACTAGTCCACAATTAAAACCACTATATAATACATTCAATCGAAAAATGTTGTATCTTCATAGGGAACCTTACGTCCTTTAGTTTGGGCAAGACAGTTGTTCAGCGATGATACAAAAACCTTTAGACATATAAGTATATTATTCAAACCAAAAATCTTTGAAAGTATTAATTGATGTACACTAATTAATATTTTTTCAAAATTTTCTACATCATAGTTTGGAAATCAGGGGGGGAACGACGACGACGACATCGACGACGACACTATTTACGACTGACGGACAGCTAATAGCTAATATCTCACCAACAGTTTACTTAAAAATAAAGACTTTTCGAAACCTCGATATCATTTTTAAGGCCTATTCATAGATACCCCAAACACCGCCTATGTGCATTGAAAAAGAAAATCATCCCCTTAATTTTATATTTTTTTATAATTTTACATTATATTACTGTAGCGGTTCATAAAATACAGCTTCCTACAAAATTTTGTCAACAATTGTAGTGCTTATGGTCTCCGAGTAAATAGACTGTGACATACGGCCGGACGGACACACATGACGAAACTATGAGGGTTCCGTTTTCACCATTTGCCTACGGAACCCTAAAAATTGCCAAATACAGCTGTCTCGGCGCCCAATATGAATTTGTAGCGTTTGGCGCCGAGAGGCTTCTTCGTTCGTAGGGCAGGCGTTACGAGTAATGCAATTCGATTTATAAAGGAAGACGTAAATAAAATTTTCTCAAACATGCAATGAAATATTGATGTTATGTTCCTTATAATAGGCTGCGAAGTATGACGTTTCAGGCGCGGCTAGGACAAGAGGTCGTTAATGGAATTTCATACAAATCTTGCAGGCCTAGGCCGGCAAAGTCCTCTTTTTTAATTTCCATTCCACATAAATTGTGGCACAGGCACCATGACATTCTGCCACTAAAAAATAAAACTTTGTTTTTTTTTTCTTGTTTATTTCATTGCATGTTTGAGAAAAGCACTATACATACCTCGGCGGGAAATATGGGGTTGACCGCCTCAGACCTATCCGACCTCGCTTCGTTCGGCCGTCTATATATGTCTTCGGCCGGCAACCCCTTACGTCCCGGCCTCTGTAGTAATGTACTATACCCCTGCTACCCTTTACTCCGAAGTTTACTAAGAATAAAATGAATATGTTACTATCAATGTGAATATTACAGGAAAAAAGTATTTTTAACACAAAATAAAACTATTTTTAAGCCAAGTTTGAATAATGCTCCCTAAGATGGCGCTGTACACATGGCGATCAATAGGGAATGTCTGAAATTTTTAAAAGTCCTTGATTATTTTTCTAATTGTAGGAATAACCGTCGCCATTAAAAGAAAAAAGTTTCAGATTTTCGGTTGCGCCATATATTTTATAAAAATACAAACATTTTATATCACCTCCCGTCTGCCCCGTATCGGACTACTAGGACATTTCTAAGACCGTCAAATGTAAAAAAAAAACACCTGCTTGAATCTGTGGTACGCAATGACACTGACAGTTCAAGTCATATGACCAACCTATGATGAACTGTCAATGTCATTTCGTACCACAGATTGAAGCAGGTGTTTTTTTTTAATACTTGATGGACTTAAAAATGTCTCAGTAGTCCGATACGGGGCAGACGCGACCTGATACAAAATGTTTGTATTTTTACAAAATATATGGCGCAACCGAAAAATCTGAAACTTTTTTCTGTTAATGGCGACGGTTATTCCTGCCATTAGAAAAATAATCAAGGACTTTTAAAATTTTCAGGCATTCCCCATTTCTTCTGAATTAATAAGGCTAGGACGGGTACACAATCGTTGGAACGAACCCTCGGTGCACGAGTCGGACTCGCAATTGACCGGTTTTTAGGGTTCTGTAGTCAACTAGGAACCCTTATAGTTTCGCTATGTCCATCTGTCTGTCCGAGGCTTTGCTCTGTGATCGTTAGTGCTAGAAAGCTACAAATCAATGATTTGCTATAATAAAATCTAACGAAGCCTACCTACCCATAAAAAAAAAACATTTAAACAATGGTGTTTTAAATACACAAGGTTGAGGCCTCTTAGTAGGTACTTTTATAATAATAATAATAAAAAAGGGCCTCTATGTGGTACTCGTTTGGTACTTCGGTACCTCAATACTTCGGCTCCGCGCACGCCTACCAAAGGTCCGGGACACCATTGTCCCGTAAGCGGAAAAGACATAATAATAATGATAAATAAGGTGAATAATAATAATTATTTGTTTATTCCATGTTACTAAAGACTTTTGTACCTGTGTCAGGATATTTCGCTCTTTCTGAACATGTTTCGAAAATTATAATTTAGTATTTTTTTAATCAAGTAGCTGAAATATAGTAGTGTAAGATATTTTCGGAATCAGCGCATGAACCCCTTTTATTGGATATCCCGCACGATAGGTTTTACATAAAAAAATACATTAAATTGATGAGGAAATACTCACCCTTGGACCAAGAGTCAAGATGGCTCTTCCTCTTAAAATATTCTAAGGGTTTATAAGAATCATCCTGCTATAGGAGAACCCTTGATTATCAAACGCCGTAAATTTAAGGGTACAAAGGTGAATAACAGCTTAAGTCGCTGAAGATACAAACATGAAATGTGGAATGTAGATTTTTTAAAGACGTAGACATATTTTACCAAGGATAAATATTTCGAAATTCGACCCTTAAGGGGGTGAAATTGGGGTAGAACCGTCGGATCTTTCATTTGGAAAGTTATAGATTTGAATATTTCAATATAAATATTTTTAAAATTTTCTTAATGAAAAAATAAATAAATGATATAGCTTTGTTAGAAAAATTCATACCCTAAAGAGCGTAAAAGTTAAAATATTCTTTATTCAAATAGGAGTACTTTCGAGTCTTAAAAAAGAGTTGAAAGTTTCTATGGTTGGGAAATTTTATTTTAAATAAGAAGTTTAAATAAATAAATAAATATTGGGGGACAATCTCACACAAATCGACCTAGTCCCAAACTAAGCAAAGCTTGTACTAGACGACGATATACATACTTATATTATATAGATAAATACATACTTAAATACATAGACAACATCCAAGACCCAAGAACAAAATCCGTGCTAAATGCCCTGGCCGGAATTCGAACCCGTGAGCTCTAGCTTCGGAGGCAGTGTCACTACCAACTAGGCTAAACAGGCCGTCTTCGGTTACAAGGAACATTACTACACTACACTTCGGGTTCTTCGGTTATATTAGGAAATGTAATGTCAAAAATAAGGTTAAGGCTTACTTTAATTTACACCCTGAAAGGGTTAATCAGGGGTCGAAACATCAAATTGGCAATGCGTGTTTTTTAAGAATAAACCGTGGCTAGAAACTTGATATTAGAACAGCAGGTTCCTTTTAAAATATGTAGATCTATCAAGAAATATATTTTGTTTAAATTTAACCCCAAACGGGCGAAAATTGGTAGTGTCGTTGTGTAGCAAACGTTCATTTGCAAATTTTATTATTATTATAGTTCTTATATAATATTCTTTAATTAATTATAATCAAGATAATTGATAAAAACCTGGGTTGAAAGGCCATATGAAAAACATGAGATTTTCTAGTTATGAGAGTTGAAAATTTGCTCATAGACTGCTTTTATATAGTCAAACATGCAGAGCATAGTGATTTCCGAAATTTATCCCTTAAAGGCTTAAAAGTCAAACTGAGGCTAGGAACATTGATTTACGTGAGCATCATTCTTTAAAAGCATGTAGAAATTTACAAAAATTGTCTCACATAGAGGTGAAAAAATATTTCAAAATTCATCCCCTCAGGGAGTTAAATGGGGAGGTAATTTTATATTTTTTTCATAGAGAAACTTAAAACTTCCGTAATAGACTAAGCATTAAAATAAATGAAAACTAATACAGTGTTTTTGTAAATTCCCCTCTGAAGGGGTTAAAGGGGGTTGAAAATTTGTTTCAGGTGAAATATATTTAAACGAGAAAGTTAATTATTACATTATAAGAAATCAATTTACAGCATTTTTGAAATTAAATCGATGTTCTTGATGCCGCGTAGTAAAAGTACGTTTCTCAAAAGACAAAGAAGACCACTGCCGAGAAAAAACACCAAAACAAACTCGACAGACATTAATTTTTCGCCAAAAAATAAGCTTATTTTTTTTAACCTACTTTAAAAAAAACTGATTATGCGCAGATAAACAGTGTTTTAATGATCAACGGTTGCTTGAGAGGAAGTGTTTCATATCATACCTATTATAGTATTCAATTGGGAATAAAAAAAATAGTCTGTCAGATTATGAAAAAATATTGGACACTTATTTTTTTGTTGTCAACCAAACAAATAATTACAAAGATATAGCGCGTCAAAGTTCGAGAATCGTGACGTCACGCCGCGCCTTAGGCTGGGTTGCACCAAACCGTCTGTAATCGGAAGCTGTGTTCGTTAAAATTTGAATGCATGGAAAAATTTACAAGTTTCTATGAGATGACAGCTGCCGGCGCCATATTTAACGTTGATCGGTCTGTGATCTTAAGTCGGAGCAACCCAGCCTAAAAGTGTAACACGGCGTGACGACACGCGGAAATTAACGGGCTAAAAGATACGAGTAAATACTGTTCGTAACTTTTTGTACAATTGAAAAAAAGAAAAAATATATATAAACAAATTTTATTCAAAAGTTAAAAGAAATACGTGTTTCATATTTTTTATATACTTACTAACTAATTATTATTATTTAAGTAAGACATTATCTTTGTTCTACTTTAATTTAATACTAGCTGTCCCAGCGAACCTGACCCGTTCCGTACAAAACGTATGATTTTTTTTTTGGTATATTTTACCGATATCCTAAAAGCTATTCCGGTATTATATTACAAAGAAAGCTGTTACATTATAAGACAAATCCAAAGAATAAAATATCATTAAAGAGGCCCCACCGTTCTCGAGATATCAACGGTATAACTGACACGGAATTGTTATATTTACTCGTATATAACTTCAACAAATCGCGTTCCGAGCATATTTCAATAGAACTCCAAACTTCGATCTAATTCTAAACTTCTTGTTGGTTAAAGTTGCCACACCGACCTATCTACGGCTGTCGCGGCGGATCCCTAAAAGCCTCTGTACACACATACTTAATTTGCATGCGATGGCGTTTTAAAATGAGAGCATAAATACGTTTGTATGGAGAACCGAGCGTACTGCGCCCTCTTAATTAATCTGTCAAACCGCGCAGTATAGTGTAGGGCGACTGAGCTACGGGGTAGAATTAACACGTCTTAATCGTTATGTAGCTTCTATATTAACATGCACAATACAATAACTCGACCTTTCTTCAGGGCGGACTCGCCAAGTCTGACCCCTTCAACTATTATTCCACTAGACAAAGACAGTTGACATTCTAAATTTAATTTGATCTAACTGCTAGTCCCCGTCTCGGACGGAGTTCTGTAAAGGTGGTTATACAATCTTTACAGTAGTGAAACTCGCATAAAGTCTCGTTTATGTGTAATGAAATGAGGCTTTAGCCTCGCAGGCGAATAGTTAACCGATTACCGTGTTTCGGCGCCCGGCGCCCGTCAGTAACCGCGCGGGCGTGCAAGAGAGCGGATGTCCGTGCTCTCTTCTATTTATCACTTATGTTTACGTGAATGCGCTTTCTATCTATTAGTTAATCTTTTTATGGATGTGAAAAAGTGTATAGAAGTTAATCTGCCGTCTGCTAAATAAGATCACATTGTGAGACGAAGTTGAGTCAAAATGCATGATGACCTGAAAAACGTAAAATCAAGTCGCTGCATTAACTATTTTGGAAAACTGATGTTTTTGACTGGACAATAATCATTTATTGTGCTTAGTAAACGAATTTACTCGAAATGCTGGAATCTAGTTAATTTTTTGAGTCTCGAGTTAAGAATACAGTTTTAACCAATTGCTGAAATGTATCGACCGTATTTGACATTAGCCGGTCGTCGGGGCCGATCTACAATTAAGCAGCAGGTGCCGTGGCCGCCGCGTATTTATCGTGTCGCCATGATGTGGCCTTTGTGTGCCATTAAATAGTGTATACATTTATGAAGGACGGCATCGCGTATGCGACACTTCCCGGACTTGAAGGCGTCCTTGGGCTGCGACCGCTTCCCATCAGGCGGGCCGTACGCTTGTTTGCCGCCGGCGTCGTATAGAAAAAATAGCGCACTCACGCGAGTGTATGTACGTTAGAAATCGAATGAAGATACTCGCTGTTTAATAACATTAAGCTGGGTATCGCTCTACGGATGATATCACTCGAAAATTCAGTACGTATATAGTATACAACCTTTATTTCCGCGACTTTATGTTGGACTCGTTTTTATAGTACCTCCATCCAAAATTCTGCCCCTCATTTCACCCCCTTAGATTATCGAACCCGCTTAAAAAAATTCACGCGAACCGGTTGTGAAATGCGACCTGTAGAGGAGAACAACCAGAAATCCGGACATCTGGACATCCAGACATATGAAACATTTATCATACAAAGATTAATAATATATTATATATTATTAATCTTTGTATGCAAAATGGGATCCGCCATATATAGGCCGAAAATTAGTTTCTGTTGCCCGAAATTGTAATAGAAAAAAAATACAGCCTTTTGAGTTTTTAAGGTCTTGTATGAAAACCGTAATAATCGCTGTATTTTATCTTTATTTAAATTTAAAGCAACAGAAACTAATTTCCGGTCTAAATATGCCGGATCTCATTGTGTATACAAAGTTTCATGTTATTCCAGCATGCCGTTTTTAAATGAGAACGAAACTACGTTTGTTTGGAGAACCGAGCTGTAAATTGCGAGGGGACTTAAAATTAGAAGTACCAATAAACCATCATCATCATCATCATCATGTCAGCCGAAAGACGCCCACTGCTGGACATAGGCCTCCCCTAAAGACTTCCACAATGACCGATCCTGCGCCACCCGCATCCAGCGGACACCCGCGACCTTCACCAGGTCATCAGTCCACCGTGTGGGGGGCCTGCCCACGCTACGCCTTCCGGTACGTGGCCGCCACTCGAGAACCTTTCCGCCCCAACGGCCATCGGTTCTACGTGCTATGTGCCCCGCCCACTGCCATATAAATAATTATTATATTTTGAGTAAATATACGTGTATTTTAGAAACATAAATTTCATCACGTAATATCATATACCTATTCGTAGTAGGTATCTATTCGTTCTCTAGTAGAACTCGCTATTCGGGTACTCTTCTCGTAGCAAGTGTTACGGGATGTTATACACAGCGCTACGAAAAACGCTGTTAGTAAATTCAATGCGCGTGAGTTGCATTTGGGCCTTGAGACGTGTGACCGGCGCGGCGGCCCGTAGCTCCCTCGCAGCCCCTACGGCGTAGCGTCTCGTAGCACAGTGACGAACTTTTGAGTCCCACCCAACACTACGAAATTATTGGCAGGTGGTTGGCAATGAAAGTATGTTGACAGTCCTGTCATGCCGAAATAAAATAAATAAGCTGTTTTTTTTATCGAGGATACAACTTTAAAGTGGATTCCTCTTACCTTGCTTACCTTTTTATTTTCATAACTAAATATAAGAACCATAAATGTAAAATAAAATAAATAATAACAGTGTTATGCTTTAGTATTTAGTTGATAATCACCGTTATCATCAGTTTTATTTAAGCGCCATCTAGCTTTAGTATCGGAACTAAAATTTAAAACTTTGAGAGCAGGGCAGCTGTATCATACAAGCTAAGCTGCCAGCAAAAAAGAAGCAGCCTCAAAAAAAAACGCGATATGGGTCACAATAGCGGAATCGTACGATCATCTAGATATAATTGGAAGCAATAAATTAATCTTGACTTAATTCCAATTCCACTTCAAAATGAAAAGCGTCAAGCTCACACTCGTTTTAATACTAATGGCTCTGTAAGCCATAAACCTTGGGGAGTCCATAACTATGGCATACTTTCTTTCTTTCTGTCATGACGAAAATATCCATATAATTGCCGAACCTGCCATAACAAAATTTCACGAGAATCTTTCGAGAAATGTGAGCTGTAGACGAGAACAATACTTTTGTTTAATTTTATTTTTTTCCCTTCCCTTCTTTTAAATCTATTTATTCACATCAACCTGTAGGGTATCGGGTACTTGATTTTCCTCCGAATATAAATCCGTTCAAAAAGAACAACGCTACAGAATATTTCCCCCCCAATCAAAAAAGGGTCTCGATAAAAAACCATTAAATCAAGGAATAAATACGCGGAGTTTTGGGAGGATCAGTCATAAAATGCGGCCTCTAGCCCGGTACAAACATCCCGACAAAAACTATTTCGAGCAGTCCTGAAATGGAGATTTCGCTCGCTCAACACGCTCGGTCAATAATTCTCAATAAATTATATCGCTTTCAAGAATAAGGCTTTTCTACATAGTATTAAGTTAATGAAGCTTATGAATCTTAAGACCCTACATAAATAAGTTAAAAAGTATTTCGTAATTGATACCATAGGTTTCCTGCTTCTTTTGAGATCCTGTAACTTTCCACCTCCTCCGTTGGATAGATCCGAATAAGAGAAATGACATTCTGCCGTTCCTTAAATAACAATCCTTGAATGTTAAAAAACACTACTTCGTTTAGTTTATATTGTACTGTAGGTCAGTGCTCACGATAATTGTGCGAGCATCACCCGGTGGCTTAGGCGCGCGTGTTTATAATTCATAGTATTGTCGATTATTCGCCGCCATTTTTGTGGTATCGATGTTGTATGGTGACTGCACATGCAACGCGGGCCCGCTGGGACAAATCAGAAACTCACTTTATATGAAATAAACTATTTTTATTCTACAAGTAGGCCCCAATGACAATTTTACTAGTCAAAAATCTAATAGCGTTCCTGAAAAAGAAGACTGTCGAAACGGAAGGCCGAAGCAAACTGGATAGTCAGTCAATTTCTCTCAATATATGCTAGTTAAAATGATAATACTTAACCTACTCAAAATAAGTTTCTGAATATGAATAGAAACAAAGAGGCACATTTAAATCAAATAACATATCTATTCAATTAAATTTACTTCGACATGTTGACAGTTAAGGGATATTAAGAGTAGATATTTGTTTTAACTAATAATTTGAATAATCGGCGTCTCGGTTTCTGTAAATCTATGTAATAAAATGTTAGGAGACGGCGGATCCATAGATATTTTATTATATAAAATATTTTAACTGCCTACATAAACATCATACTTAAATATCAATAATACTGTTGATAAATTAATTTTGTACTAAAGCAGTAACGCTGCTAACGAAAATTTCAATTTAAAGGGAAAAAATTGAAAAATAAATTATGCTCCGAGCAGGATATAATACTGTCGATAGTCTACGTAAGCCCTGGTGGATTCAGCTTGATAGTAAATGTGAATATTTTTGGAAGTCGTTGATAACTATCGGCCTGGATTACCCGGGCCGTTTAGCGGTTGTGTGGTTTTAATCCGGCTCAGCCGTGCCGCGGGCCCGACGGGGCTGGCCTTCGCCAATTAGGCGTCCCAACTTACTTTGTTCGACCTTACACAAATATATCCGGTCCCGAATTAAGTACTACCTACATCACTAGATCTGATTGTTAGAAGACAATATGAGGACAAAAGATTATGTAAGCAAATGAATGCAGATTACCGCCAGCTAGGCTAAACGGTAAACGGCTAAATGTTGAAAGCGAATTTGTTACGTCTGTCATAGTCGAGATGTAATAGGGTGAATCGCATAAAATCTGTGCTAATCACAACCAATCTCCACGCTGTTTACTACTCACTGCCAATAACCAATATATCTTGCTCCACACCTAACGTGTAATCGCAAGTTGATGCGAGGATTGCATTGGTTTTTGTCAGTTGCGTTGTTGATGGTGAGCCTCATGAAGTGACGCGTGGATTACGTACGGCGGGCGCCCTTCCGCCCGTCGCCCGCAATTGTGACCGTGGATTCGACTCGGTAATTGAGAACGAAGGGTGAAAGTCAGTGTCAATCGTACAATGTTAACTAAGGGCAGAAATATACCCGTTTCAGACTATTTCATTTCAAATACAAGGAAACTATACTCGTACATAACCGACTGCCAAATATGCAATAGTACATTACGATACAAGTGCAGGAATAGGAAATTCGCAACGAGTGGTGATAAATTAAAACACGACCGAAGGGAGTGTTTTAAATCGACACGAGTTGCAAATTATATATTCGCACGTGTATCGTACAACGTTTTACAGTAAATATGGCTCTTTAAAGTTTCGACATATGCACGTAATCTGCTGATTACCGCACTCGTGCGGTAATGTAGCACCATATGTACTGTAAAAACATTTCCTGAATCAGTCAATTCCTATATACCTACAGAGTGTTTTTATTGAATCCCGTTAATTGCGAGGGTCCAAACCTGAGATGAAATAAAGTATTCTTCTCTAAGACACTAGTATCCCAATTTGTACCATTTCGAAGACATTCGAGAATTCATTTTCATTAATTAACACCCATAGTATAGTATAAAACAACCTTAACAATTAAACAATGGTGACGTACGTGTCGTTCAAATTTCAAATTGTCATACCTTAATTTTTGCTTAACTCCACGTTAACTCTTAAGGCCATTTTTCATTCACCCTTGGTGATAAAATTTAATTATTTTGTATTTAATGGAAAAATGTATTTTTCTTGAATTTTGAAAAACTAAATATGCTACATCGTTTCTATGGCTATACACGGCTATATGCTAGAAGGAACGGAAATCAATAAAAACATCCTGTATACAATTTTATAGTAACAGTTTTGTCGGCGTAATTGACATGTTTATCCATGCTGGATTAAAACTTTCTAGACTTCACGGTTACTGAGCTAAGCCGGACTAACGGACCGACGGATGTACAAAAATGATGCTTGAATAAGGTAGCAAAATAGTTTATTATCAGCAAGCTTAAAAAATTAATACGATCTTCTGGAAGTTTGGCTTTATAAGTTTTTGCCATTATTAAGTTTTTTAATAACTTTAGGACGAGATTCTGAGCAATTAATATATCGAAAAAAATATACACACACTTTTAAATAGCATTAACAGTAGTTATGGACTTATAACGTGACTATTAAAATATACCCATATAATTTATAAACGATATCCCAAAATTCAACACAATATCTGTCATTGCTCAATTTTTTTAAGGCACAGCCTTGGTAAATTAACGTAAAAATAACTATTGTAGTCGGGTTTCGGAGTAGGCAGGAGCGCGGAGCAGCGAAACTACGAACTCGGAGTACAGTACGTATATTGATGCAATGGTTACAGATACAATGGCGAATATGACGTTAGACCTAGCTATTTCGACAGTGGCGGTGGCTAACTAAACTTTCGAGGACCAAGGCAGGTGCCTGCGAAAATATTGATAGCAATCGCTATGGGTTCCTTATCATGAATTAGTATGACCGTGCAGTATCCGAGCGGGTTGATGACAGACGTGCGCTACTAATTCTCCTGGCTAACTGTACATTGGTTCGGGGTTGACCCCATTAAATCAGGAAAAATCTCAACACCGCGATGCAGGATTGGTATGGCGGCGGTACAGCGACATCTAGCTTGGAACTCATCAATATGTTTGCATACATCACTATGTTTGCGTCTAACTTTATACTTATACAATGTGGGCATGTTCTAAATATTTTAAATAACATGAAAGTAATGGCCTGTATTTTACAGCCTTCAGGAATGTTGATTTATCTACATGTAACTAGCGCCATCTAGGGCTTCTCATGGTACTATTTTCAACTAGAACGTTGAATTTTTATCTAACTTCTTGTTAGATAATACCTAAATGCTACAATATTGCAATTTTAAAAAGCAATATTATATCATAATATGCAGTACATACAAAAAAAGCGGTTTTCTTCAAATCTTTTATTAATGAAAATATGAATTCGCGAAGTCACGTTTATTTTTTAATTGTAAACATTTTACTACTGAACTTTTTTTTCGGGAAATGTTTTTCATAATCTCCATTTTCTAATAATGTACTTTCACTCGGTTTTTTTAACTATTGGCTATGTGCACGTCTGAAACGTCAAACGTCAAAGGTCCCGAGACAATGTCAAAACTCAGAGATGTCAAATAATGACACATGAATATTTTATTTACTTTAGTAAACGAGAAAGACCCCGTATTGGAAATTTTACTGAAATAAATAAGAGGATAAATAAATACATACAAACGAAACGAATCGTAGGAAACCGTTAAGAAACCAATAGAAAACGTGAAAGTAAATTTGACAGCGGTCCCCGGTAAGTGCACATTTCTGCCATGGTGTGCGCTACGATGGCCTAGCTTACCCCTCCACCTACTTCGCCAATAGACTTATAAAAAAATCTTATTTAATTTTCGCAAATTTTCGCTAGCGAGCGAGCGAGACAACAATTTCGGCCACCCACTTTCAATAATTTCAAGTGAAATATGACCTATTTTCTGTCTCAAAAATAAAAAAAAACTCTTTAGTTCGTTTTGTATATAATAATAATAAATTACAATTGTGAAGGTGAACATACTACCGATCCGGAAAATTATAAAAGAGAATTTTCGTAAACATCGCGTAGAATAAGTATCATTCTCATTCTCGTATTACGAGAATACACCCATTAAACTTAGCACCGAAGGAAATATCAATAGGGATGTCATATTTATTTAGGGAAAGCAATTATCGATAAACTCTGCAAAAAATATTCAACATTCATCCGGAATCCACTCGTCGATTCACATAATGAAACAAAGTCCATGAGCGCACTCGGTTCTCAAACGGATACGACATCCAAGGTCTATTCTGTCAAATACAAGACACGTTTATTCCCATTCAATCGATAATAACCTAACCACAGTCCCCCGCCGCTACGTCAATATAGAGACGTGTCTCAAGTGTTGTGATTCGTTCGAATAATTATATCGACGAAAATTGCGTAAGGATGAGTTGAACGCTGATCACTAAGATCTTACTACATCGAAATGTATTGTTGATATACAAATGTCTAATTTTGTTTATTAACTATAACTAAAATGTAAATGTGACTCAAGAAATGAAGACTCATTATAAATACATAATTACATTTCGTTCCATGCAAAATGTAAGGCCGACGAGACAAGAGCAATTTATGGCAATTGAGAGAAAAGGAGTGAGATAGGTACTATAGTCATTGGAGGAAATGATTATGGTTGTGCACTTTATGGTTTTGCAAATCCCGAAATAAAATCTCATGTTCAACTATCATCTTATTAAAACTTGAAAAAAAGAAAGAAATAACAAACGCAGTAACCTTTTTTTGTTCGTTGCCAAAATCCCATGGTATGATACCCATGGGACAGTGCGGAGGTTATGCACCGACAATAACCCCCTGATGGTCCTCCTCAACTCATTTCGGACGGCTCTGGGATCTCCTTCGGAACGCATCAGTGGCGTCCACCCCTGTGGATCCCATCATCTCATCTCATGGACGCAGTCCCAAACTGCGACTGCCGTCGACCCCAAGGACCCTATTAGTCGTCTTAGACAGACAGGGGATACCGTAGCCGTATACTTTTCCCGGGTTACAGGGAGCAAAATGCAACCTAGACACATTTTTTGATATAAGTAAGATTTTGATGCATAATTCTCGATATATTTATCGATAATATTGTTACCACTCACTACTCTGTCACTCGCAACAAATAAATATAGGATATTTTTCTTGTTCTCGGCATTATCAATATTTTAAATACAAATAATATCCTGGTTTTGCAATATGTCAGGATTTACGCATTTACGCACATTCGGGATAAGAGGAGGTTCGTCACATTAAAGTCGACACCTGCTTGCTCCAATGCAATTATTAGTCCTGCCAACGTTTCATTCAAAGAGAAGAATAAGTATTTCAAACGAATGCAAGTATCGAAAATTAAAAATTGAAACATGTATCACGGGCAGGATTTGAACCCGCGACCTCTGGAATCCGTCCATCGCTGTTTCCAACTGAGCTACCGCGGGTTATCCCGAGGCGACGAATCTCTCAATCAGTTCACTCTTTAATTAAGCCTTAGGGAGACTAGTAGCGACATCTACCGTCAAAGTTGCTACAACTTTTTTTCATTTTCGATTGGAAATTATAATTCCGTTAAGTGGACGTTTCCGCTTGTAAAAAATATTTACATCGAATATATCTTTTGCAATGACAGGCTAAGCGACTGATCGTGACAGGTCAACTAATAAAAGCTATTTCGCTAATGTTATAGCCAGCTTCGTGATCTACAATAATTGCAGCTTTTTCATCGACATTTAAAATCCCCGGCATTATTAAATTAAATACGACGCATGTATTATTATTGATCGCGAAACCTGCAAGAGAAAATATTGACTATGCCAAACAATGACATTTAAACAGAACATATTTGATTGGAACTCTTACGAAGTTGTTTATTTGGATAGGTTTGATATCGATATGTAACTAGATATAGGCCGAAGGCCTATACAATTTTGACCCTTGTTTTCATATCAAGTGAGTATAATTTTATATGCACTTTTCAACTCTGTACTTTGGTTTCAAAAGGTACTAAGAGTCTGACTTTGTATTGTAATGAATTTAATAACTGACGAAGGTTTTCGTGTCTCGTCTTTACAGTCACAACTTTGTCGTATCCCAACTGTCGCAGTATTGTTACGTTATTTATTTATTTATTTAGGTTTGCCAATAGGTGTAATACATATTAAAACTTATTCATAAACATGACAGTAAAACAAATTGCCCGAGTATCCACCCAATAACAGGCAAACACAAAATGCAAAGAAGTAACTGCTTACATAAATCTTAAACTAAGTAGTTTACAAACTAATTTTTGGTTCTATTAAATATACTTATAGTAAAATCAGGCACCAAGATGATAGAAGATCGTAAATCTTAAATTAATTAACAAACTGCATGCAAAGTTTTGTAAGAAAAGCTGACGAATTTTAAATGGAGAATAATGTAACAATCTAACAATTTGCCTTGAATTTGTGTAAATATGTTTTATATTGCTTATGTGACATTTTTAATAAGTTAGCGCGATATAGTATTAAAATGATCATCTACATTTGCTGTTGACTGCTCTTCGTAACGGCAGGAGACTGCGACAATTTTAATACTGTTGTGTTTGAGTGATAGCATCAATTGCGATTCTCATCAATTAAGATTTCAATTTGGTGATGCTAAATACCTCGTTACTCAATGCACCCTCTCTTTCATTTGTAACCTACGAACCCGTACCGTCCAAACTACATCAGAAAGCAAGAAAACAGGGCAAGTTCGTGTCGTGCAACGAGCAATGTAGGGTTCCGTAGCTGTCCACACGTGACATTATGCGAATTTAATATGTCGAAAACTTATATTTAGTCTATATTTGACATAGCTAACAACATATTTATAGGTAATCAATGAAAATTGTACGAAATCTTTTCCAAATACACTTCATAAGTTCGGTTACACTCGTTAACTAGTAATGTCCTAATGTCTGCTTAGCTATGATACACGAACACGTTCACTGCGGCTCAAAATATTACTAACTTTCAACTAGTGCTGTAAAAGGTCTTTATGCCTTAACTGTACCATTTCACCGGTGCGTCACTCAAGGAACAAGAATATTAAAATGCTTTTTTTCACATGAAATTCACAAATTTATTAATGATACTTATATAATGTCTTGTCTTGGCTCCGCCCGAAGTTCTGATGTTACAATATGGAATAATGACGAAAAATAATTAGGAGGGTATTAGACCTCTTATAGCACTGAATTTGAGGTACATTAAATTTTTATTTACATCTAGTGATGTTCGGGGGGGGGGGGAAGCATATGAGGTCTTTAGACCCCTATCCGCACTGGGCGCACACTTTTCACTCTCGGTGCGATGAGAAGACCATATATTGGACGGGAGGTTCAATATATGGTTCGATGGTTCGGACCATATATTGAATAGAAATCGAACCATATATAGGTGTAAAGGAGGTACCGTAAATTTTTTTTTATCTATTTTTTATCGTCTTGTCGGTGTGATTGATTTGCAAATGTGGTCAATATAGTCCGTCAAAATCAAATATTACATTTAAATAATATAATTTCGTGACGTGACGATTATAGTAATTAGAAAGAGACTAATATCTGGGCATTCAGTACCGGGAGGTGTGTGATCCTAACATAATAGGTTCTTAGAGGCACCATCAAATAAAACAAACTTCCACGTAATTTTTCAACATCGTCTATGATCGTTTCAATGTGTCTCAACAAACATGTCAGAACTAGTTTAGGAAACAGATGGGGATCCGGAACGGATGCGAAGGCGGTGAACCGACTAGGGGTGCTCAAACACGCTCAAATTGTCACGCACTCCGAGTTACAAGTTAGTTGGGGCGCCGGGGCCACCTGTTGATTGCCGCCGAACCTCGCGTCCCCGGCATCGCTCCGGGCGGGGACACGGTCGCAGGGAATTTTACTGTAAACAGTAAAATTCCTAAAATTACTACAAGTGCGCTTCCACTGCGGCGAAACGAAAAAAAAAGGAACTCATTTTATTGATCAAATCTGCACGTCTCAAACTGAAAACGCAGCCTTAATCCCTTGAAGACAGGCGTGCCAAAAGAGAGGCGCTATGTTAATAGTTTTGATATACTATTAAATATTTAACAGTTGTGGGTAATAAATAAAGACGTCAATGTTTAGAAACTACTTTCGACGACCTGTTTAGCTTAGTTGGTAGTGACACTGCCTCCGAAGCTAGAGGTCCCGGGTTCGAATCCCGGCCAGGGCATTATTTGTGCATTTAGCACGGATTTTGTTATTGGGTCTTGGATTTTCTCCATGTGTTTCAGTATGTATTTATCTATATAAGTATGTATATCGTCGCCTAGTACCCACAGTACAAGCTTTGCTTAATTTGGGACTAGGTCGATTTGTGTAAGATTGTCCCCAATATTTATTATTACATAAAGTACAAAATTAAAGTGAGTCAATACTAGTAGGTACCTCGGTAGAATGTGAATAAGTCGATGACAATTAAGATTAATCATTCAAATATTGAATGCAATATATTACTCTTTGAATTTCGCTCCAAAATTGCCTAATAAATGTGTTACTTGCCGTATTTGGTTTTTAGTACTTACTTATAAACCGAAAACTGCTAAATTTCACCTATTTTATTTTACCATAAATATCAACTTACCTACTCCTAGTCGTCTCCGATTAACCCAGAAAAAAACAGAACAAAAAAAAAAAATCCGAATGTATGGTAGTATGGATAATGTACAACTTTCAAAATAAAATGCCGCATATATTGGAAAGTCCTTATTGTACCTACAAAAGTATGTTGTGTCTAAAATATCTAAAACAAAGTTAAAACGACCTTCTCTATCATCCCTGGAAGTCTTTGCACCTAGGTTCCAAACAACATGTATACATGTATAGATTTTTTGCTACTTTGGCTTTTGTAAATGCGCAAATTATATATTTTCTTATTTTTTTTTAAATAAAATCAAAGTCGCGTTCGTGAACGTCAAGGTCACGCATTTTTCGGCATGTTTGTGACCCTCTCACTCACTTACGTCACGCTCAAATTGTCAGTTTATTGATACGAGTATGTACCCTTTTCGGCGTGTCATGGTGGGTTAATACCACCATGACGCGCTTGAGTATTTCCGAGGAACGAGTTTTTTTTACTATACTGACAAGGGTCCTCATATATAGACGGCTCATAACTTATGGAAGTACTCAACAGAGTGCAAGGTCAAATCCTTATAGCGATGAGGAGCTCTGGGCCCGAGCCTCCGACTGGAAACGTGCCTTTTCCCAACAGAGTGCCGTGCGCGCGATGTCCGGCAAGGCGGAGGGTGCCCCGGCACATGGGCTCTTCCGTACTGCCTTGTTTATTCATATATCGAGTGGCATTATTCACTAAACAAAATATACATGTAATACAAACTATCATCTCCGGAGCAATAAACACCGGAATAACCTGGTCACCGAGCAGTCGGTGTATTATTTGGGGCCGTCTGTATTGGCTATGTGCATGTCTGAAAGTCAAACGTCAAAGGTCCCGAGACAATGTCAAAATTTAGAGATGTCAAATAATGACACATGAATATTTTATTTACTTTAGTAAACGAGAAAGACCCCATATTGGTAATTTTACTGAAAAAAATAAGAGAATAAATAAATACATACAAACGACACGAATCGTAGGAAACCGTTAAGAAACCAATAGAAAACGTGAAAGTAAATTTGACAGTGGTCCCCGGTAAGTACACATTTCTGCCATACTGTGCGCTACGATCGCCTAGCTTACCCCCACCACCTACTTCGCACATAGCCAATGCAACCGCTCGCCTGCCTGACGTTAATAAACGTAATGCAGGGCTTCTACCGCGAAATGAAAACGAAGTTCGAATATCTCTCTTTCTCTGTAGCTCGAATGGGTAAGTGCGACAGAGAGGGAGATATTCGAAGTTCTGTCATATGCGTTTCGCAGTAGCAGCTCA
The DNA here is from genome assembly GCA_905163555.1 of Notocelia uddmanniana. Classification (NCBI taxonomy): domain Eukaryota; kingdom Metazoa; phylum Arthropoda; class Insecta; order Lepidoptera; family Tortricidae; genus Notocelia; species Notocelia uddmanniana. The sequence goes on from LR991052.1 coordinate 75,297,433, forward strand.
GTAAGAAATTGAGAACTTGGTTGTTGAAAGAGCTACTTATTTTATAGCTACGAAGATTTTTTCAAGCGTTACCATATCCTGCTATAACATTTTTTAGTTTTATAATGTATAGAAGTAATAATTACATTTACCTACATTCTGTATTGAGAATTGTCAACAAATAATCTAGTTCAAATTATTATGTACCTAAATTTTACTATTTATCTATAAGACATATAATAGTATTTGTAACCCTGTTACCAATTTCATTTCATTGAATTTTCCCTCTTCGGCTCACCTACTATACATGAATATATTCATACATTTGTATTCGGATGTCAATGTTTTAATGAATTGTTGTATGCGCAGGCGGAGGGCACGGAGCTCCATCTCGACGAGGAGATGGAGAGGGTGGTGTGGAGCGAGGGGCGGGGGGCGGCCGACGGCCCTCTGGACCCCGCGCGCCTCCGCGCGGCGGCCGAGCCGCGCCGGGACTCCGCGGCCCCACTCCCGCCGTACCTGGGTAAGTGTTGCTAGTGGACAGGTGCTCACGCGCATGAGGGCTGACGCAGCGCGACTTCGCTTCGTGCGCCGGCCGAGCTTTGCTGGGACTACGCGGCGCGTCCCCCCTTCGCATAGTGAGTGTTGCTACAAAGCTGCTCATGCGCATGACGGCCGACGCAGATTCTAACAGTCAAGTTGCCCACTTGACAGGCCTAATTTCAGTAAGGTCTTGTTTCCCCCATGACCATGTCCAGGAAGAACCTATGACGGTGTAAAATCAACAAACATGTGATTCATACTTTTTAAAAGTAAAAAAGTATAAGTATCAAATTAGGCATATCACATGCACCTATAAACGTCAATAAACTACCACCGGTTCGTAAAAATATACCTCTGCCACGAGGAGAACCGGCGTACGAAACTCGGCGAGGTGTCATTTTTTCAAAACAATATACATTGTATAGATTGGATATGTTCAAGCGCAGAGGCATAAACACTAACTATAACCTGCACAGTAATAGGCACCACAACAGGCTGGCAACAACGATTCTCACAGACTTGCAAGTCGGAGCGATCCGCGTACTGTGTAGGCCCATCTATTTACAATCGCCTGCTAGACTCTGAAGAGACGCAACTTCCACCGCATCATTTAAAGTTAGGCTGAAGACGTGGTTGACGCAGGACGGCTAGCATAACTTGGCGCGCGAGCTATCTCACGCGCGAGATAGACTATTCGCCTCTTTCTAATTGGTACACACAGAAAGAGACGGATTGTCTATCTCGCGCGTGAGATAGCTCGCGCGCCAAGTTGTGCTAGCCGGGAGTAATTCTACTCATATGATGAGTTTTTTAGTTTACCGAAAATTCTTTAAATGTAAAAAATATATGTGTCATAATAATATTCAAATTTAATATGAAGAAAATTAGTATAAGTATAAAATGAACAACTATAATGCAATTATTAATTAATAATATTTAAGCACTATTGCAAAAATTGTAAACTCAATATTGTATCTCGACTTATAATAATTGTTATTAATATATTTCATTTCATTTCATTTATAGTTAAATATAAAATTACAGTATTAGCTATATATATATATATATATATATATATATATATACTGTTTTTTATTTGTATCATATGTTATTATGACACCGTCATAGGTTCTTTATATTTAAATGACTCCCACATCTATGATCATGTTTCTATGATAGTGTAATTTCGGCCTTAGGCAATATTTGATATTTGTCTAACCCAATGTGATAAGGGCACGAAATATTAATGCATGTATGTACAGTCAACCAAAACAAAGGTGTACCCACTTGAATCTTAGGCCCCAAACACGCACAGAAGTCGGTCACCAGATTTCTGCGTTCGTCATCCAAGTCCAATGGAAAGTGGAACGCAGAACTCCGGTAATCGCCTTCCGTGTGTCTGGGCTCTTAATAAACAAATATTAGAGTCGAATAAATTAAAAAAGAAGCGGCCAAGTGCGTGTCGTATTACGCAAAATGTAGGTTTCCGTGCCTAGTACTACTGTGAATTAAAAAAGTCTTATCTTCTTAGGCACTTGCGTATTTTGGCTTGAGCGAGGTATTTGTTCAAGTGTTCGATTAATCTTGTTAAAACTAAATATCGTTGAAAATGTTCATACACAACCTCATTTTTTTTTTATTATAATTTTTGTAGAGATAACAACTTTAACATGGCCCGCACCTCCAGAATTTAAACACTTCTACATAAGTAGTATGTTGTGTGTTCCTTCTAGTGACGTATGTTGTTGTTACAGAGCCGCACCCGGACAACGTAGCCCCGAACGCGGAGAGGCCGACGGGGCACCAGGAACAGAGCGCTATAACCACGGCCCGCCAACCCGTAAGTCCATATATATACCAATATTTTTTATTATGGTAAGCAGACACTCACCATACCGCATCCTCGGGAGCTCTGGCGCCCTCACTCACCACCAGGAAACACCTCTGGTCTAACGAATTTGTTTTGTCGGCCTATTTAGCCTAGTTGGTAGTGACACTGCCTCTGAAGATAGAGGACCCGGGTTCGAAATTTCGAATCCCGACCAGGGCATCAGTTGTTCCTGGGTCTTGGATGTTTTCTATGTATTCTATGTATATCGTCGTCGCGTACTACACGGTTAACGAATATTTACAAGATAAAAATAAATAGCTTTAAACAAAGAAGCATAATGAAAATATCTCTCTCTTCCACACCTTTTGAAATGTATACGAGTAATTACGTAAAACTATATAGTATTGCTCAGAATATGGATACAACACGTAATTGTGTAGGAAAAGCTTGTGTTGATTAGTTTGGTTCAATAATATTTATTTAAAATGTCGATGCATGGTAGATGAATTATAATAATGTAAGTATTTAATTGTAATAGGTAAGCTGCTATTGCAGTGCCCTTGCAGGGTTGTGTTGATACATAAAATTAGTGATAATACCCCCTTTGAACACACAAAGCAATAATTGAATGATTAAATGATTAAATAGTACCCATAGTACAAGCTTTGCTTAGTTTGGAACTAGTTCGATTTGTGTAAGATTTTCCCCCAAAATTCATTAGTATTATTAAATATTTGGGCGGCTTCAAGTATCAGCGAGATGAAGTTCCACCGTACCCTGCCAGTTACGTACTTTTATAATTTCATATCAGTGTTAAGTCATTCGGGTTTCGAAATTCTAACAAGCTCCCAATAGAAACAAAAAGCTTTGACGGAAACAGTTCCAAAATGTTTAAAAGGCTTTCTAATAGATAAATAGATAAGGTATTTTACAATCTTATAGTATTTCATCACGATACATAATGTGACTTATAAAATCTACTTAGGTTTTAAAAATTGTATCATCATCATCATATCAATCGTAAGACGTCCTCTGCTGGAAAAAACTTGTATGCCCGACCGAAATGGGTATTGTTGATGGCTAAACTTTATCTGCATACATAGGTACCTAATATATAAATATTATCTATTCCATTCTATTCTAAGTAATGTCACTAACAAGAAGGGGGTAGGGATGCGAACGGTGTGGAGGGCGAGGGTACGTCAACTACCCCCATTTTCGAGTTATTCTAAGTCAGGATGGCAGAAATATCAAAGTGTGGACGTGTCTGTATCCTAGAATTTCGAATGTCAAATTCTTATGCACAAATATTTGAAATTGACTTTGCCGTAAGTACGTGCAGTCTTATGTACTTTTGTAGGTCAGTGACCCTGCTGCTGGCGACTGCGCTTGCTGTTCCGTTTGAAATCCCGTTCAAGGAAAATATTTGTGTGATGAGAGTGTAAACATTTTTGTTACACAGATTTGGATGTTTTTTATGTACTTATTTAAATAATTATTTTTATTAAATATATCGTTGTCGTGTCGTACCCATAACTCCAGACTTGTTGAGCTTGTTATGAGTCTAGTCTGAGTTGTATTTTTTATTTCAAATTGTAAAATAAAACAGACATTTCGCTTTGGCGATAACAAAGCTGGGCTGGGCTGGGTTTGCTGTAAGATTTTTTTGCAAGATCATCAACTTATATTTATTTTATTTATGAACGCCATGTCGGACGCTATTTAGAAGTACAATTGATATTTAGACTAAGGGTGTCCCGCAGGCTCGACTGAACTCGGTTCTCCATGCAAACGTAGTTTCGCTCTCATTTTAAAACGGTATGCGTATACACTCACACGATAGGATCCGCCATAACTATCTAGGCCGGATTTATTTTTTCTAGAACTTGTAATAGGAAAAAAATACAAGGAGTTTTTTTAGGTCTTGTATGAAAACCTTAATAATCGCTGTAAATTCCCCATTAAAATTTCACGCAACAAAAACTAATTTCCGGCCTACATATGCCGGATCCGATTGTGTATACAAAGTTTTATGTTATTCTAGCATGTCGTTTTAAAATGAGAGTGAAACTACGTTTGTATGGAGAACCGAGCTTCCTGCGGACTCTTAATACTGAAGGACACGTAATAAGGGCGGGTTTGCATGCTGCCACGCCACGCGGCCCGGTCGGCGACGTCGCGAATCGCGATCGATACTCCAATGTTAAGGTTGAACTAGGTAATATTAACTCTTAACCCGAACCCTGAGATCTGCCCTGCAAAACTGGTCAAGTGCGTGTCGGATCACGCAAAGAGAAGAGTTCCGTACATATACATTACATTGAACCAAAAAAGGACGTATCTTCATATAACTCATATATGGTTCACACAGGGGCGCCATACGTCTTTCATCGATTTTTATCGAGTTTTGAGTTTATATTGCTACGTCAAAACATGGTCCAAAAATGCTATATTTTCAATTATTTTTTTATTTTATTTTTTTAATTATTATATTCCATAAATTAACACTTCACAGTCAGCTACACAGTGTTAACTGGAGATTATACTTAACATAAAAATATTAAAAACACTAGTCAATTATTGTTAACATTATACATCATTCAAATAAATTGTTTTAGTAAGTAACTTTATTTTAAGCTATAATGATGGAACTTGGAGTAGATATAGATTCCAAGTAACGGTTAGTTATTGCCAAAAAACACGATTCAGAGCTGTGAAATAAGTCAAGTTCACTGTCGCTGTCTAGTATACCATTCAGAAGAGTCAGGGCACGGTGTAGCGGTGAGTGAGATAGGACACGGGTTCGCGCCGGCGGGACAGCGAACGGCGCGGGCCGGCGCCGGCGCCGGAGCTGAACACCGGTGACGGAGGGCACGCGTAGAGGGATAAGCGCTAGTAGTGAAGGGTTACTAACTTATTATAAGCGAAAGAAATATTTGATACATTCGTATCGTATCGTTAGATACATTCCTTCGGGTCTCAAGGGAGTTATAATTTGCCATTCCCAAAATATATAATGTGTAATATGTAATGTGTAAGTATATAATGTGTAATAGTATATGTGTAGTTTGAGGAAGAGGAAGCGAACGAAAGATTTCTGAACTCTCTCTAGTATGAGAGAGAGCCTAGCTAGGCTAGGTTTAGTGAACCAGCGACAAATCTCCTAGTAGCTCGATTCCACTTCACCCCAGATATGATTAAATTCGCACAACTAATCTCAGAAGGAGCGCATTCTTAGAGTATTCCAGTGTTCGAGCCGCCCGCGCGGTCGTGTCGGAGGTTTTCCAAGGATTTAGCCCAGGCTTCTCTCCCACCGCACTCTCCTGTCGCTTTTATGGGCCATGCCTACAAAGCTACGGTCAGGTCCAAAAAAGGAATATTCATTCATTTTCGGAGCTCCGAAGGGTGGACACCTATTAAGCGCCATTGACGTTATCGTGACACGTCAAAAATAACTTTGTTCACGGCGTATTTATCAATTATCTTTATTATTTGCTTGTCATCACGTGCGTCAGTATGGGAGTTTAATTAGAAGAGTGAAATGATTGAATGATTCGTTGCCACGAGCGACACCCGCGGTAGCTCTATTGGAAAGAGCGAAGGACGAATTCTAGAAGTCGTGGATTCAAATCCCGCTTCGGGACATGAATTTTTCAACTTTTAACTGTGGTTGGAAATTATAATTTCGTTAAGCAGACGAATCCGCTTGTAAAAATATTGTAAAAAACCGGCCAAGTGCGTGTCGGACCACACACAAAGAGGGGTTCCGTACCGACACCTTCTAATCTACATTTAAAACCACTATACAATACATTGAACCAAAACAGGTCATATCTTTATAGAAAACTTACGGCACTTACGCCCTTTTGTTTGGGCAAGACAGTTTTTCAGCAATAACTCAAATACCGTTAAACCTATCTTGTTCAAACCAAAAATTATTGAAAGGATTTATAAATGTACATCATTTTGTTTTTTTTTCTGAATTATAAACTTCATAGTTTGGAAATTAGAGGGGGGGGACACTTTTTCCAACTTTGACAGCGAATATCTCGCGAACGGTTGACTTACATACCTATAAATGGATTTTGTTTTAAAAAACTACCATGTCATTTTTAAAGGCCTATCCATATGTAGATGCCCAAAATTCGTTTGTGCATAATTAACCCCCCCTGTTACATGTATGGGGTGCCCCCCCCCAGTTTAATATTTTTTTCTAAATTTCACATCAATACATATTTCTATAGCAGTTCATAACATACACCGTCCTACAAAATTTCATAATTGTAGTGCTCATAGTATCCGAGTAAATCGGCTGTGACATACGGACGGATGGACGGACGGACGGACGGAAAGACATGACGAGTCTATAAGGGTTCCGTTTTCGCCATTTTGGCTACGGAACCCTAAAAAGGTACGTATGTATTATTATTATTTACAATATATGTATTTTTTGAATATTATTTCGTTATTTGGTGTCTATCGTGACGCATTAGAGCTAGCAAAATATAGTTCTGCTCCAGCATTATAATCTGTCAATTAAATGAATGAAATCAGTATTCAGATAATAAACTTTTTATATAAATGCAGGTTTAAACCACAGACAAGTCATTATATGTCTGGTGGGAGAATCATAATGGATTTCCGTACATTATTATACAACTTTATTTTTAAAGGGGCACACGTTAAAGCTCGTATTCTGCCACCATGTCGATTTTTTATTTTGCTGTCGTAGAAATAATATTGTATGCAACGTTACATAATTAGGTCTTAAAATTCTCGAGTCTTTAAGAACCCTTATTGTGTAACTGTTGAGAGCGTTCGTGGCCCAGTGGCGCCCGCGTACCGCGTGCGGTATGCAATGTCGGGCGTTATTAAGCGATGTCGGGCGAGGTCAGTCCTTGGATGGGTGACCGCTTTGAGTGGTTACTAACTGAGCGCTCCCGTGATTTTGAAGGCACGTTAAGCCGTTGATCCCGGTTGCTGTCTATGATAGCAGTCGTTAAGCCAAGTTAGAGGCCTCCGGGCGGCTTGAGAACTTCTAACAGTCAAGTTGCCCACTCACTTGACAAGCCTAATCCCAATAATGTCTAGTTTTCCCCTTGGGTTGGAAGGTCAGATGGCAGTCGCTTCCGTAAAAATTAGTGCCTACGCCAACTCTTGGGATTAGGTAGCGGACCCCAGGCATCCTTCAGGATGCAACTGTACTGGGAGTAACGCTAGGAGGATGATGATTGTGTAACTGTTGCATAAAATACTATTTACTTCTTATGTTCACTTTAACTTTAAATTCCCTATATACCTGCAGCCTCTGGGTGCAGTATTCGCAACGGGCCTATAGGGCCCTCCGTGTTCAATATAATAACGCGTTCCGGGTGATAGTGGGACTGCCTCGTTTCTGTAGCGCATCAGGGATGTTTGCGGAGGCGCGCGTTGTGTTTTTATGGGACCATGCGCGGACGCGCTGCATGCCTGGTGCGCCGGGTGCGGGACAGTCCCAATACCATTCTGAGAATGATAGCGGATAAGCCTGACTGTCCTGGGCTGCATACTTCCACCAGTGTGATTAAATGGTAGGACTGTGTACGCACTGGTTGTTCAATTGTTTTTTTTTTTCAATTAATGTATTGTATGTGTGTTGTATGTGTCACTGCCGCCCAATGAATATAGTGGTACACGATCCGACCAATGACAGTTTTGGTTTTAGTACCCCTGTACCAAACATACTGGTGTTAATCTTCAGATTGTTACGGGGGCGCGTGGTGACCGCTGATGACGAGTTGGCTATTTATCAGTATCTAGTTAATGATAAGAACCTAATTCCGACACTGTTAGCGGATAGAAATACAAATACAAATAAAATTTATTGTATAACTTTGTAAGGGGGGATATGCTTCTAATATTGTTGTGTTTTTCTTTTTGTTTGTTACTTTTCTTTTGTATAGTTAATACTGTCGTTGGCGTCTGTGTCGCCTCTTATTTTAGTTTTTAAGTGAGATCTCCACTGAAAATTAACGCCTCAACTTGCTGAGTCTTGCCGTGGCTTCATGCTGACTGGGCGATCCTTTTTAACATCTTTTTGTTTTTTTTTTATCTGTCTGTATTTTTTATTTCTTGTGTGATGTCAAATAAATGTATTTTCTTCTTTCTTTTTTAACAAGGTGAAAATAATCGTCATAACATAATTCAGTATCAACAGTTTGGCCGTCTCACATATGTTTTGTAAAAGTTAAAAAAGGGACACCATCATTTTATTTCAACATTACAAATGCCAGGCTAAGACTCCCGCGTTTCTATTATGTGTAGTTTTTGAGAAATATTTTTATGAAAACCTTGTCTGGATGATACGATTTTTTTAAATATATTTCAATTTATTTTATAAACTTTTCTGTTTTTCGATATGTGGGATAACCCTTTTTAAATTTACATTTAGAGGCAATTAAGACCTCTCTAGTGCATTTATTACAAAGATATTATTTATTTTATAGATTTTGTTTTTTTTTCCTCCATGTTCAGACGTAGTTGGACGCGATATTTGTATGACATAGAACTAGATTCACAATCAGCCCACAAAAATGGCCCCCGTGAAAGTACCGCCCGCACGACTCGGGCGGTACATTCCTGTTTAGTCGTGTTTGGACCGTTGTCTAACAATGACGAAATGTGCGGTGAAAAATTGCTTTAATAGCTTGAAAAAACACACGGAAAAGGATGAAATATATTTATTAAGTTTAGTTATTTTGATAACGTTATAAAAAGTATATAAAGTCCTGGTAATTTCATGGTTTTGAATAAATTATTTTGTTAGTTCAAACTAAAGGTCATCAAGAAACAAAATGTAAGGAGTCGCTATTAGGTTAATATGTTTTACACGAAATTGGTAAGAAATAAATTTATGTTTTAATTCAAGATTTTCACAACATCCTCAGCAACGTTCAGAATGGACCGCTATTATAGCGCGAAATAGACGTGACGCGCTCTATAAACCAAGCCATACGAGTGTTGTGTGTTCGGCCTGTTTTCCTATTTCCGACATATACAGGACCAATAAAGGCTTAAATCGACTAACTGCAACTGCAAACCTATCTTGAACGTAAGTCTGTTCATTCCCGACTCAAACTACATTATTCAAATTCTGTTTTAACATATAATTTTAGCGTGAAAAATCATGCAGAGGAAAACATATTCATATACTTATATGAATTGGTATAATAAAAATCAATTTAACGTTAATATGTTTAATTAATTTATCTTTTAAGTTCATAGTCGGTATCTTTGTTTTATAGGTGTCAGAGATAGATGACGATGCAAAGCAAAAGTTGTAAAAGTACAAATGCTGCTCCAATGGCAGAAGTCAACTAGTACTTTTGTAATAACTACCTATGGTCTTGCTCAAGAGTTTCATTAAAGTAAACATCTTTATTTCTATCACAGAAAAAAAAAACAGTAATAATGACAGAATCATGATACAAAGAATTGTGCGCAAATGTGTGTTAATGTTGAAATAGAATGTTTTATTCGTATCCTTTTGATTAAAAATATTATTAATATAAAAATGGTTTTAGTAACCAAAGCGACTCCATTACTTTCACTGTTCACTTTTGACATTTATAAAGTAAACATTGGCAGCCAGTATAGGCTAATGCCATTGTACTAAAAAGTTTTTACCATGTTGGTTGTTATGTTTGCAAATTTGACACTTGACGCTAATGCCTGTAAGTTCTTTTTTGTACGAAGTTTTTATCTTGACTCGGACTATAAAGAAGCGTTATTATCAGCTATTGGAATGTAACTGTCAGTGTCATCTTGCGCCACATTTTTAGTTATTTATGTTCGTGGCGATTATGGCATTTACCCCCCATGAAATTGGGGGAGGCCTATGTCCAGCAGTGGACGTCCTAGGGCTGATATGGATGGATGGATGTTCGGCATTGTGTGTCTATTTCTATATCTTAAGTCAATGATCTTTATAAACCAGTGTTGTAGGGTGACCATGATTGTAGAGAATTAAACTTTAACTAAACAAAAATTAAAATACAGGAAAAAGGTGTGGGTGTTTCACTTAAATACAATGGTAAACGATTCATTGCCATTTACTATGTATGTAGTATTGGTCCTGCTCACGTCTCTTGAATCACCCTGTATTTCTCGGAAAAACTGCCGAGGTTACAAATAAAAGCAGTCACCATCAAGATTAGCTACGCATTTGAAAAGTTTCTAAAGTCCTTAATCTAAAGGAAAAAGAGTTTTTGACCCCTTCATATGCGTAGCTACGTTTGATGCTCACGGATTCCGATCCTCTCATGACGGGACTTAAAAGTAACAAAAGATGAAATAAACTGTTTATATAAATATATAAATAGCATGGTAGATATTTAGACTAGATTGTACAGTCGCGGAATTAAAAGGTTAGGTAAAATTATGTTTTGATTCAGCAATAAAAACAAATTATTTATGACGGAAATTTAATTGTGTAATATTACATAAACCTAAAATGGCTCGGTACACAGTTAACTGACTATTTATGACCCTTATTACAATGGGGATAAAGTGCATAATGGTTGATTACCTGTGTTGGCGATGGTATGAAGTGACTTTATAGGTTTATGATATTGAGATTGGTAACAAGCAGTAACGCTGTTAAGGAAAATTCTGAATTTCAAATTAGAGGGTTTTTTTTCAATTTAGTGCTCCGAGCAGGATTCGAACCTGCGACATATGGCATATGCCAGGCTCAGCAGGCAGGTGTGGTGGGTTAAAGCGAACTAGTGAAGGATTTCGTACCTGAGCTTGGGTGGTTCCGGTAGCTCAGTGGCTAGAGCTATTGGCCGCGTATGCCAGATGTCGCAGGTTCGAATCCTGCTCGGAGCACTAAATATTTCATTTTTTCCCTTTCATTTGAAATTTCTATATTATAGTAATAGTAATTGAACAATAAATGTTTATCGTACATTCTCTGTATTTGTAAAATGTCTAAAACTTTTACTCTAAATAAATAAAGTGAAAACACAATTTTGGCGTTTTTTATTACACCTTTTAAATACCAACATGATTTTATTTTTGTTTTAAAAATATCTCTGTCACTTTTTGAGATAGTGACTTTTGACACTTTCTCCATAGAGGTACAATCACAGAATAGGTAAGTAAAAAATATTCTTTTAAACCAAAAATGCGACGACGATTATGAGTCATAACTTGAAGCAATCTCAAAATCAGCATTGACTGCCGCGCTATAATCTCTGGATGCCAAGATTCATTACTTGGAGGTCATAACTTTAGATCAAAATTTCTCCAAATTGAAAAAATATAAAAAAAAATTGGACACAAGAGGTTACTGCAAGTGCTCTAAGGAAGCGTCCTTTAAATTTATTGCTCCTATTACAGGCCACACCATACAAGCTGAACCATAGTGGAACGCTACCAATCGCGTCATGCAAAATGACTTTAATAACTATAGGTACACAGTCTCAGTCAGAGTTGTCAATTTGTATCAGGCGTTTTGAACACTCGAGCGAGTGTTTGATTGTGACTCCTGTATTGGAGCTTAACCTACCTGAAGCACCTCGACGTTACAGATCACCACAGTCATTATAGCGCCGATTTAGGGTACTCTTGACCTTTTCCATCCACTGTTCCTTCATACACTCGTTTTGTCAATCTTTTATCCATCAAAGTTGGAAAGGGAAGACCGCGGCGAACGTACTCCGACCAAATCGGAGACATTCAGCTGAAAGGCCAGGTCAGGAGTACCCTAAATCGGCGCGCATGCTTGAAGAATGTTATGAGAGTTCATGAAGCGAATAAGAATCGTAGCAAATGGAAATCCGTGATCTCTGCCTACCCCTCTGGGAAACAGGCGATATGTATGTATAATAAAATCACTACTTGCTCTTTACGTATGTAGTAAGTAACGTAGCCAAAGCTCCCGAGCATGTGCTGTGATGGGAGTAAGGGACCTGACCTGCATATTATTTATTATTCTCCAGCACAAGCGTCCATGGCATACCATAATCTGGTTTTCCACCGACGCGTCTTTATATCAACAAGTAATATAATTTGTAAAAAAAGCCAACTCCGATATTACCAAAATTATATGGGACCGACTTGTGCGAAAAAAAACCGGCCAAGTGCTTGTCGGATTATGCACAAAGAAGGTTTCCGTACCGACACCTACTAGTCCACATTTAAAACCACTATCATTATCATCATCGTCAGCCGATCGACGTCCACTGCTGGACATAGGTCTCCCACAGAGACCGCCACAACAACCGGTCATGGGCCGCCCGCATCCAGCGGAGTCCCGCGTCCTTAACAAGGTCATAAGTCCACCTCGTGGGGGGCCTTCCAACCGTGCATCGTCCAGTACGTGGTCACCATGCGAGAACTCGCCGGCTCCACCGGCCATCGGTTCGCCGGGCAATGTAGCCCACCCACTGCCACTTTGAGTTTGGCATATCTTCGGGCTATGTCCGTTACTTTGGTTCTTCTGCGGATTTCGTCATGTCTGATTCGATCTCGCAGAGTAACTCCGAGCATAGCCCTCTCCATCGCTCTTTGAGTGACTTTGAGCCTCCTTATGGCGCACATACATAGTAAGCGACCACGTTTCAGAGCCGTATCACTGGTCGAAGACTTTCGTCTTCTTATACTGCGGGATATTGGACGAGAAGATACTGCGTAGTCTCCCAAACGTCGCCCAGCCAAGATGGATTCGACGATTGATCTCCATCTCGAAGTTGGACCTGACACACATTCGTCAACAACTTCGAGCGTAGAATCTCTGATCTTAACTGGAGTTGGTACTACATAAAACCACTATACAATACATTAAATCCAAAAAGGTCGTATCTTCATACGGTACTCACACTTTCGGACAGTTTTGCAGCGATTACTCAAAGACCGCAGGCAGGTGGCAGTGGGCGGGGCACATAGCACGCAGAACCGCATGGCCGTTGGGGCGGAAAGGTTCTCGAGTGGCGACCACGGACCGGAAGGCGTAGCGTGGGCAGGCCCCCCACACGGTGGACTGATGACCTGGTAAGGGTCGCGGGTGTCCGCTGGATGCGGGTGGCGCAGGACCGGTCATTGTGGAAGTCTTTGGGGGAGGCCTATGTCCAGCAGTGGACGTCATTCGGCTGAATGATGATGATGATGATGACTCAAAGACCGTGAAACCTAACGTTTATAAATACCTAACGGTTTTTTGAGGTAATAATCAGAAAAAGTACAACCGAATTGTGAGCCTCCTCCTTGTTCGAAGTATGTTTTAAAAAGTGAATCATCAACATCGTATCAGCCGATGGACGTCCACTGCTGGACATAGGCCTTCCGAAATAGTGCCACAATGGCCGGTCCTGCGCCACCCGCATCCAGCGACTCCCGCGACATTTACCAGGTCATAAGGTGTTTGAATCTATGCTCCACCAGATCTTATCGGCACACGTTAAACCTTATTTAAGTGACGCGCAACATGGTGTCAGACCTCATCACTCTGTAAACACTAACCCTTTGCTCTTGGTTACCTGTGATGATGAAATAAACGTATTTGTATTTGGTTGACACACATCTTGAGCATCTTGAGAGAACAATCCAGGTTGATGCACTCTATTTCGATTTTAGGAAGGCTTTCGATCGCAAAGATAAATTGAACCAAATTGGTTTCACTCCAAAGTTAACTGTCTTTCTTTAATAGTTATCTACGTTAATGGTTGTGAATATGTTCGACATGGATGCTTTGTCTCGTCGCCATAATCATACTCGATCTGGTGTCAGTCAGGGATCCATATTAGGACCGTTCATGTTCGTAATAATACTAATAATGATTATAGATCTCACAACATTTCTTAAGTCATCAAGTGGTAGTTTGTTTTCATTCATGTGCATGCAATATTAAGACCACCGCGGAATGGGCAGCAGCATTCCTTGAGTGCGGTGGAGATACTGCGATCGCCAACCCGCATGCCAAGCGTGACGATTATGGCATTTACCCCCCATGTAATTGGGGGAGGCCTATGTCCAGCAGTGGACGTCCTAGGGCTGATATGGTGGTGGTGGTGGTGGCATGCAATATGCCTAATTTGAAGAATATGTTTTTTCCTTTTTTTATCCTAATGCCTCATATATGCTGAGGATTTAAAACTAGTTTCCGGTGTGGAGAAAATAACTGATTGTGAGTCATTACATTACAAAAGGACATCAATTTGGTCAACCGGTGGAGCATGGATAACAAACTTCTTTCAAGCAAGTCTGGCAAGTGTTGTGTCTGCACCTTTTTTTTATTTATTAAAAATGGGTATTGCTCTTGTCCAGCATCTAGCCAGGGGGCAAAGATGAAGCCAACTATGAAGCGAGCTCGCCTAGAAGATGCCTATTCACTCGTGCCTTAAAACTTTTGCCGTAAGCGAACTCCGATACATTTGACGTGATCTTCGATACGCGGCTTACTTTCCATGAGCACGTACTGTCACTTGCTGGAAACTGCTATCGTTGATTAGGCTTTGTAATTCACAACCTTTGTTAGTTTCAAGATCCCGGGAAGTAGGAAGACTAGTTAGGAGCAAGGCTTGAGGCTTCGTCAATAGAGAAGGTTCAGAAAACGCTCCTACGGTATCTATAAATAAATTAGGGGACAAGTTACACAAATCGTACTACTCCAATAGTAAGCTCAGTAAGGCTTGTGTTATGGGTAGTAGCCGACGATATATTTAATAGATAAGTAAATAGATATAAGGAGCGCTCGTGGCCCAGCGGCGCCCGCGTACCGCGTGTGGTATGTGAGGTTAAACAATGTCGGGCGAAGTCAGTCCTTGGATGGGTGACCGCTTTGAGTGGTTATTAACTGAGCGCTCCCGTGCTTTGGAAGGCACATCAAGCCGTTAGTCCCGGTTGCTGTCTATGATAGCAGTCGTTAAGCCAAGTTAGAGGCCTCCGGGCGGCTTGAGAACTTCTAACAGTCAAGTTACCCACTCACTTGACAAGCCTAATCGCAATAAGGTCTAATTTCCCCCTCGGGTTGGAAGGTCAGATGGCAGTCGCTTCCGTAAAAACTAGTGCCTACGCCAATTCTTGGGATTAGGTAGCGGACCCCAGGCATCCTTCAGGATGCAACTGTACTGGGAATAACGCTAGGAGCTAGAGATGATGATACGTAAATAGATACCAAACATCCAAATATCTGGAACAAATGTTATTGCTAGTCACATAAACAAATTCCCTTGCCGGGATTTGAACCCAGGACCTCCAGCTTCGTAGACAGTGTCACTACCAACTAGGCTAAACAGGCCTACGAGTACCATCTATATAGGAAAACTTTTGGGTATTACCCATTCCTGTATCCTTACTAATTCGTGCAGGAACCTTAAGTTATAATTCGTTGGAGGTGAGACGTGGCTACAGCTTGTTGGTTACTGCTCGTCGGATCATAAGTGGAGAGTCAGACTGCCCAGAGGTGGTCAGTCGCCTCGTGCGACTGTATGCTCCGGAGATTCCCAGGATAACGCTCAGTCCACGGCGACGCGATTTGTTGGCGGTGCCGGCAGCGCGCACTGTGTCACGCTTTTGGTGTCAGTACCGGAGTCTGACTTACTTGCGTGGCGATGGACAGATGTGTGCTATGAATGTGTGAGATTCTGTGAGGAGACGGACACCCTTTTTCCGGGGGAAAATCCATAATGATCCAATATGATGATGACTGGGATCGCCGGAACCTCTGTGGGTCCCACCATCTGTTTTCATAGACGATCGCAACCCCCAACTGCGACCGTCTTCGACTCCAAGGATCCCCTTTTAGGCGCCTTCTACGACATGCAGAGAATACCGTAGCCGTATTCTATGCCCCGGCTACAGGGCGCAGTCAACTGTACCTATGTGATTTTAATGTGTTTGTATGTACATAGATAAGTTTCGTACATAGATAAGATAAGTTTAAGGCGCTCTTTCCATACAAACTTTGTGCAAGTTTTTCTTCGTTTGTGTTTGCACTCCAGTTACTATTTTTGGTCCATATGCTTATTTTTTTGTTAGCTATGTCTTGATGTTTTTATTTTTTAATTTTTATTCTTATTTGTATTTTTTTTTTAATAATGCAATATTTCAACATGTATTGCCAAAACTAACGCAAAAAACTTGCACAACCTTTGTATGGAGAATTGCTTGCCCTACCCTGCGCCTTAAGTACCCACGCTGCACCCAATGAAAAAAATGGGACAATTTTTTACACAAATCGAACTAGTCCCATAGTAAGCTCAATAAGGCTTGTGTTTTGGGTACTAAAACGACGGTATATTTAATACATAGAAAACATTCAAGTCTCAGTAAAAAATGTTTCTGCTCACCACAGAAACAAATGCCCTTACCGGGATCCGAACCCGGGCCAAGCTTTGGAGGCAGTGCCACTACCAACTAGGCTAAACATGGCGACAACCAACATTTACATGTATACAGTTATTAGATGTTAAATATGTGCCCTAAAACAAAGCGTATGCGCAGGTTTCTTCCACGCAGTCCTCGACTACTCGAGCGGCCGACGGGGACAAGCGAGTGTTGTTTGGGCACCCCGAGGCGGCGCCGGCGCACGACCCGGTCGCGGCCGCGCCGGACCACCTCCCAGCTGACGCCAACAACACGCGCCGCGAGCAACGGACCGCGTGAGTACTCAACAATATCTAATGTACTTACGTAGTATAGTTTCTTTTATTTAAGATGACGAAAAGTACTTTAAACGAACAATAACCACCATATATTGTTTTATTTATATGTTTAACTGTTATCTTAAAGTGTGTTGTTTAAATGTGTTTACAATACAGTACACGTGCCGCACTTCGGTCAGTTTTATGACGTCTCTTTGTTATCTTTACCTTTCATACTTAGGCAACAAAAGGTGTTTGTAAAATCCCCCTTCAAATGCTTTTCATAATTTAAAATAAAATAAACTATACAGCCAGCTGGCCCGACGAGTTCTACCAGCAACGAATACTGGTGTTTGATAATTGTCTTGTTGCTGCCTCGATTCAGCAAACCACGCCTTCTGTGTAAGAGATACGATTATGTTTTCTTGATGATGAATGCTGTTCTCAACTATTGTAGCCGTGCATCTACTTCGTCTTTGTTTCCGGAAACATACAACCTCGATATCTTCAAGGTAAGAGTGGACAGGCATCTGATGATTATGATTGAGCGTGTTCTACCTTGTCTTAAATTTCCATCAGGCTATACTATAAAGTCGAACACAACCCCATTACAATAATTCGGGAATAGCGTTTTTAGACATTCTCGTTCATCGTTATCACCGAGGCAAACACGATTCCGTGAAAGACATGTAACAGAATTTCTGTGCGATAAAAAATAATGATTATGCCTACGAGTGCACATTGGAAACCTCTAAGACATTGTTCATATCTTGCTCGACATTTTCACTAGAAGTCTTAATATGAATTCATCATTCATGGTCAGGGAATGTTTTAAACTCTCATAATAAACCAGCATTGTTGTTTATTACTAAATAAGTATATTTATACAGGATGTTTATATTGTTTTCCGTTCCTACAAGCATCGCTTCTTTTTCTTCAGCATATTTGCGTCCACTGCTGGACATATGCCTCCTCCATGGACTTCCATTGGCTTCTGGACGTAGCAGTTTTGGTCCAGGTTGGCCCTGCCGTCTTTTTGATGTCGTCAGACCATCTGGCCTGTGGTATTCCCACGCTACGGCGGCTTGCCGCTCGAGGACTCATCCTACAAGCATATAGCAGTGTATAGCCATTGAAACCGAGTGATTGTTTCCGAGTTCATATAACCTGGACCTTTTTAAGGCACGAGTGAATAGGCATCTTCTGGGTGAGCTCGCTTCATCGTCGGCCTCATCTTTGCCCCCTGGGTAGATGCTGGCCAAGAGCAATACCATTCTTAATAAAAAAAAAAAAACGATGACGCATATTTAGTTTTTGAAATTTAAGAAAAAAATATTCTTTTCATTTTCATACAATTAATTATATCACCAAAGGTGAATGCAAAACGGTCTTAAGCGTTAACGTGGAGTTAAACGACAAAAACTTAAAACTAAATAAAACTTCCCGCAAAACTATAACGCTTAGAACAACTTAATTAATAGTTGGTCATATTTCCTTTACATATGTACCGGCACACGTTTTATAAATAAATTATCACAGCGCTGCGGTTACAATATAATATGTAAGACCCCAAAACAACAATTCTAGGTGTTCAGTATTATTATGTCATTGAATGACTCGGATGACGAGTCCGGTTGTCGCGCGTCATCCGAACACATCGCGGCACGACTGTGAGGCGAGCCAAGAATTTTTCTGCAAAAATATTCTCTTAAGTTCAGGGTCAAACATGACCGATGGACATTATTTAAAATAAAAAGTATTAGCTGTGTGAGGAACAACTTTCACCATCAATAATTAGTAATTACTCGTATTCCTAAGGATTTGTAAAAGAGCTGGTTGTTAACCCAATACCACCGCCACCATGCCTAAGGCCGTTTACACGTTCAGTATTTGTAACCTTATGTGTCCAGTTCAAATTCAAAAAATTCAAAATTCAAAATTATTTTATTTTCTTTAAAAGTACATATTTTAAGCAAGGGATGGGGCCGCCCAGTAAGCATTATTGCCTGTGTCGGGCGACACCGCTCTTCCAGTAACATGAGATACATTGGTACTTGTTACTCACATTATAATGTTGCAAACTTACATAATTACACTTAATACTTAATGTTACAAAATTGTGTGCATAGTATGTGAGTGTGTGTGTGCTCGTGTGTGTGTGTGTGTGTGTGTGTGTGTGTGTGGTCGTGTGTGTGTGTGTGTGTGTGTGTGTGTGTGTGTGTGTGCTAAAGTAGTAGATTCTCTATCTCATCGTAACTTTTGATCTTTAGCCAATTTATAAGTGCTTTTTTGCATTCGTGATACGTGTTTGAGTGAATGTTTGAGTGAAGTGAACTTTATTAATTCGGTTATATAGGCGCGCCGATTTTGTAGAAAACTGCTTGCTGGCAAAAGCAGTTCTAGTTTTTGTTGACATTGCCACGTTGATTATTCTCCTTTTTCTTTTATATTTTGGATTATATGGCAGTATTTTATGTTCTTTTAATGTACATTGTAATATATATAATTTCCTTACCGAAAGAAGATCACTAAGACTATATAGCTCCGCGGTTGGGAATCTCATTTTTTTAAAGTACATAACTTTGATCAATGCACGTTGAGCTCGTTCAAGGTGAATGAAATGACTTTTGGCTGCACCCCCCCGAACAGATATGCAATACATTATCACAGACTGAACAAGACATGTGTATATTTCATTAATGAGGTTACGCGACTTAGATTTATTTAAGACAGGTATAGTTGGTACAATATGTCTAAGCCCTCTAAAAATCCAAGATAGTTTCCTAAGCCTACCGATAATCTGGTCAATATGAGCATACCAATTTAGGTGCTGATCTAGGAGAACCCCCAGATATTTTGTTTGGGTGACTTTCTCTGTCATTGGACAGTTGCAAGTATCGGCGTTTAAAGGGTGGCAGGAGTGAATTTTGAGAGCCAAGTCAGATACTGGTTGTGTACAGTGTGAAATACTGAAGCATATGTAATTTGTTTTATTGGTATTTAGTGTCAAGTAGTTTGCTTTTAGCCATTTTAATATCAGTGCCAATCCAGATTCTGCATTATGTTTCACCTCATTCCAAGTATTTCCAGTGAAAACAACGGCTGTATCATCAGCATATGAGAATAGGTTTGCGTTAGGTATAGCCATATCGCAGAGGTCGTTGATGTATATCAAAAATAGGGATGGCCCCAGAACGCTCCCCTGAGGTACACCATAGAAGACGTCTTCATAATCACTGACACTCTCGTCGAGCTTAACCCTTTGCTTCCTACCAGTGAGGTAACTTTTAAAAAGTGAGAGTGGTATTCCTCTAACCCCATATTTCTCGAGTTTCTGTATTAAAATGGGAATAGACACGGTGTCAAAGGCTTTTTTAAAGTCCAGAAAGCCTGCTAAGCACTTATTATTCTTATCTAGATTGTCTACAACTAGCGAGGTAAGAGCAATAACCGCATCCTCAGTAGATTTTCGCTGTCTAAAACCATATTGGGGAAGCAGATAAAAGATTATATTTATTCAGATAATTTAGCAGTCTAGTGTTCAAAAGTTTTTCTATTATCTTTGATATTGCAGGCAGAACAGAGATAGGCCTGTAGTTGGTGACATCGTCTCTATTTCCATTCTTATACACGGGGGTGATAAGAGATTGCTTTAACAAGCTTGGAAATATTCCTAGGCTGAAGCTAGAATTTACCAGGTGTGTTATAATTGGAACTACCTCAATAGATACATATTTAAGGAAACTTGTTGAGATATTATCCCAGCCTGGTGCACTACTGGACTTAAGGTTTGACAGTGTGAGGTAAACTTCATCTTCAGAAGCAGGTAACAAAACAAAAGACCCTGACGGCGTTGGGAGGTTGTTGAGAAATAGTTTAAGATCATTGGGAGAATTGGGAGTGATTGTTTGAGCGAGCTCCTTTCCTATTTTAGCAAAGTATTTATTTATGAAGTTAGCGGATTCAGCAGGTGTAGCTTTAAGATGTTGTAGTTCAGGATGAATTTTGTTTGATTTGTTAGTATACGTTAGGGTTTTTATATTCTTCCATAGACGTTTATTGTTGTTTATTGATTCGGCCAACAAGTCTCTCTCGTATTTCCTTTTTAGTTTTTTCAATAGATTGTTACAAAAATTTCTATATCTGAGGTATGTTATTTTTACAATTAAGTTTCCAGGGTTATTACGCATATTTAGTTGCAGCTTGTTCCTGTTTCGTATACAGCGCAATATACCTGGAGTAATCCAGGGTTTAGTGATTCGCTTTGTACTAGGTATCACAGTCACAGTGGTATTTCTTTTTACAGATTCTCTAAGTAGAAGTATCATGCGGTCAAGTATTTCTTCTGGATCATTACAGAACATTAAATCAGACATTTTTTTACGTCGTAGATATTTTAGGGCATCTTCGAAATTTAATGTTTCTTTGTATTTACTTGAGATCTGTACTTTTTTTGTTTTGGATAGCGAGAGAAAAGTTGTGAAGTGGTCAGTTGTAGTAGATCTTATAATAGCAATAGTTGGTGAGAATTTCATTTTGTTTACCTTTAGATTAATGTGATCTAAACAGTTTTTATCCCTGGTTGGATTTGTGTGGCCAGCTAAAAGCCCATAAGTTGCTAACATGGTTAAATAATTTGTTCGATTCTTGTATTCATGCAGAGGTTCGGGATCCTTGGGTTTTATATTTATATTTATGTCTCCTGCGATGATTATATTATTTTTCAGATTCAGAGTTTCAATTTGGTTTTTTAGTGAGTCTGTAAAATTTTCTGTGTTTGCGAAGGACGGGGATCGATAGATGCATAGAACTGTATGGCTTAATATGTCTAGTTGGAGGCAGGACGCTTGAGCTAATTTTACCTCTTTTACCGTATGTTTTAAGTAATTCTTTACATAAATGACTACGCCATCATTTTGGTTTAGCTGACATATTGTGAAGTAAGAGTCATAGTCATTAATTTGAGGTAACGGTTTGTTTATATTTAATCTACATTCCGTAAGAATAATTATGTCCGGTTTAAAGGTTAACCCAGCGAGTGTAAGCATAAAATTGTCAAAATTGCAATATATACTTCTAATATTTTGTGAGATAAGAGTCAGGTCATTTATGTTTATATGTACTTGTTTTGTTAGATCCTCGATAGATGCACAGTCAATTATACGCGCCACCTCTATATCATCTATCTCCGTCATAGTTTGTAGTGTATTACACATTTTTGTTGTTTGATCGTAAGCACGTCTTTATTAGAAGGATTTCACGTAATATGTTAAAGTTGCATGACTTATAGCTCGCGGGGTTTTAGGGAAAATATTCCGTAATGTGTATGTATTGTAGGCATAGGTATAGATTAAGCAGCATTGGGCACGTCTAAACCTTGCGGTGGTCCGAGGGGAAGAGGAGTTACACACGGAAAGTTCATTAGAGAGCTTAGTATTTCCACATGGCAACACGTATCGTTGTCATAAAATTTGATTCGAATCACATTTCAATAATCCGATCGCTGGTAGCGTGCCAGCGAGCCTCAGGTGCCGCGCTGCCAACTCACGCGGCGGCGGCGTCGGCCACTGCGCCCGCGCACAGTGCGCCGCGCTCTGTCGCCGGACCTCTCTCACCATCGACTGTACCAACACTAGAGGACTTTCCAAAACTTAAAAAAACGCTAGCGCTCGAACTGCCCGATGTTCTGAGGAAAAGGACGTCTTGAGCGTTGTTCTTTTTGGAACCAAGTGACGAAGAACATACTACAAATAATGATAAGCAGGGATCAGGCAATATACCGAGGAAAGGATTGGTCTTGACTGATTTGACGGATTAGTTTATCGGAGTGATATATCGCGGTCCAAAAGACTGATGGCAGTGATAATTGATCTAGACGTTGTGGATATGCGGAATGAAAACAATTGTGAGCTGAAACAGTTACTTCCAACAGTTATTGGGAATTAACTTATTGGAAACTGAATCGTGTGTCTAGTGAGGTGGCGCATAAAAACAACAACACTCTTAGCAGACCGCTGGTGGCCCTTAAGTACCAGTAAGGTTGAACGGTCAGTTGACTGTGTAGTGGATAGTGCTATGGACTTGTTGTGTGGTTCGCTGAGTCAGCGCCATGCCTATCACGTATTCGAGAGCGTCGGACGCGGCACAAGAGCAGCGGTAAGCCTACTAAATCACAGCCAGAATGCCGCCTAGCGGACACTGCATAACTTTTCTTTAATGCCGGACAGTCTGCTAGCGCCCGTTAGGTGGGATGTCTCTGTAGGTATAGGTTTCTTGGGTGTGTTCAAGTTATGGTATAAGTGTGGAAGTGCAAGTGCTAATAAGATTTACTGCCAATGCTGTCACACTAACATTAACTTTTCAAATTTTGTATTAATGCAGTAACGCTTCTAAAGAAAAAATTAAACCAGTGACATCTGGCATACGTGGCCGTGGCCAATCGCTCTAGCCACTGAGCTATCGGAAATTCGGAACCAATCAAGCCCCTATCGCTAACGCTTACGCTATCGGAAGCAAGTTTCTTTAAAGAAGTCGAAGTCTTCTAAGGTACCTATAGATGTCGCTGTACGCTTTTCTGCAAACCTATTCGCATCGGTTCAGGGTCAAACATGTCAGATGGACACTAGTTAAAGAAAAGTAGCTGAATGTGAAACAAATCATAGCCATAATAAATTACTCCAAAGAAAATACGGATTTGTAAAAGCGCAGGTTGGTAAATACCGCTGGTTTCCCGGTTACATCTTGAGGAAAACCGAGATTCCCTTGCTGCCTAATTTCTACTAACATGTAGCCGTAGGCACTAATTAGGCAAGTGATTCCCGACACTCTGATAAGCTAAAAGGGGAACTAGAACTTCCCGGATCAAACGTCGCTCCGCGTTCAATGTCCATGCGAACGTTGCTTAGGCTGTGTATAATAAAATACACAAATCGTTTATCAAGACACATAATGACGAAATTAATAATATTCCCGTGCCGCCGCATACATAACAGCAAGTACATACTCGTACCAGTTGCGAACTAGCGAATATAACTTTCTTTTGGCGTTTAGCTAATGTCAACAGAAACACAAGTGTTTTCATGTATTTACTGATTTTCCAGGACTACGTTTGAGGTATGACGTTTGTACGAAAAGCCACGGAAACGTGTCATGATAATCCTTCAAAACACTGACACGAAACTAGAATGCGAAAAATATTCTTTATGTACAGTCAGCATAAAGAATATATGTATATGTATTTATATACACGTTCGATGATATCAAAAGCTTTCCCTTGCAATAAAGGTTTCGCTCAACTTTTTTCATAGTCGCTCAAAACGATCGCAATAGAAATACAATGGCGGCGATCGCTAACAGTACCCAGCAGTACAATAGAACAATGCGGAATATAATTGACGAATCAGATTGCAAAACATTACAATTCAATTTAACTATAGATACTTTTTACTTTACTGTCCTACCGTAATCGTGCAAAGTGTCGATCATAAAAGGATTTGCCATTCTGAAATTGTAAAAAATTGGGAAAGTTAAACAGGTGTTAAGGGGGACAGAGATTGTCATCATGCCGGGCAAATTTAAAGTCCATAAGTCTCGACTCAAACACCAAGCTATAATCTAGCTAGGTTTAGCAGAAAGATGAAGCACCCAAGTTCTTGTGGCGAGTGGAAAAACCAATAGAGAAATCTGGTCAGCAAGAAGACATGTTGTCAGTATTCTAAATTCTGAGAGCACAAGCACTGATGTTGAGGAGTATGCGTCAGCCTCACAACTTGCACTTACCCTTAAATAAGTAACCAGGTGGCTGAGCTCGAGGTAGTCCGCTGAATGCGGGCAACCCATGACCGATTGTTGTGGTGTTCTCTAGGCCAGGCCCTGCAATTGAAGTATTACGGCTGTTGATGACGTAGTAACCCGATCATGTTGCTATTGTATCGCTTAGATGCAATGAATAATGAAACAGTCAATATTGGGGCAAGTTCAAAAAAAATATCGAATTAATTCTCTCAGATACATGTACTGAAACCTTAATTTACTAACTCAAGAGCCATGGAGAAATATATTTGGGTAAATTGTATGAACTTGATTGTGTATGTTCGTTTATAAAGTGAGCTAGG
Organism: Notocelia uddmanniana; assembly: GCA_905163555.1. Taxonomy (NCBI): domain Eukaryota; kingdom Metazoa; phylum Arthropoda; class Insecta; order Lepidoptera; family Tortricidae; genus Notocelia; species Notocelia uddmanniana. The sequence goes on from LR991052.1 coordinate 75,322,524, forward strand.
AAGTGAGCTATCAAAGAGTTTAGAAACACATGTACGTTTGTACGACAACGTGTCCGAAGCGCGAAAGGCTCGTTGAAGTCAGATTGGAACGTGAACGGTGTCGTGTGAGAACGAGGGCGCGCGCGGTCACTGCCAAGGCGGCGCGTACGCACCGGCCCGCGCGCCCGGCAACTCCCGCGCGCCAACGACAACAACTAACGGTCAGATACAAGCGATTGTATTATCTTATCAAATTGCGATGAGTACAGTACAATAAAAATATTCTTTACTGTTCACCAAAAGAAAATAAATAATAAAAAACAAATAAATGAATTTTGGGGGACAATCTTACACATATCGACCTGGTCCCAAAATAAGCAAATAAAACGGCGGTAATAAAATATCGGTAGACAATTGTACTTAAAGTAATAATAACAATACATAATTTATTAGGAACCACAAAATACATAATAACAATAATCATCTATATAAAGACAATGAAACTAAATTAAATATGTCTAAAGCGAATAGCTATAAGCCAAAAAATAAGTAAATTAGTGGCTCGGTAGATATTGCGGTATTTTTTCCAAAATTTCTCAATTTATGAAAGCTGCTCATAAAATTTGACGAGATTCGTTTGAGTAATGAGAACAGCCGGTCATCCGCTCGAAATCCGGACTTAAAAAAGCAGCTGTTTGATTGTTTTTATATTTTACTATTTTACTAATATTGTAAGAATGTAAATGAATAAAAAGTGACAAGAAAGAATAACTCTGTGAGCTGTAGACCTCGGGAGCCGCCGTGGCTCCACCATTTTGAAAAATTTCCAAAATGTTAAATCGACAGTAAAAAGCCCCATAATTCTCGAATCTGCTCGGAAAAAATTACGAAAATCGGCGACCTGTAGAGGAGAATTCCCGGACATCCGAACGTACGAAAGCATTTTTGCTCAAGCTGAATCGGAGACGTTTCGCGCTCGCTCGGTAAATAATAAGTGTTGAAGCCTACATTGTATCAATCCGTATAGGAGTTCAAGCTAACACGTTAATGAATTAGAATCACTGTTAAAAAAAAAGGTTAAGAATTTCAACTGGGAAGATGGGTTTCAAGCGTCTGGTGTCCAGTAATGCGGAATTATTGATTTGTACTGTGCGCTAGTGAGAAAAGTTCAGATGTAAAATCGTTCAAATTAAATGAGCGGATCTACTTTACTCTGATATCTGTGGGGGAAGCGAACCAAGAAGAGGGTAGATCGCTAAGGTGTGTGGGTAGATCGAAATAAAACTCGCAGCACGCCAGTAAATCCTTGAAAATGGTGTTAGCAACAGTGCTGAAATATCGGGAACTCATAATACTTGGTAAATAACGCGTTTTAAACCGTAATGTTATAATAAGTGTTATGGCAAGACACTATATTTTGTTGTATGTGTACTTTTAGAGTCAACTTGCAGAATAGCTAAAAATTTAAAAAAAATGTAAGTATTATTGATTGCAGACTCTTCATACGCCTTTTTTAGTTCCTCATATTTGCTATACAAAGTATTTGTCCGTTATAAAGCTAATAAGTACAAAATAGTATAAATTAAGCACTAGGTATATTTCAATTTTGTATCCAATCGTTACTATTTTCTATTACTTATGCAACAGTTACAAATTCACTTACGAGTAATCATCCGTTTTAGGTTCTGCTTCTGCTTTTTCACCTCAATTGAGGACCTATAATAGTTATATTTTCAAATGTAATGTCTCATTCTAGACAGTAAAGTATGAAATTATAAAAACACAGTTTAAATAACAGAATATAATCATATTAATTAAATTATACTAACTTTTAAGGGTCAGGTTTTATTATTATTTAATGTATGTATATTAAATTTAACATTTTTACTGCCCAAAAGTAAATAAAGCTATCATTAGGATTGTAATGTTTAATTGTAAGTGAAACGTGTATAAGTACTAAGTACGTATATTAAAATGCAATTTTGCAATAATTTACTCAATAATAGTTTCCACTGCTCATAAATATGTAGCAAAATTATTTTTTATGATAGGATTAAAATGATACATATATGTATTTATGACTGTACTAGTACGAGTAATAATAATATAATAATAATAATATTGGGGGACAATCTTACACAAATCGACCTAGTCCCAAACTAAGCAAAGCTTGTACTATGGGTACTAGACGACGATATACATACTTATATAGATAAATACATATTTAAATACATAGAGAACATCCAAGACCCAAGAACAAATATCCGTGAAAAATGCACAAATAAATGCCCTGGCCGGGTTTCGAACCTGGGACCTCTAGCTTCGGAGGCAGAGTCACTACCAACTAGGCTAAACAGGTCGTCACAGAGTAAGTACTTCGCAACCAAAACAAAATCTTATAAACTTCAGAACAGTTTTGACCAGTCATTCCATTAGACATATTATATTAAACTAGTTACCCGCGCGGCTCCGCCGCGTCGACGTACTACGAAGAATGCAAGCGAAGCCGCGGCGCGGGATAGAATATAGCCTATCTATATTCTATCCCGTGGCTTCGCTCTCGATTACAAAGTTGATTTAAAAACATTTGTGTCACAGTCAATCATAAAAAAACATATTTGCACCCCGATCCACCGCATAACTGGGCCTTGTACGTGGGCCATGATGGGCTAATGAGATATCAACCTACATGCATTTCTGTAGGGTTGTATGTATGTATGTATTACTTTATTGTACATAAAACACGACAAAACGATAAACAAACAAAAAGTAGACGTACAAAGGCGAGCTTATCCCTTCAAGGGATCTCTTCCAGCTAACCTTTGAGCAAATGAGTTTATTAAAAACAAATGGAGGATGACGATAAACAACCTGTGAATTATGCACCGAACCAAAGTTAAAACAAAACAAATTAATTTTGAATACACATAATTTATAATTGAATACATAAAATACGATTAAATATACTATTATTACTTACAGCTCAAGAAAGGAAGGGTTCAACTTTGTAGGGTTTGACATCCTCAGACACATTGAAAAAAAAATAGCAAATTAACCTTTTGAACGCCATACTTTATGAACCACAGTGACACTTACACGCCAACTCATTTTTCATAAGAGACGGATATATTCGTCGTTGTATTGAATCGATGGTGCGCATATACTTCAAATGCGTTGTTGGCGTCGTAAAGGTTAATTAGTGCAACATTGTTTTCTCGTTCGTTTGATCTAAATCCACCAATAAGTAACGTCTACTCCAATGAGAACTTCTTTGCTTATGATCTCTTGATCACCCTACTGGTATGGCAATAGGTGGAAGAGAGACACACTTAGACACAGCGAATCTCTTCTCTTTCAAAATGTTTTGAAGCTTATCTATGATTAACTCAGAAACAGTTCTGTAACTCACAACGTAAAGTTTAATTTGGTTTGTCATTGTTTTGGCAGGTATCAATATCAGTCAAGATATACGGAACGTATATTTGAAGCGTCATTGGTTTGTATACCAACTTCTTTGTTTAAACCATGACAATATAATATTGACATAATAGAGCACAATAAAAAAAAAGTGACACAATACGTATGTCATTTATGTAAACATTTCATTTATTTTCTGCTTTATTCGACAGAACTGAACAGGCCCTGTTCACATTATCCGATCCGGTATCGGCGTTGGAGCCGACACGGTTATGTATGTATGTATGTATGGCTTTATTGTACATAAAACACGGCAAAATGACAAACAGACAAAAAGTGGAAGTAAAAAGGCTAGCTTATCCCTAAATGTATAGAAAACTGCCACAGATATCGAATCCGCTCATTTAAGTTGAACAATTTCTGAACATCTGATCTCTTCTCTCTAATGCACAAATCAGTAAGTTTGAGAGAGACAGATAAGTGATATCTGACAGGTGTTCACTTGTCAGTGCATCTGCTTTCAAATATATTTGTTTATATGCAAATTGTACTGAACTGACGTTTGTGACGTTTTAGATTTTATGGGATTTGAAATTTTTGTGTGCTTTTAAGTGGAGACAATTCGTTAGCAGCCGAAAATGATCGTTCTATCTGTCCCGGTCTAATTCAACTTGCTTAACCATAAGGATCCAAACAGACAACTATAAGAAAAATCGTCTTGCTTAACACTGCGGATCTGTTAGTATTATTAATTACGAAAACTGGTCACTGTTCACATTGCACGACACGATATCGGTCACATTTCCATACATTTTTTGGAGCCGAAACCTTCATCAAATCGGATAATGTGAACAGGGTCTTAAGTTGGGAAATGAATGGGGCCCTTTACACGATTAATATAATGACAAAACTGAGATGTCAATATTATCGCGTTTTTCCAAATAGTTCGTGGTTTGGTTGCATCAATATTCACGTAAATCGTATGGTGATATGAGTGTATCACGGGATAATAATCACCGTATAAAAGGCCCCTTCAAATTAACGGATCACTAAAATTTGTATTTTAGACCGCAATAATATTGACACCTCAGTATTGTAAAAATAAAAATCGTGTAAAGGGCCACAATAAAAAATAAGTTAAATGTTGACACAAAACGTCTGGCATTCATGTAAACTGTAAATACTTAGACCGAATACACCGAATATTATGTATTGTCTTGTAAACAAATTAGTAATTTTACTTTCGTTTCATAATATTGAGTATTTCTCGACTCAAAAGATTTTATTTTGTAATGCTGTACCAGATATTTCTTACAGGAACATTTTAATTCATATTTGATTTTTATGTCATCCGGAATCATACAATAGCCAGTTCCCTAGTCACGTGTTAACCAAGCTAAATTTTGACACCTCGTACAATTCTACCAAGGTAAGCTGACCCGTCGCTTGTATGCGGCGTCATCGAACACGATTTTGAGGCTTATATTTGTCGGGGCATCCAGGATTTTTCGTAAATATCAATTTAATAATTTTTCCAGGATAAAAATCAAAAAACTAAGACCTTATTGCAAATCTGCAGCATGGGACGAATCCTATGGTATATAATTTATCAAAATCGGTCCATAACTGTAGATCTGATGGGCGTTGTAAGGATCGGCTTCGCGTAATATATATATAGATAGATAGAAGATAAATAAATAAATTAGGTTTACTTTTGTTAATTTGATTTAGTTTAGTGTTAATTATTTTGTTATCAGTCATAGTTTTAGTTACTATTCTTGCAGCCATAGTTATTTATATGCCCATATACATAAACATTATATCCACATACATGTAAAGTCAAGAGTACAAGTAAGCTTAGACATTTTCATTTTATTTAATTGTTCTAAGGTAAAAAAGGTTTAACTTTCTTATGCTCTGGAATGCACAGGTGAATAATATAGCCACTATGGCTCTATGAGCTGTAAACCCCGCGAATACGTTTATTTTAGACATTCAAAGTCCGAAAACAAACTAGCCTAAATATCAAACCTGCTAACACAAAAATTCACGAGAATCGGTTGAGAAATGCGACCCGTAGAAGAAAAACCGATAAATCCGTAAATCCGTCTGCTGGACATACGAAATCTCTTTTTCCAAAGCTGAAACGGAGACCTTCGTTGCACTCACTCAATTATATTTACAAACACATTTGACAAGTCATTCCATTAGTTAATATGCACATTTCATTAAATATTGTATTAGAACGATCACTATACGATAAGTACGATACGGGTGCCGTAACTTCGTTACATTTCCTACCCGCGAGACCGCTGATCATGCATCGTGCATTGACTGCGGACTATCGAACTACTCGAACGACGGCCTTACCGTGACTTCGTTAGATACTGCAATAAGTGACCATAACGCGCAGAGGTACGAGCTATGCATGGAGTGCGGTCATGGAAAAAATACTAACAAGGTAGTTGAGCGTCGGTTGTTTAATGAGAATTCATTTCAATTATTTTATTATGACATTGCTAATTATAATTTTGATTTTATTTATGATATTAATTCTGGCATCAACGATAAATTTAACAAATTATTCAACATCTTGACACACTACATAGACATTCATTTTCCAATAAAGAGAATCAAATGCAATAAAAATGACATAGTGCCATGGCTAAATAACGAGTTAACGGAGTTAATACAAAAACATCATGATCTCCATGAGATTAGGCGTCAGTACCCCAATAACCCTATTTTAACGGAATGTATTGAGCACTATTCATGCTTGATTAAGTCAAAAACGCTGGAAGCTCGACGAGGCCATATAGAGAACAGGTTGACTACAAGCAATAATAAACCCAAAGAAATTTGGCGGATAGTCAATGAGGAAGTGGGCACAAAAACAAAAACTACAACACTCTGCCTACAAGACCCCACCACCGACGTAAAGATAAGAGACAGCGAGTTACCTAACACCTTTAATTCACATTTTCTGGGAATAGGGTCCAAACATGCCATTCAAAGTAATTTGGGAATGTCAACACGGTATGTCAATAGATACTTGGGTACATCGGACCCCCCCACTTTTACCCTGCCTGTAGTCACGCGCGACCTCTTGGACAAAATTCTGCACCCTATGCTGAAGAAGCGTGGCACCGTCGATGCTTTTGACATTTCAATAAACATTATTCTCAGTGTATGGCCTGTAATTGCCGACATACTTGTTGTTCTCATAAATCTCATGTTTGAAACGGGTACATACCCTGACGTATTGAAAAATACCAGGGTTTGTCCTGTTTTCAAAGGGAAGGGCAACAAGTGTGACGTCAACAATTACAGACCCATAACAATAGTACCTGCTATTTCAAAACTGGTCGAGTCTATCTTATCGTCTCACCTTATGTCATACCTGCAATCGAATAACTTGCTTACCGACAACCAATTTGCGTATAGACAAAACATGTCGACAACTACCGCAGCTTACAAGATATTCGATTGTATAATGACTGGGTTAGATGATAAGAATAAGATGGCTGGAATACTGTGTGATCTGTCGAAGGCCTTCGATGTTATTAGTCACGAGCTATTGCTGAACAAAATCAAGTTATACGGTGTTTCAAATGAGGCCTATCAACTGTTTGTTTCGTTTTTAACAAACCGTAAACAAGTTGTAAAATTACTCGTAAATGGAAAGTCGATAAAATCAGACCCTGGGGACATAAATATAGGCATTCCACAAGGGTCTGCGCTCGGAAATACCTTATTTTTATTATTTATTAATGACCTACCATCGAGCATAGGGGCTGGCTTGTCTGTGCTGTTCGCAGACGACACAACCGTGTTGGTAGGCGCAAGTACGTATGAGCAGTTGCGTATTAAGATAGACGAAGCCTGTAAGCAGCTTCAGACGTGGTTCACAGCTAATGGACTCCTACTGAATGTGAGTAAGTCGAACGTAATGCTCTTTTCCGGACGTAAGGTTCCAATACCATCTTGCCTGTTGAACTGTCCAATGCCGCTGTGTGACGCGAGCAAGTTTCTAGGTTTCATGCTCGACCCAAACTTGAACTGGAAGCGCCATGTTGACAATTTATGTGATAGGTTGAGTAGTGCTGTCTTTGCGTTGCGTAAATTAAAACCATTAATATCGGGAGACGCCTTAAAACAAGTATACTTTGCTTACTTTCACTCTTTAATGTCATACGGTAGTCTCATATGGGGAAACTCCACAGATGCACGGAGGGTCCTAATTGTACAAAAACGTGCTATCCGTGTACTAGCCGGAGTAAAGTCAAGACACCCATGTAGGGAATTGTTCGCAGCGCAACGTATAATGACACACTACTCACAACATCTCTTTGACCTAATATTATTTGTTAAAAAGAACATCTCACAGTTTTCGACCGTGGATATACCTGGCAAACAGCTACGATCCACTGGACGCCTACGAACAGTCCCTCGTCGCATGGCGCTTTCAAGAAAAAATCCTCGTGTCATAGGTCCCACTTACTATGAGCATTTGCCTGCCGACTTAAGACACGAACAATGTGACGAAACATTTAGGCGCAAACTGAAAAATCTTTTGTTGAAAAATCCTCTGTATTCCGTAAACGAGTACATGGAAATCAAATTTTAATTATTATTATTATTGCTAACTGAGATTTTATTTTATTCTTATTGCTTATTGACATTTCATTTTTATTTAATGACGATCCTTATTGGGAGATATTATTCACTTTTACATCTTATTATTTTTGCGTGTTGAAAATTCTAATGACATCGATCGATACTCTCTATTGATTTTCTTGTTTTGTTTAATTTTAATGTGAACTGACGATCCTTATTGGGAGATACAATACGATATTCCTTGTTGACATGTTTTCTTATTATTACTATTATTTAATTGACGATCATGATGTAAATTCCTATAACTTTGACACTAAGCAAAATTATACTGTAATTTTATCATGAAATAAATAAATCTAAATCTAAATCTAAATCTAAGTAATATAAGCCGAATGTAATTGTATTATATGAACATGGTATAATGAGATATAATAAACTAAACTAAACTAAACATATATACTGATTATAATAGATCTGATATGAATCATGATTTAGACGCGACGCAAAGTCACAGACTAAAATACAAATAATTGTTTGATTAGGTACTCATTCAAAAAGAAAATTAGCTACTTGTTAAGCTGCTTTTTCTATTGGATAACTCCGAGGACTGTCCCTGTGCTGTGTTCGTTATTTCCGTTTGTCCCACCTAGAAAACAAAAATAGATAAATACATACTTAACGAGGGGAATCATGCCTACTGTGGAGAAAACCAATTATGTGATTGGAATGGTTGATCCATGTTGTTAGCAAAGTTTGATAATGATAACTATCATTCCGGCATAGGAAAACAATTTAAGAAAAGGGCCTATTGTATGTAGTCGTGATGTGTTCGAATAGACATTTGTTTTGTTTGTGTTACACATTTTTAATATGGAATGTATATTCGAACACGTCACAACTCCGTACAACAGGTCTTGTTCTTATGGTTTTTAGGTGTAACGATTTTTTTAAATCCGACCGAGTGGCAATGTACGCAGAACAACTTATTTTGACATACATAACAAGTTTGTTTACTTTATCTGTTATAACTTTGGGCATTGTCTTTTTCCTATGATGTTTTCCGTTTGATAGGAACAATCAGGACTTAGCAACTTGACTTAATTAATAAAGCAAACTAATTTAAATACTGACATGACGCATCGGTACGTTAATTATTATGGATGCAATACATTGCGCGCTTAATTAAATTATTATCTATAAAAAAAAAAAAAAAAAACAAAATTTCCAAAAGAAATTAACGTAAATAGGTTCCCTAGGTCCAATCTTAATCTCCATTATAATATACGCCCGCATAAAATTTACACAATGTATAAGGTCTATTTGGTGGGAATCATATACTTAAACCTAGCAAGTTTACGACATAGATGTTTTCGAAATTGATATCCATGATGACGTGTTAGACCATACCCATGTCCTTTGTCAATTAAATTGTATGGATAAAATTACTCATTGTAAAGGTTTCATTTTTTACAAACGGTAAAATAGAATAGAAAAAAAAACATACTTAAACAAATAACCGAATTAAAATAACAAATAGAAAATGTGGAACAAATCACTGTTAATTGGCAAGGGTGCCCGGAAGGGCTAGCCGAAATAGTGGCCAGTCCTCTGGTTATTTAGTTTGAATTGATTGACTCAGTTTGATTTCGATAGCTCAGTTGGCTAGAGAGATTGCCATGATAGCGCTGGGTTTTGACCTTTAAGTTTCAATTATTCTAAAGTCATTTATATTTTTTTATGTAGATAAAACATTAAGTCTGATTCTTTGTCGTGTGTCATTTTGGGATTATGGGTTTGCTGCAATTTGATAATTTCAGACAGTATTAAAAAAAATCAATATAAAATTAATAGTGAAAATTATTACTAAACTCAGTTTGTCTCATTTTTATCCAGCGCGATCTGACCGCGTATTAATATAGCATAAACTCGAAATTCTAAGATTTCCTGGATAAGACAGACACAATTTTCATTCATTCATTTATTTCAATCTTGAAATTTATAAGTAATGTTTTGAAATGTGATTATATTATCGTAAGTGTAAACTCCAATAGCTGTTATTTTCTTTACTGATGTATACATCAGGCTGTTTTACGAAACTAATTAAAAAAATGTCTTGGACGAATTTGACCTGCATTTGTTTAAACAATATATACGAGTGTTATGAAACGCATGACGTTTGTTAAATGTACTCGAATACATCGTCAGACACAGTCCCATGGAAATGACACAAAATGCGTATATATGTATACACCGATAACATTTTCTCATTACAGTAAAAAATAAATTTGCTGATTTAATAATATTATTTTGATCCGATACTGTTGTTAGAATAAAATACCTAAATTTCTATTTGACCACCAGTCAAATTTGACACAAAGTAATGCATAAACTCTTTGTCCCTAGCCGGATACACCACCGCCACCAGGGCCGCAAGTATTCCCTCCAAGAGGGCGCGCGGGGTGGCACGAGCCGGGCAGAGCACCCCGCGGATGGGACAGGCCGCCCCGCGGGTGGGACGGACAGCCCCGCGGGTGGCCAGGACCGCCCCGCGGTTGGTTCGGACCACCCCACGGTTGGTGGTTCGCACCACCACCCGTCATCGGCCTGGGGGGACCGGTCGCTGGACCAGCCGGACCGTTCGCCGGGCCGGCGGAACTCGAGCCTGGCCGCGGACGAGCCACCGCTGCCCCAGCTGGATCAAGACGAGCTGACCAGCCACCGGACGGACGACGCACGGGGACTGCGCCGTCACCTAATTAACCAGCCCAAGGTATCCTTTCATCTAAGATTTCTTTCCGTATGTTTGTCTTCTGGTAACTAATGAGCACCTGAGCAGGCGTCGCATTGGCGACGTACCGTAAATCTACGAAGAAATCTTCTCTAAAATAATATCTACGTTCTGAAACACTGACAGACTCTGATGACCTGACAATAAAAAAAAAACAACGGAACATATATTTTTGATTTTAACTTGGTGGAAAGAAAAGTACGTCTGTGGTATGGCTCACATGTCTTGTGGTTACAGGAAGCTTCGACGGTGCACGTAGGCCGTCGGGAGGGAGGCGACCGCCTCAACTCCCTACTCTCTGACAAGAAACTATACGATCACAGCCCCCACTCGGTGAGTTGATTTTACTACACATGGTTGATTCATCAGGCGTTGCTCGTGCGCATAGGTCTGCGAGTTCAAAACTAGTGTTCGCCAGCAGTGACCCGTGATCTTCGAGCTGATAAACAATCGACAGTTATTTTATCCGACATGCAGATTATTTGAGGGAATTCTTTGTACTTGGCGTTAAAAAGCTTATAGTTATCAGTAGTAGTAACATCAACCCGTTACCTAAATGGTTGATTATGTGTTTGCCGTGAGATTCCAAGCTAATAACTAACAATATGACAGGTATTTGTCCAACTGGACGAGCTGCTGGCGACGGGCGACGGCGACGCGGAGTGGAAGGAGACTGCGCGATGGATCAAGTACGAGGAAGATGTGGAGGAGGGCGCGGCCCGCTGGGGTCGACCGCACGTCGCTTCGCTGTCCTTCCACTCGCTGCTGAACCTGCGCCGCTGCCTTGAGACCGGCGTGGTGCTTCTGGACCTCGACGAGCGCGACCTGCCGGGCGTTGCCTACAGGTACCCACATTCTCCTCCTCCTCAGGTCTCATTATGCCTCTGCTAATGCCGCTGCTGCCGAGGCTGTCGGTAATGCCGTGGTAGGAAGTAGGGTGGAGAGTATTTACACACTGTACTACCACTCACATCGCTTTCAACTTTCGGAAATGGCGGACGTTGAAATAATTACGCGAATGTGTCTAGGGCGAATGTGTCTTTTACTGAAATTGGGGGAGGCCTATGTCCAGTAGTGGACGTCCTAGGGCTGATATGGTGGTGGTGGTGGTGGTGGTGGTGGTCTAGGGGGAAGTCAGCGGTGAGGCTGAATGTAAACATGGAGTGCCACTCGCACTGACTTGCGCATAAAAACTGCTCATTTGGGGAGCAGCATCATGAGAAGTATCGTGTTTACATACTAGTCCTGCCCACTTCCCTGCCTTCTTGGCACTGCCGTGAAAGTGAACTGAAAGTAAATGAGGTTGAAATGGGTCAATGGATGAGAACTTCAAGAACTTGACCGAGCTAGGATTCTCAGCAACAACCTGTCGCTATCTCTCTCGATATTGAGCCAACCAGAAAGTCTTGTGGAAAAGCTTTTCGTACCCACTATGGTATGTAATGAAATTACTATTGAAATTTGACACCCTAGAAAAATAAACGTGTCAAATATCAAAAAATACTTTCAGTCTGGAAGCTTGATGATTTAATTCACTGGGGACCGTCTTTAATAGGGTCTTGACTATATTATACTAATATTACGGTCTCTGGATATCACGGTCGGAGTATCACTTGATACTCCGAGAGAAGTTTCCTTTCTTATTTTTTTTATTTATTGTTCACGTGAGATAAACTTAAAAACTACTACAAAACTTCGCCAAACTGCGAAGCAGTTTGTTGGCGAATGGCTTTAGTACACTTATTCTACCGTGCTATTTTTTACATACTAAGTACTAAACAAAAGATGGTTGACATTATAACCAGAGAGCGAAACTTTGGTGCCGGTGACAGACGTATGACGTCAAGCTACATACAGAGTGTTTTTATCTAGATTATTGAAGATTTTGATACCGAAAGTTTGACTCACAATCATATATGTTCTAGTTGCATTATGATCAGTACAACGAAAATTTGTATAGCCGGTGGGAGATGCGAGAGTTACATTTGTTCAGTATGTACTATGTATGTATTTAAATAAGAAGATAAAATGTTATTTTTGAATTTAAAGCGTTTTGCATATTTTTTGACAACCCACGAAATTTCAATTTGTTGTTTTATCTTTATCCGCGGTGTTGATATTTCTTACAATTACTCACTCAGTATTTTTCTTATTGTCTGTGTAATTGTTTTAATATTTACATTATTTTCAATATAAATAAATAGTCATTTTTATAACCTATTATAAAATGTATGTTACCATGATTGCATTATATATTAATAATCATTGGGGTGTCGCAAAGTCGTTTATATAAAATCACCTATATGTGAATTTGCGTCCTAATGACGTCACCGGCACCAAAGTTTCGCTGCCTGATTATAACTGACAAGCTGACTGCCAGTTTTAGAACTTAATAACATTTTTAAATATATTGTCTACCGATCGTCTATCGAGTGGCGACCGCGCACCGGAAGGCGCAGGATGGATAGACCCCCAAAAGGTGTACTGATGACCTGGTAAAGGCCGTGAGAGTCCGCTGGATGCGGGTGGCACAGATGGTCGTTGTGGCACTCTTTGGCGGATGCCTATGTCCAGCAGTGGACGTCCCTCGGCTGATATGATGATGACTTGATAGCTGGTCGGTGCTAATGCTTTATCGTGCGGATACCTGTACATGTACAAGTTTGCCCGTAGTGTCAATTCCCTCTCATACGTGGGAGTAGTTTGACTTTGACTAACGGTGATGGACGTTGCAGGGTGGTGGAGCGTATGGTGGAAGATGAGCTGATCGAGGAAGACGACAAGCCGGTAGTGATGCGCAGTCTGCTGCTGCGCCATCGGCATGTACACGACGAGCGCTTTCGCTTCTCCATCGGCCGCAAGCACACCTCATACACCAGTTTGCAGGTACCAATACCACTATATTTAATCAAAAGTCAACATTCAGGTTACGGAGCCAGGTTACAACGTCAGACGCCCTGGTAGCACCGTGGAGCACTGAGCAAAACCACCACCACTAGCGACACCATTTGGAAGACCTTAACGCTACGCCGCTACGGACCCTATTAATAAAAAGTGTACTTTTTATAATGTGGGCATTTAATAAAGAAAATGTCTTTCCAATTTTCCTCACTTACTTTCTTCAGTGTTCCAGTTTATGACGGCCTGTATAAAATTTACCTAAGAAAAAACGTACGCAATTGAATAGAAAATTTGGGCCACGTTTTATCAGAATCAATTGTTCTTATGATTTGGATAGGAAAAACCCCAAAATTTCTAAGAAAAACGAGCAGATCGGAAGAGGCAGCCAAGTGCCAACGCGAGAGTTGGCGCGCTGTGGCGGAAGCCAAGGCGGACCGTTGCATAACTGCCGAAACACATTGGAATTGTACATTGAAATGTTTCTGGCAACAAGTGCTTGACAAAATGTTATCATCTACAAACCTGGGGGACAATTTTGCCTGTCGTTTCGCATCGAAATATGGTCCCGATGTGTTTAGCGTGCTCGGGCACGCATGTCAGAATGGGTGCGATGCGAGCAACACTGCGAATGCCAAATTGAAATACTTAGCGTATATTTTAATCGTCTGGGTTGATCGGTTTCATTGTTGTTGCGAGGAAACAAAAGGTTGTAGTTTCATACAATTCTTTTAATAATATTTTAGGAATATGTTTAATATGGTTAGTAATAATAATCACAAAAATTTGGCGCCAATCAGACATTATAATTCCGCGTCCTATAGATGAACCTTTTTATATTTGATAGATTTACGCCCTATTTGGTGTACTCCATCACAGTTTATAAATAATAGTAACATAGGTGATGGAACAAAAAACTTACTATACTTAACTGGGTGATCGGGACGTATCCAAACGATTTACCAGCGCATTCTTGACGTTTTAAGGAGTAAAAAAATTTTACCTACGTAAAATGTAGGTATGTCAACTCATAGATTTTATTTATTTCATTCATTCATTTCTAAGAAAAACAATATAAATTGTGTTGAATTTTCACTTATTATAAACACCCATAGCTAAAAAATATAACACAACTTTACAATAATTCATTAATTATAATGTCAATGTGTTCATAATTAAAATAATCAGTCAACAAAGCTTTATCGCGATTAATTGAATTGTGATTAAATTAATCGACCGAATGCTCGATTAATGATTGAATAATTCGACATTGTAATCAATTTCACGATAAAAAAATAATTATAAGTTTGAAGACGCTCATTTTTGCACGTGACAATAAAACTAGATGTCTTGTGTATACTTTACTTACTTTACAACAACAAAATCCGATACTTAAACTTACAAAAGAAACCTGACAATTGCGAGTCGGACATTTAGTAGTACAAGAATCGAGTCTCTTATATTTTTTTATGATTTAACTACTAATGTATAATTTTCAAATTTACAACGATATGCTGGTTAAATTATTTGGATTCCTCCCGTGGTACCTTGCATTACCACGACTAGAGAGCAGTAATGAAACTAACATAAACAGAAGAAAAACGAATGTCATGAAACTACGCGCTTCTTGAAACATAACATTTGGAATTAATGTACATGCACAATAACATCTCGAGTGCGGAAAAATTCCCAATATTTCGCAATAAGGATATATTTGAATAAACGAAGCTGGAATTTATTACGCCCTCCACTTCTGACATGGCTAGGGTTCCGTATTGTAACAAACATGTGTCATAGCGCGAGTCAAGTTGCCTGTCGGTTCATTCACCACGGTACACTACAATACAAATATTCACTCTATTCGCCACACAAAAAAAAACTATAACGCACAATACCTATACACTATGTGACGGAGACAATGAGTGACAACATTTCATTTTTCAAGCAGGGTGTTTTCCGATGAAATCAAATAGAGGATAAAAAGAAACTAAATTATTAAATTAACGAAAATATCCTAATTCCATATTTAAAAAAAGAGAGTAAGTGACAAGTAAGGCGTCATAGTGTAAAAAATCATACAGAGGCACAATTACTAAGACAGATTTACTAAAGAAAGCGAACTGCTGTTTTTACTGTGCGCTGTGACTGTCACCATTTCATACTAGTAACGTCATTACGAGTACGACGATGGTAGGCTTTCTTCACATCTTCGTGAATATTTAGAAAACTAATAGCTATAAAATATATTTTGTGGTTTCTTGTTAACAAATTAAAGATATGAGATAAGATTTCATACTACTTAAAAAATTTAAATATTGTCAATTGGCGGTCTTATCGCTGAAGAGCGCTCTCTCCCTCAAGACTCCTCGTTTACAGAATAGTATAATAGTATTACATCCTCTTTGAATAGTGGAAATGGTGCAAACCCTTAAGAATTGATTAGCCAAAATTAAGCTTGAGTATAAGAAATTCGATTTGTTATTTATCCCTTTCTGTACGGGGACTTGAAAGCCTAGCACCGCCTCAATACGGGCATATTTTTGCGTGAGTCGGCGGTTAGACATATTTTCACTTACGTGTATTTTCTGAAATATAACAGCTATGTATGTGCTTGAAATTTTATACACACATTAAAAACATTATTGACGTTTGACTACTCTCTTATTGCACTTTTATTCACTAATACTTTTGTTAGTTTTGTAAATATTAGTTTATGATATTTTGAATAGAACAGGGCCTTTAAATGATAAGAAATATTAATATTCTTTAAATCACGAATTTTACGACCATAACACTTGCAACTGGCCCCACTACTAAAACTCGATGAAATATAAAACAACACTATTTGCCACCATATTGAGTTACTTTTTCTGCACTTGTGAAGTGCGGGTGTCAACCCCAGTTGACAGAAAATATGCGGGATTTTTTAATGAGTATTTATTTCAACGCGATCTACCGAAATGTCCTGGCATTTTTTTCTTTGTATCTATACTAATGCTACTACTAAATATTATCGTTATTACCAAGACATAAGGTCTAAGTTTGTTGAAAAAAAATCTCGAACTTCGTCCTTGTTTCGATCAACTATAGTTGACACCCGTACTACAGTGATGTTGCCTAATTGGCAACTCTGGTTGTCACCCGTACAGAAAGGGTTAAAAAATTAGAACTTTACTTAAGCCGCGGGGGTTCGGTACGACACGTTCTAGAATGCACTCCAGTTAGATTTTTTTTAAGTTTTCAATAAAAACTGTACGTTTGAATATTCGGTCACGTTTTGGATCTTTAATGTTTTTCGTACACATAATTATTGTATTATCTGATTAACAAAAGTGCTGCCGTTATGTATGTGACGTCTTATCTATCATATATTTTCTACAAAATGGAAATCAAAAATATGTATGGAAAATGGGAAACACTAGCATACAAATTATCTAAATAAAAAATGCCCATGGTCTCGGGTAGTAGAAACCCAATATATTCAAATTCTAGGTAAATCCTGCTGAAAAGTGCAAAACATGACGTGAAACGCTTCTGAAAGCAAGAACACAAAACTCGTGGAAATCAAATTATAATATATAGCTTAACTGTGTGTTGTTCTGGACCGCCAGCTATCCTCAAAAATAGATCGACATCCTTGAAATGAAGTTATAAATGTAATTTACGTACAGGTAATAACCGTAGGTTCGCGTGAGCACTAATAGATCAATCCACGATCAATCAACGAGCGGACAGCCGGTCGACCACATTATCCGAGTGTCATTACGCAGTCATGAACTTGGCCGACACAACCGACGTACTCGACACACGCTGTGGCCCGAGGCCTCAGCAATAGTATTTCACCGTACTTGTGTTTTGTGACAACAAGGGTTGCCTTTTTTCACGCTCACCAGACCGGCTAGTATGATAGCTAATACCGTCACGTTATATGGCCAAAATGTACTGAAACGTCACATAAAATGTGACGGTATAAGCTATCATACTAGCCGGGCAGTTAGCGTCCTCTGTCGAGCAAGATCCAGCATTCAAAGTTTGTTATTAGCAGGGGTCGGAAATCCCGATGCCAATTTACCTACAGTTGCAAAATATGGAGTCGGATTTTTATAAATGCTAAATTAGCAGCGTGACTGCTTAATACAAAATTAATTTATAAATGCTTGTTGTATGAACATGTCATTGTTTAAATTCTCAGTCTAAACTTAAGCAATAGCTAGTTTTCGTTAATTTATATTTAGGATTAATAAAACCTTACGTCAATTTTCTCCTCGAACTTCGATAGTAGAATCATTTACAGAAGAATAAATCATATTTTTTGGCTTTTATACATAGAAAAACAAACTTGTAATACATGTATAATATTGATAAAAATACTTAAATGTGCATTCATATTGGCGTGCTCTGTTTATTTCAAAATCCCGTGAATTATATTACCTAATAAAACCAATTGAGTCCGCTTCCATGCAACTACATACTCGTACTTACAATTTGGGGGCTGCCATCAAAGTCGCCGCCAAAGTGTAGATACTCGTACATTGGCATCTGAATTCCCGATCCCTGGATATTAGCTATTACGGGCTTGAAAACAAAGTTTACATTTAAATCATATCTAATACATTACTAACATACCCTAAGAGATAGGACAAACCGCAGTATTGCGGAGTCCCGTATTGTTAGAAGAAAAGGAGGACAAAGTGTCTATAAGATCATTTAATCATCATTTATTACATCCATGGTATCAACATATATATATATATATATATATATATAAGGAGTAGATAATAGACGTTAGTGCGATTTAGTAGGCGAGAAATAAATTAATTTGTCAATTCAACTATAAACATGTCACTGTCAGATAAAAATATTTTGGAGATTAAAATAAAAAATATTAATAAATAATTCAGATACTATTATTGGGGCATTTCTCCGAGCATTTCAACCGCCTTTCATGCCTTTAGGTTTCTGTCGTACATTTTGAAAATAATGCTAGCATTCCCCACTTGCTATACTACAAACTGAAATTGTCTCCTACTCTGTACAGGTGTATTCAAATCAAAAACTTTGTACGACTTTGACAGCTAATATCTCACTAACAGTTGACTTAAATGGAAAAGTTTTTGAGAAACCTCATTTTTGAAGGCCTATCCATTGATACCGCACACGCCTAAGTACATTTAAAAAAAATTGACCCCCTGTTACATGTATGAGCAAGTTTAATACCTTTTTTCGTTATTTCACATCATATTTCTGTAGCGGTTTATAGCATACAGCTTCCTACCAAATTTCATAATTGTATTGATCATAGTCTCCGAGTAAATCGGCTGTGACTACGGACGGACGGACGGACAGACACGACGAATGTATAAGGGTTCCGTTTTAGCCATTTTGGCTACGGAACCCTAAAAAAGCTTTAAGTCTATAATATCACTTAGATGAAACTGTCTCAAAAGCACTGACATTCATTGACCCGTATAACTCATATTTGCCATAATTAATCTCAGGCATTGAAATATATTCCCTACATTGTTATAATTTATTTATTTATTTAATTATTTGGACCTTCAACAATAAGTACAGTTTCATATTAGAACTAACATGCACACCTAAAAACTATGCGCCTTATTACTTACAGAAGATCACCACATGCGTTAAACAAAAATACCAACATTGCATATACATAATAATTATGGACTTAGTTTGCACACATAATGAAACTATATGTTTCTACTCTCTATTACCACAAACAGTCACGTTAGGCATTTTCGGGTATCCATTTTTATTTATTAAAAATGGGGTTGCGCTTGGCCAGCATCTAGCCGGGGGGCAAAGATGAGGCCGACGATGAAGCGAGCTCACCCAGAAGATCCATGTTACGTATATACCTACACTAGTGCCTAGTGGCGAACTCACACGCGCTAGTCCTCACCGGGATTTTGGTTGGTCTAATCAGCAACTTTTAATGAAACGTCAATAACACTCCGTTAGTTTAGTATGAGGGGAAATTGAACAAGTGACGTGACGACTTGATTCTCTATGGTCAAACAGATAATATTTTTTGATCTTAATGTATTTGAAACAAAAATTAAAGTCGTGTGATTTGTATAAGTATATTGGTAAAATGAGACTCATATTTTTTTACTGTTTTCAACATATCCGTTGCAAAACAAACCTAAATATTACATTAAAATGCATGTATTATCTTCTGAGCATATAAAATGAGTAATTTGTAACCATTTTTCAAACAAACTCCTGCTGTCTCCTCGCGTACGCGTCAGAGTAACAAGAATAAACTGGCCGAGTGCGTGTCGGATCACGTACAAAGAAGGGTTCCCTACCGTACCGACACCTACTACTAGAGTAGTAAAACCACTATACTCGTAGACTACATTGAATAAAAAAGGTCGTATTTTCATAGTGGTCTCGCGGCACATACGTCCTTTTGTTTGGACTAGACAGTTTTTCGGCGATAACTCAAGAAGTCAAGACTTACCTTATTCACACCAAAAATTGTTAAAGGTATTTCTTATTTTACATCACCTCAATTTTTTTCATAATTTTAAGCTTTATACCTATAGTTTAGAAATTAGAGGGGTGGGAGGGGGCTGACGTTTTTTACGACTTTGACAACTAATATCTCACTAAAGCTGACTGAAATGAATTTTTTTTTTTAGAAACCCTTATATAATTTTTAAATGGCTATCCATAGACACCCATCGTAATTGCATTTTATTTTTCATCCCCTGCCTCGGTTACATGTAGGGGGTGCCCTCCATAATTTTAGTTATTTGTTATACAATGGTGCAAAGTTGTATTTTACCCGCGAGTGTTTCAACACACGAGAAGTAAAATACAACTTTGCACCCGTGTGTAACACAAAACTTTTCTCCTCACTATAGCGAGGAAAGTGCAACCTGCAGTAAAACACAGTTCCACAGGCATGATTTTCATCACTGGAATCACCGATTTTTTTACGATATTATAACAGAAAACTCTGGAAGTTGTGTATAATATTTACGTGAGTCGGAGTCCGTGACAAGTTGTGTATATTTTAGTTGACATTGACAATGATGACATTTCTGACGATGCGTTTTGAAATTGCATCGACTCAACTTGTGCGTTTACAATTATACTCAATATCATTATAAAACAAATGTTACTTATAGAGTTTGACTTAAATCATTAAATAAAGCTAAATTTGGTATTTTTTGTTAAATTCTCAAACCATTTATTTAATGATAATTGATATCAAACGAACCATTATTATGAGCGTTTTACGTTTTGTTATCTGTCAAAAGCTACTCAAACACGCTCCAAGGTCAAATTACTTTCCCCACTTGTGGATAAAATGCGTTTTTACTTGCTTGTTTCAAAGGCTTTACTGTTTTAAAGGCAAATACGGCTTTCCGAGCTACTGAGGGGAAAAATGTTTTTTCGTAATTTCACATTACTTTTCTGTAGCGGTTCATAGAATACACCTTCCTACTAAATTTCATAATTGTGGTGCTAATAGACTCCGAGTTAATCGGCTGTGACATACGGACGGACGGAAGGAGAGACATGACGAATCTACAAGGGTTCCGTCTTCGCCATTCTGGCTACGGAACCCAAAAAAAGTCCATCGAACCGTTTCACAGCCCGCGCCGGCGATCTCATGACATAGGTTTGATTATAATTTACGCAGAGAATTCCGAGTCAACGTTGTCTCATACTCTGTCCGCTCCTGTGTGCTCTGCGTGCACGTGTGTCCGCCTGGAGGGGAATTCGCCTCGATATTTCGCACTCATTCTGACCCTAGACTATGCAAAATGCCAGGATAAATTGACCTTCTGGCTCTAGCAGGATGTGCACATGGCGTCACATGCTATTGTGTCCTGTTTGTAGACTATTAATGCCCCGGGCGGCAATCGGCGGCTTCGCACCCGCGCTGATTCAGGGAAATAAATTTAATAGTTGGACAAGTCTTGCCTAGTGATCTCGTTTATTCTTCAAACAGCATTTTTAATTTTAAGTGTATTGATTTACAGTTTAACGAGGCGTTGTACAGTCAACAGCAAAAGTAAAAAAGTAAAAGTAAAAGTAGTTTATTCTTCAAATTAGGCATATTACATGCACCTATGAACGTCAATAAGCTACCACCGGTTCGGAAAAATATACCTCTGCCACGAGAAGAACCGGCGTAAGAAACTCGGCGAGGTGTCATTTTTTCAAAACAATATACATTATATAGTTAAATATAAAATTACATTACTACAAAATTACTTAAATAACAATGCTACAGTAGAAAATATATTTTCGCGATAGATTACCCGTGCAGGACGCTATCACTGCCAAACATCCCTATCCATGATGTAATCGTTTATCTTATAATATGCTCTTGATATAAGTGTTTGTTTTACTGCAGATTTCAATTTAGAGTTGCTAAGTTCAGTAATGTGTTTAGGAATTTTATTGTAGAATTTGATACAATTTCCCAAGAACGACTTTTTTGCCTTTACTAGTCTATAGAAGGTTATTTTGAGTTTCCCAGTATTTCTCGTGGCTATTGGTTTATCAGCGTTCGTTGGAAAATTGCCCAAATTCTTCCTAACATACATTATTATTTCAAATATGTATAGGGAATCTAACCCTGCCGGGGTTAGAATATCTATTTCTTTGAAAAATTCTCTTAATGAATCACGCGACCCCAAGTTATAAATTGCTCGGATAGCCCTTTTTTGCAAAATAAAAACAGTTTCAATATCTGCAGCTGATCCCCATAAGATAAGACCATAAGTAATTATACTATTAAAATAAGCAAAGTAAACTAACCGTGCCGTTGCCACGGCACGGTTAGTGCCACAACAAAAGTTGATGATCATTTTTAGTTCCTTGTCACTTTCACAACTTTGTCGTATGCCAACTGTCGAAGTATTATTACGTTAATGCGACAAAATACTAAAATGATCATCTGCTTGTCTGTAGACTGTACTAAAACATTAGTGTGTTAGACTCTTGACTGTATGTACTTTCTTTTATGTCACAAGGGACGTTGGTGCAAGCGGGCATATGTATAAATCATATTTTAATGTAAATGAGGCTTATGGTGATTATAATTGATGATGATCGAGACAAGTAAATCGCTATCTACGCCTAATGAACGTATTTAAAATAGCGTGCTAGTATAACTACAGTTGTATTGTAGTCAATATGGATGGAAGAAGGCGGTCGGAGCTCGTTCGGCGCTCGCGGGTCCCTGGGTGCCCGAGGGTCCCTGGGCGCCCGCGGGTCCCTAGGCGCCGCGGTGCCCGCCGCGCGCCGCCACAGCCTGCTCCACCTCGGATTCAGCCCTAAAACCGTGCGACAGATACCTCCAACCGACCCCCGCCGTACGGGGCTCCGCTGACCCAACAACGGAGCCCCGCGCGTGGCGGGATTCGGCTTAAGTGTGTCTCACTGTTCACAAATAACAATCAGTTTTGTTTTTATATATTTTGCGAGTTCACCGTTGGACTGGTGAACAGGATTTGAAAGCATTTTTTTCGTGATTAACTTAACGATTCGCTTCAGTTAATATGTAAGTGAGGTTCACGCATAATATTATTTAGTTATGTGCTACGTACTTATAAACCCTTATCATATTGGAACCGTAAAGAGCTTTACGTTTGTATTGTTTGGACATGAGTGAAACACTTCCGTAATAACAAACGTGAAAAACTGCAATTTAAGATCATGGTGTTACGTTATGATTGTTATGAACTTATGAATCAATAAATTCTGGAGCCTCACTCATATAACAACAAGCTAGTAAAGACAGCTATTGACAATGTCGTATTTATGGACAGTACATCTCAGTATTTTTTGCCTTGATTATAGTTTTATGACATTAGCTTCTCATATGGGTTCCTGTTACTTAAAAGTTAGAATGCTTTCGGACATGCAGCCGGCCTGTTCATACCGGGGAATATAATATGCTTTTGTCATCGTACAGATACATATCGTGTAAGTACCGTGTTTGTGGCAAACCAATTGTACAACTCTTCCGGGGTAAGATAACGTCAATGCCTACATTAACTTCTCGTGCAGTGCGCTTGATGAAGAAAAGGGTACCACTTGCACTTTCCTTACAAATTTTATACCGATTTATTTGTGATTCATTTCCGGGAGTTATTATTTTTGCGACAATTGCGACATTTTCTTTCTCAATTACCAGTAATAAATAAAGAATAATGAGCCGATTGTTTAAAATATCTATTGTTTTGCTTTTTGCGAGTTTTTTCCTCCTATTGAAGAAATCATTTTGAAGGTAGTTTTTGTGTGCTTCCCATTATGAGTGGTCGGTTGCAACAGTGGCTAGATTGCGCGTCATCGCGGCTCGTGTGCAATTACCTTTAAAATTGACTGGTTTATACGATTAAAAAAACAAGTGCATACTCCACTCAAGGTCACTGTTAGAATTAGGTTCTACTTAAAGTATCATTTGTTTTGTACATGATAGTTAAGGAAAAAATCTAATTCAAATTGCTTGAAACTACCAGCATCACATCTAACTGACCATCGGTACACGTTATATCGTTGTAATAAGCTTCAAGAATGGACAGTCAACTCTGTCTCTGTCGCTGAATTGCTGATTATACCTACATGACAAAATTAAGTAAAAACACGAGTAAATCATACTCGTAGCTCGATTGCGATGAATATCTGGCTACCTTCCTTAACGGGAATGTATTATGTGTTTTGAATTCTGATGATCCAACTCTACAGTCTGTTATGTACTGTTTCACACAAATGGCTTAGGTATTGCGTAATATCGGACGAGTAGTTTCTTTGCATGTGCATGGAAGACTTTGTAAGTTCATTTTTAAGTAAAAGGAACCCAGTATACGAGTTTATCCACCATTTTGACTCAGTCATTTAGTCGAGAGTTTCGCTATACGCTCCTTCGGGGTCCATTTGCATATACTGTTTTCATTTTCAGACACACTTTTGTTTAAGTAACGTAATGTAGAACAACTATTGCAGATATTTCATGTCGACGACAAAATTTTCCGTGAAACTGCGATATTGTTAAAATATTCTGTGCTATACTTAAGATTTGTTTCACACCGATCTCTAAAAGTTAGCGGTTTCAGAGAAGAGTTGTTTGTAGGAATTACTTTAATACTATACAGGGTGGCCCATTCAAATCGGTCAGTATGGGAAAGTCTAAAACTATAAGACATACGAAGATTTGTTCTTAGGAACCATGTCACCGATTTTACAAGTAGAGAGGTACAAACAACCATAGAGACAATTTTACATGCCTGAACTTGTTGAATATTGTAACGGTGGTCACTTTGAACACCTACTATGATAAATTAAAGTATGTGAAAAAAATGCATTTTATTCATTTTAGACATTATGTTTCTTAGAGACATTTACTGCTTAAGACCTACACAAACGATATCTGAATAGAAATAGTGTAAGTTTATTTTTTCAAAACAACCGGGTTCGATTCCCTAGCTGGGTACAGTGTTTTTTTCAAATGTATGAATGCAGTTTTTCTTTTTATCAAAATCGGTGACATGGTTCCTAAGAACAAATCTTCGTATGTCTTATAGTTTCAGACTTTCTCATACTGACCGATTTGAATGGGCCACCTAGTATTATCAAAGTTGAAGCAACAAAGTCTTTGCATATAAAAGATTGAAACGCACGTAGCGGGTGCGGCGCGGTGCGTGGCGGTTTTTCATTTTTGATCTTTCCGAAACTGTCGACTGTCGGTCGTGTCGGTCACTGTTTTATATGTCTACTAACTACTATCCCGCGGGGTTTATTGGTGCGACATCCCCCGGATCGCGTTCGCTTTATCGCAAAACCGCCCCGCAACGACGCTGCGCCGCTCTCTGTTCATTTCAAGCTTTAATTAAGGTTTCTTGTCCCAAATACGGTGATAGCTGATTCACGTGCATATTAATGCTGATTTGTTGATTACTACTAGAATAGTTCCCTCACTTTTATAAAATATTCATTAATTATTTCATAATATCAATGTCATTGTTTGAAACCATTTTGTGAATATATCATGTTTGGGTTTCGTTTTAGCTTGATTGCCAAAACACTTTAGACACGAGCCATAATTCCACTTTGTTTTTTGATAGCTCCTTACATCGCCAATCTCATGGTAATGTTATCATCTGTCGAAAACTAAAAGAATATGAACTGTCGAGTAGGTAACACATGTGACAGATTTCGTGTGACGTAGCTACTGTAAATGTGATGCGGTTGCTCACGATGGGCCTAATAAGAAGCTCAAAGTCACTTAGAGGGCTATGGAGCGAGCTATGCTCGAAGTTTCCCTACGAGATCGAATCAGAAATGTGGAGGTTCGTAGGGTCGTCGACATAGTGACATAGATCAGCGAGTTGTGAAACTCAAGTGGTAATAGGTTATCATCATCCTCCTAGCGTTACCCGCTGCCTGTTCCCTAGAATTGGCGTAGGCACTAGTTATTACGAAAGCGACTGCCATCCGACCTTCCAACCCAAGGGATATTTGGGATAAGGCTTATCAAGTGAGTGGGCAACTTAGCTGTTAGATGTTCTCAAGCCGCCCGACCCGAAGGCCTCTTATTTGGCTTGACGACTGCTGTTCATAGACAGCAGCCATGATTAAAGGCTTAACATGCCTTCCAAAGCTCGGGAGTGCTCAAGTTATTAACCACTAAGTGGTCAATCATCCATGAGTGACTCTCTTATCTTCAATACATGTGAACACAATAAAATCCTCCACATTTGATTGGCAGTGTGAAGGTCACGTAACAAAATTGGCTACGTCAGGAGCTGTCAAAAAATAAAGTACATTTTTAGTGAAGTGATTATAATTTATAGGTGTTTGTTAAATGTTAGAACCTGGCGGACCCGCGACGCCGGCGCAGCTCGCATGCGATCCCGGCCGACAAGCCGAGCTTGTTCGACCTACGCAAGAAGGGCTCGGTGGCCGGTTCCGACAAGATCGACCTGAAGGAAGTCGAGTACACCACCGCCGGCTCACAGGTACCATCACCACTCATCCTTAGAATCATCTCTTCAGCATCGTTGCCACTGTTCTTTGCTGTTCTCCTCCGGGCCTTCGGCTCTCATCTCCGCTTCTTACATAGAGCAGTGTCCACGTTGGCTCGCCATGTTGGCGCCTGGCATTGCTTCTATATTACTAGCTTTTGTTTGATTGGCACTGTTAGTAAGTATGTCTGTATGTGTGGAACAAATCTTGCAAATGAATTTTTGACCAAATATCCTCAACCGCTCTGGGCCAGCGTGTGGGCCGCTGCCCAATCCCTTTCATCAATGGGAGTAGACCTGTGCTCAGCTGGTGATGATTTTCCGATGGCTGGCTCCGGCATTATAATATTCTTCATTGTAATGTAATTTTTTTACTCTAATTCGATGAATAGAATAATCAATTGTCAAGCAGATGAATAAAATTAATAGTACTCGAAATTCCACAAATAATCCTCACATCAAACTAGGGTCAGCAATGCGCTTGTAATTCTTTTAGAGTTGCAAGCGTCCATAGGCTACGATCTCACTGCCACCGTCGTTGTATAAAAAAATCCATAATGATGAGCAATACATGGTGACTTAAAAATAACCCTTTCTCGTCATTATTAAACGACACAATTAACTTTAAATGACGGTATTTTATCTCACCTACAATCTCGTAGAAGAAGCTGAGAGACAGATAAAGTCGTCTCCGAATAGTGTTGCATCTGTTGAGACATCCGGTGTCTCCGAATAGTGTTGCATCTGTTGAGACATCCGGTGTCTCCGAATAGTGTTGCATCTGTTGAGACATCCGGTGTTTCTAGGACGAGTTGCGTCGAACACACAACGATGCAATCATGAAGCGGATCCCCGAGGATGCGGAGGCTACCACCGTGTTGGTCGGCGCCGTTGGCTTCCTCGACCAGCCCACCATCGCCTTCGTTCGACTCGCGCACGGCATCCTCATGCCGTCCATCACCGAGGTTCCTATCCCTGTGCGCTTCATGTTCGTTCTGCTCGGGCCCGTCACGGCTGAGCTGGACTACCACGAAGTCGGCCGGTCCATCTCAACATTGATGTCGAACCCCGCGTTCCACAACATCGCGTACAAGGCGGACGATCGGCGAGACCTATTGTCGGCTATTAACGAGTTCCTGGATGATTCCATTGTGCTGCCGCCCGGTGATTGGGAGAGGCAAGCTCTGCTGCCCATGGATGAGTTGCGAGCGAAGAGCGAGATGATCCGCCGGCGGAAGGCCAACGCGCTAGAGAAGAAACGTGCGTCGGTGGCGGCTGGCACTGGTGCCGTCACGCTCTCTGAGGAAAAGCAGGCGCTGCTGCGGATGGAGACTGCGGGCCTGCCGCCCAAGGAGCCTGATGGGCCGCTCGAGCGCACCGGCCGACTGTTCGGAGGTAAGCAAGTTGGTGGCGGTGCACCGCGGGCCGAGGTGGGGCGGGGAACTCATGGTTACATTTTTCGCGGCATAGCATAAGACTGACGCAATTTTATAAATATATAAATCTCTTTATAGTGTAAACCAAAGCATAGTAACCATAGATAATATTGAAAAAAAAAATGGTTATTGGTTATTTACTCTTCCACAAAACAGGTAACATCATGTGGAAGAAAAATTTTGATGTTTTTACATGACTTTTATACAAACTACACTAAAACGAACCCTCACTTAAGATTTTCTATTAAATATATTTTTTATTTGTCCAACGTTTTCTTTTCTAGTTCATTACTCTATCGATTTCGATAATGTTTCTGACACTAGTCCGACTGCGACAGTCTCATGTTTAATTGCGAAAATTCCGATCGCTAATCAATAATCCAGCATTAATTCATGCGATTTCAATCTAGTCCTTGCCTCGACTTTATAAATCTTCAGGGAAATTCCACGAGAGTTTGCTTCCGCAAGGATTTTCTTTTGGGTGCTTACTCCTGACAATATCAAGAATCAGAATTTTAGTCTCGTCATAATTCAATGTTTGACTTAATGATGATGATGAACATCAGCTTTCGTTTTTAGGGTTCCGTAGCCAAAATGGCGAAAAACCCTTATAGATTCTTCATGTCTGTCCGTCCGTCACAGCCGATTTACTCGGAGACTATGAGCACTACAATTATTAAATTTGGTAGAAAGGTGTATGCTATGAACTGCTAATATTAAATTTGGGGGGACACCCCATACATGTAACAGGGGGGACCAAAATTTTTTTTCCATGCACATAGGCGTGTGGATTATCTATCGATAGGCCTTCAAAAATGACATAGAGGTTTCTAAGAAACTTTTACATTTGAGTCAACCGTTGATGAGATATTAGCTGTCAAAGTCGTAAAAAGTGTCCCCCCCCCCTCTAATTTCCATTATATAAAAAAAAACAACATTATGTACATTAAAAAATACTTTCAACGATTTTTGGTTTGAACAAGATAGGTTTAACGGTTTTTGAGTTATTACTGAAAAACTGTCTTGCCCAAACAAAAGGGCGTAAATACCGTCAGTTTCCTATGAAGATACGACCTTTTTTGATTTAATGTATTGTATAGTGGTTTTTAATGTAGATGCGGAGGTGTCGGTACAGAACCCTTCTTTGTGCGTGGTCCGACACGCACTAGGCCGGTTTTTTTTTTATTCTCGCTCTTTCCTTTTAATAAGTAGCTGCCATACAATGCACACCCCTTGTGTAAGCGAAATTCCCGTGCTATGCCCCCAGAGTCTTCCATCTAAGGTTTTATTGAATTTACCATGATTATTGTTAAATTGATAGAAATATAATGGCCCTAAGAGATCTGCCAAGCGACAGCTGAAAATTATTTATCTGAAAATTCGGTTTGCAGACTATAAAACACGAGGAGAGTATAGTTTTTTTCTGCAATTTTATTTGAAGATGTTTCGCACGCCTTGTTACGAGTATCTAGATCTACTCTAAACGAGCGCCTCTGAAATTCATCCCCGAGACAGTTTTACTAATACAATGATAGATATTTCGCAATTCGTGGTTGGCAGAACGTACGGTACTGTTGTGAGTTTTTGTATGTTGGTATAGCTACTAGTCCAATAAAATTAGCAAAACCTGGACATAATTCGATAACTGTAATTTTCTTTTTCTATGATTTAAAGTATTGTTAGTTATACTTAAAATATAAAAAATTAAACATTTTAAGGCTCCGCGTCAATGTTAATAAACAAAAAAACTAAATTTTTAACACATTTTGATTTCTTAAGTAAGCCATAATAAATAACTTTGTGAAAGTACCTGTATTATGATATGAAAAAATATCATTTAATCAATTGTCGTGAATATTTTTTGCTTAATATGATTCTTATAGTACTAATAAAATGTTGACGGCCTGTTTAGCCTAGTTGGTAGTGACAACCTTAAAATGTTTATTTTTTATATTTTAAGTATAAATAACAATACTTTAAATCATAGAAAAAGAAAATTACAGTTATCGAATTATGTCCAGGTTTTGCAAATCTTATTGGACTATACACAGTGGGGATGGCACCGAGTCGCGACACTCGTCATTGTGTGCACCGTTCTTCTTCTTCTCAGTCGTGCACTCTTGTCAGAGTGGTCGTGGTTATGGGTTGCCTTCTTCCGTCTTAGTGACAGCTTTTCCGAGATTTCTCCATCTCTCTCTATTTGTAGCACTTCGCGCACACTCTATTAGGGAACATTTTGTCGAGGATTTTACTAGATCTGTCCATCTTGTTGGTGATCGGCCGCGAGAACGTTGACCCTCCACTCTTCCATGCACTACTAACCGCTCCATTGACCTTTCATTGCGGATGATATGCCCAAACATTTTCAAGATTCGCATTTGCACAATCGACGAAAGTCTTTGTTTGCTATTGAGCTCCTTTAGGATAGAGAGATTAGTATGGCGAGCAGTCCATTTTATCCTCAGCACCACATTCCCAGCACGTCGATCTTTTTGATGGATCGTCCATGTTTCGGCTCTGTACAGGAAGATTGGAAATACACGTGTGCACCGTGCACGGGGTGAAGTCACGCGAGTAACGAGACACTCATCTCAGTTCGAAGCGAAACAATCTTCTTTTATTTACAACGTTTGAGTGTACTCAAGTAAACGCAGACTCGATAAATATTTTTGAAACGGTTGAATGCGCTCATATTTTTAACAATAATCCGAGCATAATTTCCTCTACACACGTTTATTTAAATTTTACCGTTTAGAATTTTAATGAAACGATTCGAATACAGTAGGTCTTTTTTTACGTAGTTAGAAAATCATGACTCCTACTCGAAAGCAAGTTAATGCGATGTCAATTACTGGAGGCATCGTCAGACGGGTTTCCTTTTAACAGCTTCTTAAACGTTATTAAC
Source organism: Notocelia uddmanniana (assembly GCA_905163555.1). Taxonomy (NCBI): domain Eukaryota; kingdom Metazoa; phylum Arthropoda; class Insecta; order Lepidoptera; family Tortricidae; genus Notocelia; species Notocelia uddmanniana. The sequence goes on from LR991052.1 coordinate 75,353,577, forward strand.
GAGTAGCTGGACATCTTTGTGTTAGAGAGAGATACTCAACTAATTTGCTATGATTTAATACTAATATTTTAAATTTTAATTAAATCATTTTTATTTTCACCTTGACGATCATATTGAGATATTGATATTTAATTCCTTATTCAGATTTTTCATGATATGTTTTCATAATGATATTGCTGTGTACCTGTGACAATTAGTTGTATTACCTGACATAATTATTACTATATTCCATATTTGACGATCATAATGTAATTTCTTGTAAATTATCTTAAGTAAATTTATATTATGAAATAAATAAATCTAAATCTATAACTAACATGCACAAATACCGAATTCCTATGTATAAAGTAACTATTTTACTTCAAATTTCCATTGATTGTTAGTTTCCGAATCTCAAGACTTGGCGCTCGATAAAAAAGTAAATAAAGAACAGTGGGCCTACCGCGAACTTCGAAAATCGAACTTCGTATCGTACCGTTGTTTTCCGTCATATAGTGTATAACACGAGAGTGAAAGGGACGGCACGACACAACACGATTTTCGAAGTTCGCGGTAGGCCCTCAGCTAGCATTTTTATTGAGAAAATAAATTCTTTGATAGGGTAAAAACACTCCGTGTGGTGTCAGGGCAAAATAGAACCAGCCTTTTCTTCCAGGGCTATTGTAATAGGATAGAATTAAACTATTACTTCAATATCACATATTTTGTATATTTAATCCTAGTAAGTAACTTAAAGGGATTACAGTTTGGAGTTCTTTAAGAAAGGAGTGTATACATTTTTAAAGGGTCGGTAACGCGCATGTGACACCCCTGGAGTTGCAGGCGTCCATAGGCTGCGATGACCGCTTACGATGGTTGCGCCTGATGAGGCCGGCCGTATGCTTGCTTGCCACCGACGTGGTATAAAAAAAAAATCTGCTTCAAATAAACATAGATGTGTTACGCAACTTGACTCCCTTCGGCCAAAGTTGTTCCTTGGTAAAGAAAGATCGACAGCTGTTCTATGGAAACTCTCACTACAAAGGAAAATTAAATTCAAATTCAAATTGTTTATTGCGTAAATCACATTACAATAAAATTATTAGGTGGAACAATAAATAGCAAAGCAATAAACTTAAAACTAACTAATGTTACATCTTTGGAAGTAAGGGAGAGAGCTATCAAAATATCATACATATAATCACGCCTGTTTCCCAGAGGGGTAGGCAGAGATCACGTATTTCCATTTGTTACGATCCTCACATACAACTTTCGCTTCATGAACTCTCATAACATTCTTCATATATGCGCTCCGATTTAGTTTATTTTTTTATTTATCGTTAAAATACTCTGTAAGTTATAAAAACATAAAGAATGAATGAATGTTTTAGATGATTTTTAAAGAGAGATAATGTTTCTATATTTTAACGGGATTCGGTATGTGGTGGGTGGAGGTTTAAAATTCACGTTGTGCCGAGACTCCAATCTCACGACTCTCAGGAATTCGATCTTCACGCGCATATACTCCAGACTCCACGACCTCCTCTGCCTTCGTAGTGTAGCGTAGCTGCGTTGATGTAGGTAGTTATATTATAATTAACGGCTTGTCGGCAGGCGTGATCCGTGACGTCAAAAGGCGCTACCCGTACTATGCATCAGACTTCACAGACGCGCTTAACGGTCAGTGCGCCGCGGCGGCCATCTTCATGTACTTCGCCGCCGTATCCTCGGCCATCACCTTCGGCGGGCTGCTCGCCACCAAGACTGACGGCGACATCGGCATCACCGAAACACTGGTGAGACACAGCGCTTTCTTATTCTTACCCCCATTTTGCAGCAGTGAGTAAGTAGACAACGCCTCAGGGATTTCCTGTGCGGGGGTTCAAAGGAGCGAGCGGCAGTTCGCATTCAGCCCCGTCGCTCACCTCTCGCCTAGCGCGTAGTTTATTGCCAGAAAACACAGCGCAGAAGCTGTATCAGCGTCCGCCATTATCGAAACTCGAAAGCGAGGTGACTGGTAGGATACCCTAACTCCTGCCACGGCATTTTTTCCGACAGCCTCCCGGCAGCGGCAGCGGTAGTAGCAGGGCCATGATATAAGCGGGATATCACACATTCTGACCCCACTAGTCAGATCTTCGTACCCTTTTTGGGATTCACTGCCGGAACACTCTGCCTCCCGCAATTCGTAACACCGTAACGGAGTGTCGAAATTTAGTTTCTCTTTTTGCAGTACACAATACTCAGGAAAGACCTATTGTTTTCTCACTGTGCAAGGTCTTACAGAATGCAGAATGATCAAAGTCAAAGTTATACATTTTTCAATTTAAGCATACTATGTATATACATATTTGTTTGTCAATGAACCGCCACCGGTTCGGAAAAATAAACCTCTGCCACAAGAAGAACCTGCGTAAAAAGCGCGCGGCGTGTTGATGCCATTTATTTAATACGTATGGGAATCGTGCACCCATCTGAGTTTTAACGGAAGCCCTAAGATTGTCAAGAAATATTAGGTATGAAACTCAGTTTGCTGGTTGCATATGTTGAGCTGAGCGCATCTACCCGGCCTCAAACTCCCTCTATTTTCCATTGTTTACACGCATACGGAAATTCAGTTTTGCGGTGATTATTGCTCCGCAGTATTAACGATTTTCATTTTATTTTTTAAATCTAAACCATCGTCATGCATGATGTCACCTTTCGACGTGCTAAATGTGAGCGTGATCGGTTGAAGCGTCTAGGAGTACGAACGCAAAAGACATACATCTGTCGCCTAAGAAGCTTAATTGAAATATTTGTTTGTCAGCTGTTCACGTGCGCGGGCGGCGTGCTGTTCTCGCTGCTCGCGGGGCAGCCGATGATGATCACGGGCGCGACGGGCCCGCTCCTGCTCCTCGACGAGTCTTTGTACAGCTTCTGCAAGTCGTACGGGTTCGATTTCCTCGCGGCGCGGATGTACTGCGGCCTATGGATGATCGTCATCGCGCTGCTCGTCGCCTCCGTCGAAGGGAGCGTGGCTGTCAAGAAGATCACCAGGTCAGTGCTCTTATGCTCTATCTTCACGGCCGTACACGATAGTTTACCGTCAAGTTTGCAGCGCTCTCGAAGCGGCGTCCGGTGAACTCGACGGCATCATCATCATCATCATCATCCTAGCGTTAACCCGGTACAATTGCATCCTGAAGGAACTCCGGGGTCCGCCACCTTAATCCCACGAATTGGAGGAATATTCAAATATATAACAAAACATCCAAAACTCAGAAAACATCGTTTATGTAATTTGAACCCAAGACTTTATTTTCGTAGGCAGTAAACTCCATACCCACTACGTGAAACAGATTGTTAAATTCTTCAATAGCGTCTTATTTGAAAATGAACATTTTTATTAGGGTAAAACTGTAAAAACTAACAACAGGACCCGATCTTCCAACAATAAAATTATTTATCATTTAAAAAAATATTTACGAGTGCACTCCATTACACAACATTGCGCAGGTTCACGGAAGACATATTCGCTTTCCTGATCTCCCTGATCTTCATCGGCGAACCGGTGACCAGCCTCATCAACGTGTACCGCGCGCACCCACTCGGCGTCGAGTACGCCATGTTCGGACACGACCAGCACAACGTGACGGTCGTCAACGGGACCGAAGGTACGTCTCCAGTGTTTGGCGTTCTCTGGCTAGCCGTCTGCCTGACCAGCGTCTACTACACTGCCTAGGCGTCGAGTACGCCATGTTCGGACACGACCAGTCCAACGTGACGGTCGTCAACGGGACCGAAGGTAAGTCTTTAGTGTTTGGCGTTCCCTGGCTAGCCGTCTGCCTGACTAGCGACCACTACACTGCCTCGGCGTCGAGTACGCCATTTTTGGACACGACCAGCCCAGCGTGACGGTCATCAACGGGACCGAAAGCACGTTTGTAGTGTCTGGCGTTCCCTGGCGAGACCTCTACCTTATCTATCCTAATGTCGAGTACCTACGCCATGTATTTTCACATGGGTTATATTTCATTTATACCGTCGTAGTTATGATTTCACTGCTACGAGTACGCGATTGTGGTGAGCTATTATTTTGACAAATTTAGTTCGAATCTATGATTCTAGGTACTAAAAGAGCTCAATAATCTCGAAGTAGGCTGGGATATTCAGGATTGGCGCACGCAATGACATCAAAATGTAATCTGAGTTTGTTGCAGTGGAGAACGCAACAGTGTGGGGCCCGCCCCTGCTGCCGCCTCCCCCCGCCCCGCAGCCCAACACAGCGCTCTTCTGCACGATCCTCACTCTCTCCACCTTCATCATCGCCTACTACCTGCGGATCTTCCGCAACGGGAAGTTCCTCGGCCGCAGCGTGAGTACTAAATGATTTATCTTAGGTTAAGAGATCCTCGCCATCATTGGGGCCGTTTACACGATTATTATTATCACAATTTTGGAATGTCAATATTATCGCGGATTTCTAAATTGTTTGGATTTTTTAATATTCATAAATCTTCACGAGATACGAATTATGATAGGATTGCATCGCGTGATAAAAATCACATTGTCACAATGGCCCTATTGAAACAACTTTAAGTTTTTTTACCTATATTACTGTCCTTACGCACTTCTTTCGCTTCAATCGCATCCATACATCTCCTCGCACGTGCTCGTCGGTTGCGGGTACTGCTGACCTGACCTAAAACATCAGCACATCATAATGCGTTCTGAAATCAAGGCTAGTGTACTTTACTCTCAGATTGACTGCATGACAATAAACGTACGGTCCACTCTATTAATTATTTAGAAGAGTTATAATAATAATATGGACCCGGGTATGTCCTAAAACTACGACCAAGGCCACCGGGGGTTGGGCAGCAGCATCCCTGGAATGCGGTGGAGATACTGCGATCGCAAACCCGCATGTCAAGCGTGGCGATTATGGCATTTACCCCCCATGAAAGTGGGGGAGGCCTATGCCTGCAGTGGACGTCTATGGGCTGATATGGTGGTGGTGGTGGTACAAGGACCCTGGTAGGGTGTAGCAACTCTTTATAAAATAAAAGGTACATTTTATACAGTTCCATAAAATATAGATCTTACAACTAGGTAATAACTATGTTACTTAGAACTACAATGGACTAATATGTTACTTAGATGTTACATCACAGTTCCGAAACGTATACTTATGATTATTTGAGATCGCCGAGTTGTGTCAAAGTAATCCATGCTGTGTCCATGCTAGAAGATTCATAACTAAAAACGGTATTACAAAATCTCGGCCAGCACAAAAAACGCTACTTATACGGGTATATTTTGTTTTTAGACTTGAATGTAAGAATTATGCCTTGTCACTGTCAGAAATTCAGCACTTGCAGTCAGCGTCAAATTAAGTTAATGCTTTTAACTTTTAATCCATCGTGTAAAACTTGGAAGTGTTCATTTAGTTTTGCTGTTCACAATACATCTACTTTCTGTTTTCACCGTTATTTTAACAAATTATATATATACACACATATATATATTTGAATTTAAATAAATAAATATTATGGGTTTTTAGACCAATCGAACTAGTCCCACAGTAAGCTCAATAAGGCTTGTGTTATGGGTACTAGACGACGATATATTTAATAGATATATACATATACATAGAAAACATCCAACTCTCAGGAACAAATGTCTCTGCTCACCACAGAAACAAATGCCCTTACCAGGAATCGAACCCGGGACCTCTAGCTTCGGATGCAATGACACTACCAACTAGGCTAAACAGGCCGACAATTTATCTATTTATTATGATTTATGAGAAACAAACGGACATATACTAAAATGTGTACAGAAATGGTTGTTATTAACATAAGACCTACAGTTTCCTCTCAAAAGGAATTTATTTAGCACGTTATATAAGAACAATTAATTACCAAAAATAAAACTAATTACAATAACATTAAAACTAATTACAAAACTGAAATAAAACTAAATAAAATCTAAAAATGGCCCCCGCGGCATTGTGCCGAAGATACTGGCAGCATTTCCTCTCTGAATAGCCAAGCTAATTCTTTGGCCGAGGTAGCTGCCAGCTCTTTGGTCACCTGTGGCATCAATAAGCCTCTTCGACAATTCCTTGAAGAGGCTTAAAGCCCCAGGACCCCACGGACCGAGAGTCTCGACGCCGAAAGGGGTGAACAAGTATTCGGCGCCGAGACCGCTGTATTTGCCGATTTTAGCACGTTCGGCCGCCTCCGCTGCAGCCGCCGCCCTCGTGGAGCTAGTGTATCTACACATGTAGCATCCCACACCAGCACCCGTCCCATACTCCACGGAATCAAAGTCATCCCGTCCGGTCTCTTACCATCGTTTCTTGACATGCCTGCAGGTTCTAAAATGGCAGGCACGTTGGCTGATGCAAGAGACCGGCGGATGATATCGTTGAGAGCAGCAGCAGTTTCCTTAAAATGTAAATGTGCTAAATACAATATGAAAAAGATTTATTTAAAAATGTTGGATTCTTTAGTAAAGATGTTAGTGTATATTAAACCTTGAAATCTTGAATAAATTTCATAATCATCACATTCATCACGATTTTCATCATGGCATCAAGAATCCAGAAATACTTCTGCTGTGTAATATTTTACGTTTGCGTGCTACTGATTTAAGCATGAAACGCTCAGCGCGCGCGAGGCGCGGTGCGGGCCTGAGGCGGTTTTTAATTTTTGGATTTTCATAAACTGTGGTACCGGAAAACCGCCTCCGCCACGCAATGACGCTGCACCGCGCTCGTGCGTTTTGAGCTTTATGCTTTTAGCCCGCAAGACACTATCAGTAATAATGACACTATTTCGCTTATTTCTGCTGTATTAAGGCACGAGTGAATAGGCATCTTCTGGGTGAGCTCGCTTCATCGTAGGCCTCATCTTTGCCGCCCGGCTAGATGCTGGCCAAGAGCAATCCCATTTTTAATTTAAAAAAAAATGAGAGTAAGACAGGTACAAAATATTGACATTATTACTGATAGTGTCTGACGGACTTTAGAAGTGGATATTTCTTTGTTTTTAATTCCATTGCTAGCGTTAGATGGCGCTAAAATAAAAGTGATGATAGCGGGGATTAACCACCCAATATTAAAGCATAATACTATCACTAACACACACTACGAGTATGTTTGGGTTTATTTTATTTGTTAATTGAAGTCATTTAGCGACGAAAAACAAAAAATAGGTAGGCAAAATCTGAAGTATCCACGTGATTAATACAGTACCTACCGGCCAATAATAGATCAGATCACCAACGTGTTGTTTTCAACTAACTTTTTTTAAAGAATTTAGACTTCTTGTGAGACCAATGAGATGATCTGGTAGCACAAAATATGTATTTCATAGAATATTCATGATGTTTCTGACCCGCAGATGGTATATTATTAGGTCCTTCTTTCGAAAAATATCCCATTTGGTTCCATCATTTGTCGTGAGACCTTCCTGCCTAGTTAGCTCATCGTAGCCTAATTGTGAAACGTTGTCATTCTCACCTATGTGATTTGAGATTCATTTGGCATTAGATGTACATTCCATGACGTCTCTGTCAAACGAATCTAAGTCACGTTAGTGACAGACTACGGCGGAGAGGAAGAGAGAAGAATAGAACAAATAATCAAGATTTTTCGTATGTAATGGGCTAAAAAAATTGTACACTTTTTTAGTTTCCTTGTAAGGTAACTAATAAATCTGCTCTTGAGCGTAATTTAATTAGATATCCTTATTGTGTACTTAGTTTATTGGTGTAAGAAAGTCTCCAAGTACATTTCCCAATAGAGTTTAGAACTACAATGAAAGGAATGGTTCCGATTCCGGGATTTCCCTGGACGGAGTGATTGCCCCGGCCTCTGAACCAAATTTAGGATCCGTGTCTGACTATGAAGTGAGTGAACATATTGTGGTGTGGATGCAGGCGCGGCGCGCTCTGGGCGACTTCGGCGTGCCAATTGCGATTGTTCTGATGGTCGGGCTGGCGTCGGCTGTTCCCGTGTACACGGACAAGCTGCGAGTGCCGCAGGGGCTGCACCCGACCGCGCCGCGGCCCTGGCTCGTGCCACTGACTCCCGGCCTCGCCACCATCCCAGCCTGGGCCGCCTTCGCCATGGCTCTCCCCGCGCTCATGGTCTACATCATCGTTTTCATGGAGACGCACATCGCAGAGTAAGACGCACGCGCGATTGTTTCTATCCACTAGCTTTGTTTGTGGCGTTTGTTACTCGTCTGCGTTTGGTGCTCATAAACAGGCGCAATCCAATAGTGATATTTTGATAAGTAAATGAAATTGCCAAATAAATAAATATATTTAATAGAAGATCTTACGAGCGGCGCAGTTGTTATGTATAAAATATTTATATTCTTGAATAATATGATATAAATAAGTTATGATTTTGAAAGTAAATTGGATATATTTTTTATCGCAAAAATATTTCGCTACATCTTTTTAGTACTGTGCCCGTAATTGTCACATGTATGTTGATGCCAGTAATTTTCAATAACTTACTTTGATGGCCATCATAAATAAGAATAATTACTTTAAGTATAACTATTGACTAATGCAAATGCGATTTATATCAATAAAGCAAAGCGTGAGCGCAGCGAAGTTCTCAGTTATAATTTTCATACACGTTGCGCGAATTCCTTCATAGTAAATAACTTAACTATTAAAGCTCAGCTTTGTAACGCCACCGCCCGCTCTGACTTCCTCAAAGCGAACGAAGAAGCCCCGCGAGTGCGGGACTAACAGAGCTCCGCCATTGCGGGCCTCCGTCTTCTATTCTCTTCGTTACATAATGATGAAACCAGCGACAGTCAATTCACATCGTATCCTCGTAGGTTGATCATCGACAAGCCCGAACGGCGGCTCAAGAAGGGAAGCGGCTTCCACATGGACATCGTGATCATGTCGTTCGTGAACTGCCTGTGCGGGCTATTCGGCGCGCCCTGGCAGTGCGTGGCCACCGTGCGCTCCGTGGCCCATGTGTCCGCGCTGACCGTCATGTCCACCACGCACGCTCCCGGCGACAAGCCGCACATCGTCGAGGTTAAAGGTACGTCATCCTCAATACCCATCCTTAGCTATTATAATAATAATAATAATATTTCTTTATTGCAACCATGGTAAAATACAGTTCTTAGGAATACAGTGGCATCTCATGGACCGTGGCAGGGTATAGCAATCATTATAGTAATAAAACCTTAAAACTAATATAAAATGGTTGTTTGTGACTATAAGTAAACAGTAAGTACATTCTTATTTGGCTATTGTTAAATTTACAGCGCATCGTTCATAAACTCCGATATTGCATAATAAGATTTTTTTATCAAGAATGATTTCAAGGAATTTGCAAAACACCGATCCTTTTCTATTGTTTTTAAGGTGTTGGGAATCTTGTTATAAATTTTAATCGAGCTGTAATACGGGCCCTTTTTATAAATGTCCAAGACAGATTCAGGAAGAATTAAATTATCCTTACGCCGTGCACTCTTATTGAATTTGAATAGATTCAAATTATTTCTGACAAACGTTACAGCTTCTAAAATGTACAAAGAAGGGAGAGTTAGTACTTCTAGTTGTATGAAGTGTGGTTTGCAACTTTCAGTTTGGGATATATTGGCTATAATGCGTATGCACTTTTTTTGCATTATAAATAGCTCATTTGCATTAGTGCTATCTCCCCAAAGAAGCACACCATAACGCAACCAAGCCTGGCCATACGCGTGATAAGCTGACAATGCACATTCTACTTGGGTATTGGATTTTAATACTCTTAGGGCATAAATAAACGAGGACAATTTGGTTTTAATTTTGTCAGTGTGTTTTTTTCAGTTTAGATGTGTGTCGACTGTTAGTCCTAGTAGTGTAAAATTTGTTACTTCTTCGATATTTAAGTCTTGTTTAAGTGATGATAAGTTTATAGGTTGTTTTTGGTACGGTCTGAATTGAATGAGCTTTGTCTTATTTGTATTTACTTGAAGATTGTGATCTTGTAGCCAATCGGAGATTTGATAAAATGTTTTCTTGATTGAGAAGTTGTTGTCATTGTTAATAGAAGTTCGAATAGAAGCGATATATCATCAGCAAACATTATACATGTGTGGTTTGTAATTTTGGGGAGGTTGTTGATGTATATTATGAACAAGACACAGCCAAGTACACTGCCTTGGGGGATTGAGCTGTTGACAGTTATTAGTTGAGATTGGTATGTTTCTAATTGCCCTGTTTTTTTATTATGGTGGTCAATTTGTACTAGTTGTTGCCTATTTTGTAGGTAAGACCGGAACCAGCTGTGGGTATTGCCTCGGATACCTATTTCGTGAAGTTTGCGTAAAAGAATATTGTGACATAGTGTATCATAAGCCTTAGACATGTCGAGCAACAATCCCACGGCGTGGTTATTATTATTAAGATATCCCAGTGTACCTTGTATTAAGTTATATACAGCTAAGGTTGTCGATCGTTTTTGGCGGAAACCAAACTGGTTTTCGTCTAAGAGATGGTATTTTTCGAGAAAAGAGTTAATTCTATTTGCCACGCATTTTTCAAAAATTTTCGAGATAGTTGGTAGCAGTGCTATAGGTCGGTATTGAGTGGGGTCTTCTTTATTTCCGCCTTTTTTTAATAACGGTCTTATTTTTGCAATTTTTAGTTTAGTAGGAAAACAACATTCTTCAAACGACTGGTTAATCAGTGTTGCTATGGGGCGCGCTAATTCTAAGCTACACGTTCTGATTAAGATTGGAGGCATGTCATCTATCCCGCAACTGAGCTTATTTGGCAATTTTTGTATTGTTTTTTGCACTTCCGTTTCTGAAACTGGTTGTAAATATATAGAATTCTGGGCAGTATGGCCAGATGGACGGCCACAAGGCAAACCACTTTTGCTAGACTGCTGGCCAACAGAAGTAAAGTACTCATTAAATCTTATGAAGGCAGAGGCGATATAGCGACCACAAACGTGTCAATTTCAATTTTAGATCTGCGATTTAAGGTACAAATTAGATTGCCGTGTCGTAGAAAGTTTATTGTAAAACCTTCTAGATTGGCGGTGTCTTGTTAAAAGTGAAGTCTCAACACGAATGTCTGATACCTATCGCTTATCGCTTCAGGCACTGTGATTGGAAGACCTTTGATAGTGTTAGAATATGCGCTTTCAGGTGGCTTGACCAAAACACGCTGGAATCTGGAATGCGGAAAATGAACATTCGAGGAGCATTTACTAGTACCTCACGTGTCATTATCCCGCAGAGCAACGACTGACGGGGCTGCTGGTGTCTCTGCTGGTGGGTCTGTCGGTACTGGCATCAGCGCTGCTGACTCTCGTACCCATGGCCGTGCTGTTTGGCGTGTTCCTGTACATGGGCATCTCCGCTCTCGGCGGCATCCAGTTCTGGGACCGCTGCATCCTGCTGCTCAAGCCGGTCAAGCACCACGCTCAAGTACCATACGTCAGGCGGGTAAGTCTCCACACATGATCCAACATCATTTAAGGCGCAGGGTAGGGCAAGCCATTCTCTATACAAAGGTTGTGCAATTTTTTTGTGTTAGTTTTGGCACTACAGCATTTAATTTTATTTTTTATGGGTACATATTGGATATACGCAGAACTTGATGTTGAAATTTTGCATTATTTAAAAGAAATAAAAAAATATACTAAAAATAATTAAAATTAAATAGGAAAAACATCAAGACATAGCTAACAAAAAAATAAGCATATGGACCAAAAATAGTAGCTGGTGTGCAAACACAAACGAAGAAAAACTTGCAAAGTTTGTATGGAAAGAGCTTGCCCACCCCTTCGCCTTAACTTGCACTGTTTGTTCGAAATCGAAGTGATTTGTCATCAAAATTTGTAATCCTTCTTCAGTCACTCGGCCGTATTCGATTGAGCTAAAATTTGGCGTACTCATGTAAGTACGGTGACAATGCAATATCGGTACCACTGATCACTGATCTAATCTGATTATGGAGACAGACAGTGGCCACAGCAACTCCAAAACTAGACAAGCTGAATCCGTCGAGCTTGGGCTCATTGGAGCCCTCTCAAAACAACAGTCGGCAATAAAAGCTTGGACTATAAATTAAATATTCGACAGAAACTTATTAACCACTTTAATAGAAGGAAGGAGGTTTTCAATTCGTCTGCATGTTTGCCTTTTTTTAATGTATGAATGTTCCCCGATAATTCTTGACCACGTTGGCCAATCTTGATAATTCTTTTTTATTTCAAAGCTGGTACCCCCAAGATTTCCCCATATAAATTTGGTGAAGGTCTGATGATGGAATCAGGGATCAATCGAGGGAACTCCTCGAATTTGATAGGCACGCATATACCGGTTTCGGTATTATCTGTAGGTAACCAAGTATTAGCTCTTGGAAATCACAAATTTGGTGAAGCGGAACTGGTGATGATGACCACAGTTGTCATATGAAACTCATGTTGTCACTGGAATGATGTAGCCACAGATAACGATGAAAATTCGTTGACGTAGCTACTAATGCTCGTAATTCACACATTATGTAGTGAAATTTATGATGAAGAACTAGAACTAGAAGGTCAGTATGGGTTCTCTGAGGAATCGACGGAACTCCTGAAATATCATCGGCAGATATAAAGTGACTTGGTTGAGATATGTAGTAACCACCTCATTTGCTGTAGGAAAGCAGTACAGGTGGTGAAGTGGGAAGGATATGTAAAAATGTCATGTGTGTGGCATAGCGAAGTACAAAATTAGAGTCGTTTTTTTGGTATATATTTATTCTAACCTATGGCTGTGAAGAGTCAAACATGTTTGATAGAAGTGTGCGTTGTTCACTTGCAGGTGCCCACTTGGAAGATGCACCTGTTCACGATCGTGCAGCTGGGCGGCATCCTGCTTCTGTTCGCGGTGAAGTCGTCCCGCTTCTCACTCGCGCTGCCATTCTTCCTGGTGCTGATGGTGCCCCTGCGCATGGCACTTGCCTACGTCTTCACGCCGCTGCAACTACGAGCGGTGAGTAAATCTAACATAATCTAGGACTCTAAGATGTAGCGAATAATGTTTTGCCGGCGTATAAATTCGGAAAACGACTGGACCCGGTGAAGTGTTAATCAATTTTGGTGTTATTTACCATTTGTCATGTCAAAAGGCAAAATACTAGGTTTCTTTCTGACATTTGATATGGTAAATATGGACTTGTATACTTAATACGATAATTGAGAGCCGGTCGCGTCTAGTAGAGTAGATGATGGCTATGAAATATATATAATTGACAAATTAAACTTGTACATACCTACCTAAAATTTTATTTGTGACAGAAACTTATTCAGAGACTTATTTAGTGATTCTTATTGTTAATACACGTACTAACTAGACATCAACTAATTATATATTTTCTTTTAAATCATCTGCGTCTAACTTTTCGTTTAGCGGAATATCTCTTTTGGGAATTTTGAAATTTGGGAATACTGATATTTCGGAATAATGATACTTTCGAACAAATGACTCTTCGAAACTTTTGCGTGTTCCCTGGGTCTGATATTGGGGACTGGCCTCACCTAAGTACGATTGTGGTGACACTTAAAGTTCGGCCTAGAAACGACGACGGATCTATTTGAACACGACATTACAGTTAATAAATATTTATATCAAGAACTAGATACGTAACGCAGGAAATATTAAATAGAAGCATGTTTTCTGCGGTTCCAGTTGGATGGAGCACAAAAGGATATCGACGACGATGAGCCAGACTTCTATCAAGAGGCGCCGCTACCGTAAGCGGAGCCTGCGGTGCTAACTCCGGGGCATTTCTTAGCGTGGCAGACAGCGGCAGCAATGGAACATTCTCAGGTTATATGTACGCTTACGTTCTTAATCAGAGCGCGATATAAGTTATCGTGAACCTTATTGCAAATTTGCAACGACATAGATCAACAAAGACTACCAATGGTCAATTAAACGGGATGCTGGCAGTCCCGGCCGCCCGTTCTCCATTTTCACGCCGTGCGCCGCGCTGGAACCGACTATAGTAAGACTATCTATTATATTATATGTGATAAGCCGGCTGATGATATACAACTGTAGTGTGATGTAATTTAAGTTTGCTTTAAGCAAAATGTACTTATGCGCATTTAATGCGTATATAATATGTTTTTATATAGGTTATAAAGATTATATACCCTCTTTAGTAATAGTAATAAGAAAATATAATTGCAGAATTTGAGTACTTAAAAGGGATATTGATAAAGTCCTTTTGAGATAATTTCTGAGCATGGGCGCGTTTATATATGATATATGAAATAAGTTTTTACTTGCAAATATATGTATAAGTGCGAAAGACACGGACGATATATGTTCAAGTCATGGTCACGAGTATAGGGTAACCAGGAACAGCAATGCGTGTTTGCGTGCGTTCAATGAGTTTTGTGAGCCTGTGTGTCTTATATTAGCATGCACAGCTGCATGGATGTCTAAAAATATGGTGCTTCGGAAATGAAAATGAAATTAAATTATTTATTCACAACAATTGTTACAAGTCTTTTTGTTGCTTATTAATTAAATATTAATAAGCTATGAAATTACGTATTTATAAATAATAAAAATTATGCGAATTAATTGTCCAATAAATATTGTCAGAACATAATAGTTTAAAGAATTAATAATATAATGATTTAAATAATACATAGTAAACATTGTCGCCACAGACGGTTACAGTGTGTGTGGTCGGTTATCAAATTCACTGTAGTCGTAAAACATTTGTTCGTGGAGCCATTTTTTCAGTCTTAAATTAAAGAAATTAAATAACCCATATTTAGGTTAGAAACCGAACATTTTCTAAAGAGGTAGGGCCGACTGGGGAAGTACCTCCGCCTCACAGAGCACCGCAGCCTTAATAAAGCCACTATCTGCTCAGCAGGTATATGTGTTGTGTTCCTGTTCAACAGGTACTTTATACCGGGAACACTTAGGTTATGGAATGAGCTCCCTGCCGAGGTATCACAAATGGCCTTAGCATAAGGCTCTTCAAAAAGGTTTCTTACGGGTCCGCAACGCGCGAGTGACGCCTCTGGTGTTGCAAACATCCATAAGACTGTGGTATAGGAAAGACAAAGAGGGATAAGAAATCATTATCAAGCCAGGACTCGGACTAAAAGTATTATTTTGAACAAGAACAAATCCACACGCATTTTATTAAAAATATGGTTAGCTATCTTCATGCAAACTTAATGCACAAGCATGCACTCATGTATCAGCTGCACAAACATGTATTTTGATCACGAAATACATGTTTGTGCACCTTATAGACGACCGGACACCGATAAGCCATGTTTCACATAATCTACATAAAGACTGACTTGTTATCATTGGTATTTATATGATTATTATTGATATAGGTGAAACAAACAACAACTTGAACTTGTAAAAGCTACTAAAACAAGATCAGTGAACTGAGAATGGTGTGTGGTAGCCCGCAGTATACTCCGGTGCAAACAAGGCAAATTATACAGTTAATTATTAGTATACGT
The DNA here is from genome assembly GCA_905163555.1 of Notocelia uddmanniana. Classification (NCBI taxonomy): domain Eukaryota; kingdom Metazoa; phylum Arthropoda; class Insecta; order Lepidoptera; family Tortricidae; genus Notocelia; species Notocelia uddmanniana. The sequence goes on from LR991052.1 coordinate 75,369,076, forward strand.
GGCTCATGTAAAGACCACTTATACAGGGTGTTTTTATTGATTCCCGTTCCTTCTAGCATATAGCCGTGTATAGCAATAGAAACGTCGTAGCATATTTAGTTTTTCAAAATTCAAGAAAAATAAAATCTTTTTCATTTTCATAAATAATAATTAATTCTATCACCAAGAGTGAATGAAAACCGGCCTTAAGAGCTAACGTGGAGTTAAGCGAAAGATAATGTCAAGTATGACAATTCGAAATTCGAATGACACGCACGTCAACATTGTTTAATTGTTTATATACTATGCTAGGGGTGTTAATTAACGAAAATGAATTCTTGAATATCTTCGAAATGGTACGAATTGGGATACTAGTGTCTTAGAGAACATTACTTTATTTCATATCAGAATTGTGCCCTCGCAATTAACGGAATTTATTAAAAACACCCTAAACGTGCAGTGTGAGATAAATTACTGTACCATCCCTAATGCCTAAATGAATATTTATATTTATCGATTTCACTAAAGCTTTCGATACCCTACACTACAGTAAAACTAGAGCAGAATAAGATCCAGCGTCCTCTTTTTACGGCAGTTCAGCTAGGGAATATTATGTATAACAGTAATTATAGCGGCGTAGGGACGTGACGACCCCATCGCCCACTGGTTCTCCAGTGCAATCAGTCAACGTAGGGCAGCTTGTGGCGAGCTGTTAGGGAGTAGCGACCCCACGTACCCGAGTGCTCCTGTGGGGTGGTTGGTCTGACAGGCCCGGGCCTCCGGCTTGCCTTAAACGGCCGCACAGAGTGGAGTCGCAAGTGGAGTGCTCGAGGGTGAATATGGACTAGGGTATACACCATACGGTATAGGTATACTGAACTCAAGAGTAGAAATTGATTGATTGTTGATGAACACTTCAATATTAGCTACAATCTGCTGTTATTTATTATTTTTTCTTAATAGTAAACTTTTAATCGATAACTGCTGCCGCCTCAGGTTCGTAAATAAATGAACAATAGTGCCAAAAGGGACGACTTATTATTAATATACGTAGTCGGAAATGACGATAAAACATATTAGAAATAATACTTGGGTTTTCCTGTATACTCCCATTACTCACTCCAATTACCTATGAAAACGTAATTGTGTTCCAAATTTGCTCAGATTAACAAGAGTGCAATTATTCCAAATTTCATCTATTTTCTTAATATCTACGAGTAAATGTCGATACATGTATTACAAGATTCATGTATCGATATTACAAGATTCATGTATCGATATTACAAGATTCATGTATCGATATTACAAGATTCATGTATCGATATTACAAGATTCATGTATCGATATTACAAGATTGCCGATGTTATTGTCATGTTTAGCACTTGTAACATAGCAATTAAGTAGGTATAAAATACGTATTACTAGATTTTTAATACGAAATGTTTAAAAAATATAAAAAAAATAAAAATAAAAATAAATTAAAAAAAAAGGTCCAGCAAATATTATTCCACGTTCAATCGCGGAGGATGAACCAGCGGCTGGCACCTCCAGGACGTGGAGTAATGTTTTTCTTCGGCATTAGCCGCCTTTGCTTTTTCAGTAGTCTCTGGATGTTCCCGGTTGTGGCCTAGTGTTCTGTGGGTGCCAATGAGTGTGATAGCAGGATGTGTATATGAGTTTTAACTTGTCACATATTTTTGTATACAATGCACATTAATATACATAGTTAGGTGTGCTGAACGCCTTTGGAATTCGGTGGGCAATGTGAGTCAATCGTCGGTTTATTGAAATAGAATGTAGTATGATCCAACTGTGTTATACAGGGTGTGGCCTGTAATAGGAGCAAAAAATTAAACGGTACACTATTGAGCTCTCCAGCAATCATTTCCAAATGATTTTAATTGAAAAAAAAAAACCTTTTTTTGGATTTTTTTTTTCGCAAATGTAGCTTATGTGTACTTTTTTACTCTACTGGAGTGATATTAATAACAATTTATTCAAAAAACACAAAAAATTTATAAAAAAAATTAAAAAAATCCCAAAAATATTCTTTCAAACCAAAAATGCGACAACGATTATGAGTCATAACTTGAAGCAACCTCAAAATCAGCATTGACTGCCGCGCTATAAATTGGAGGTCGTAACTTTAGATCAAAATTTCTCCCAATTGAAAAAAGATAAAAAAAAATTGGACACAAGAGGTTACTGCAGATGCTCTAAGGAAGCGTCCTTTAAATTTATTGCCCCTACTACAGGCCACACCCTGTATATATTGTTGAAATTGTAGCCATACATTTCTATAGGTATATTGAAAATACGGGTGAGCGCGCTATTCCTCATTTACTTTCCATTTTGTATTGTACAGTTGGCGATGAATGCGATCTACTTTCTCGCCTAATATCATTAGAAGAAGATTACTACAAGTGCGCAACTCTCAACCGATTTCCGTGTAATTTTGTGAGCTGGTTCGATTATTATATAGGATTATTTGTCGCTAGTTATTTTTTTTTCAATATTCTTTAAAACGTAAAAGATGTCACTCGTGAGTTCTGTATATTAAGGTTCCAAAAGTGGTAAATCACTTAGCTGATTGTATGTAGCTCGATGGGCGCTCACATCGTGGATTCAACGACGTAGTGTAGTGCCATGCCAGAAAATTCTCGAACTATTATTGAACATTGTTAAAGCTTAAAATACGAAAGGGGGTTTGGAGCAAGGTCTTTGTCCATTGCTCTAAGCAGATGGCCGTGTGTAGGCTTGCTGTCAGAGCCCTAGACCCTATATTTAGTCTGAGATGATGCCATCAGTTCTGCACCCAGCGGCCGCTCTTGCATGGACGATGTAGCTTCACGCTGATTGATGATGCTTCTTGTGTGTACATGTTAAAAAATTGTAATGTAAATATTGCTCACATCGTATCTACATAATGAAAGACCGGGTGGTGAGTTACAAGAATACACGGAATATATCTTAAGGCGAAGGGGTAGGCAAGCTCTTTCCATACAAACTTTGTGTACGTTTTTCTTTGTTTGTGTTTGCGCTACGGTTATTATTTTTGGTCAATATGCTTATTTTTCTGTTAGCTATTTCTTCTGGTTATTTTTCTTATTTTAATTTTTTTTTGGATTTTTTTTATTTTTACTTTTTTTGAAATTAAATAAAATTTCAATTTGAAGTTCTGCGTATATCCAATATGTAAAAGCAAAAATTAAAATTAAATGCTGTAGTGCCAAAACTAACGGATAAAACTTGCACAACCTTTGTATGGAGAATGCCTTGCCGTACCCTTCGCCTTAATATTAAGCCGTAGTGGATAGTGTTATATAAAAATACGTCCAGTGTTCATTTCATTTGCATCGAGTGCAAGCCTTTTTTGCTAATGATGCTCTAATATTCCGGTGATCAGTCCTGCACAGGTCAAGTCTCCCGCGGATGCGCGCACTGAGTGCGCCCGCGCACAGCGCCTTTGGTGACAATGTTGTGCGCAGAAAAGGCTTGTACTAGCGTTCTCTTCTATTGCTACTTTCCATTGATTTATATTTGTGTCAATTTTATAACTTTTTCTTTCACATGCTCCGTTAAATTATTGTACTTACCTTAAAATAGAAAGACTAGATTATTTTTTATCAATCTGTATCGTGTGGTAACGAAAATTTACTGCTTCGGGTAGTTTTCGAACCGGCCGCATTCTAACAAATTGAACTATCGAAGCAATCATGATCGGTCGCCAAATATTTGAACCAGTTCCCTCTAACAACGCCGTAGGGAGGCGTACAGCGACATCTATTTAGAAGACACAAACTTCCTTAAACCTCTTCGCGCCGTCGGAGCAGTAAAATTTTCAATGCTTCCCTTAAATTTGAAGTTTATACTAAGTCTAGTTGCATATCGGGACTGTAGATGTAGCATTCGCTAGGTGTAAATACCTATTAGTCTAATTTTTATTTATTACAGCTTTAGAGAAAATAAGTAAGAATTGAGAGCTAACTCCATTTGACATCGTAAATCATTTTTTACTTATTATTTCGTAGTCGACATCTAGCGTCAAATAGCGGAATTATCAGTACTGCTACTCGACAATAGACGCCGTGACGAACGAACAATCGAATGCTCAACCATTTTTCGCTGATATTATAAGCGGATTAACCGGAACTCTGTTTTGAGCTCATTCTGCTTTAAATATCAGTAGTAAATTGTTAAGAAATACACTTTTCGTCAGTAGCGACATACGTGACATCTAGTATCTTTATAGCAGTACTGATAATTCCGCTATTTGACGCTAGATTCGAAATATTAAGTAAAAAATGTTGTATGGAGTTAGCTCTCTATGCTTACTTATTTTCTCTCATGTTACATCATAAAAATAGTATTACGCAATACGTAGTTCGTGATATGTATCCAATTTACAAACGCATATTCCCATTCGCTTTTATTGTTTTTTTAATCATTTGACACTAGCTGTTTCCCGCGACTGTGCCCGCGCAATCTTCTATTCCCTATCCCCCTACGATAATCCAAAGGCTACTGACTATTTGTATACGAAGTTTCATCTTAATTCGTTTGGCCGTTTTTGCGTGAATGAGCAACAAACATCCAAACATATAAACAGCTATACTTTCTCATTCTAATAATATTATAAATGCGATGCGATTTGTAAGTTATGTACATATCAGCACGTAGTTGTATATAATATAAATCAATATATTGATTTAAACTTGCACGATTTTTACACATTATTATTGGTAAACGGGATTTAATCGCGTACAAAAATTAATCACCTGAGGTGTGCCCGACGTTTCGAATGTATCGCAACATCCGTGGTCACGAGCTGACTGGCTTCAGCGGGTATCAACATCTTCTACCCGCACGGGTTTTCCGTACTACCCGCACTTGGTCTTTATTATCAGGTGATTAATTTTTGTACGCGATTAAGTCCCGTTTACCAATAATAATATAAATCAGTTGACAACCTGCGTTCTTGAACGTTAAGAGAGAATAGTATACATATTCTACGTAAATTTTACTAAGTATTGTATAGCTTATGTTAAGGTATATGATACTTCCCGAAATCGGGGCGGATAATTGTATTACACAATGTACATATAGTTGGATACCTAGTTGTATAGTTTTAAATAAGTAAACTTAACAACCGAAGCAATATAAAATTTAATGTTAGTAATCATATTCGTTATACCAGTATAATTTGTGTACACAAATCATATTTAAGTAAGCCCTTTCGGGACTTTGGAATTAGCGCTCGTTATAAAACCGTCAATTTCAAAGTCAAAGTCAAAGTCAAAATATTCTTTATTCAAATAGGCCTAGCAACAAGCACTTTCGAATCGTCAGTTATAACATGTATTACCATATATATTAATTAATTATTAAGAGCAATTTATTGATGCTATTATTATTCTTTAAAATAAATATTGTATTGTTGTAGACATGTCAAAGTAAGAAATTATTTTGTAGTAAAATTCACAATAGGATCGTCAAAACATAAATAATAATAATAAATATATAAACTTCTAATTTGTTACAAACTTCTAATTACTACTACTACTAGAATAATAAGAATAAGAAACTACTAATTACTTCTAACTGTTACTACTAATACTAACTACTTCTGACCATTACTACTACTAATACCTCTAACTACTTCTGGCTATTGCTACTATTACGAACTACTTCTGACTATTTGGGTCCTATACAGATGAATATAAATAAATAAATACATATTAGGGGGACATTTTTTACACCAATCGAACTAGCCCCACAGTAAGCTCAATAAGGCTTGTGTTATGGGTACTAGACGACGATATATTTAATAGATATATACTTAAATACACAGAATACGTCCAAGTCTCAGGAACAAATGTCTCTGCTCACCACAGAAACAAATGCCCTTACCGGGAATCGAACCCGGGACTTCTAGCTTCGAAGGCAATGACACTACCAACTAGGCTAAACAGGCCGACAAATACAAAAAAATATTAGTATTATATATGGCAATAATACTAATAATTTTATGATTAATTTTTAATTTAGGTAATCATGTATGGATTGTCGTTTACGATATTATTGATAAACACATTTTTAGTGATTCAAAGCACTAGGGTAATTTTAGTAAGTTAATTCTAGAAATGGTCCCGTCAAAGTACTCAAATGTGATTTATTTACATGAACTGTACTGGTACGGTTGTATAGCAAAAAGCAATAGTAGCATTCCGTAAGTAGCTGCTGTAAACCTGTAAACCGTGGTGACTTTGAATCGTGGGGTGACATCCATCAAACCGTTTTTCCCTGTCTAGGAGGAGTCTGGGGTCCGCTTTGGCATCTAATCTTAAGATATGGCGTAGCCCTTTGTTTCACGAGAGCGGCTGTTATCTCACCTTCCAACTCAGAGGTCCTGATTGGGATTAGACAGGCTTCCTCTCGATGTTTTCCTACGCCTCAAAGCTACTGTTAAATACCTGTCAAATAATAATATTACATCTACTCGTACTGATTTACAAATATAACTGCTTTTAAAGTTCACTCTAAATGATAAAAATGACCCCTATTTTACTTAAAGTGACCCCGGTTTACTTTAACAAAAAGTAACTCTACTCGCACAAAGTGCTTTTAAAGTTCTTAGTATCTGGGCGACCGAGCTCTGCTCGGAATTTTCTGTGTTTTCCCGGAGATTAGACCATCAAGATCCCCACTTCTTATTCATTCCCGTAAATCCCTGTATTATATATTTCATTGAAATCGTAATCCCTGAAATAAATATACAATTATTGCTCATTATAATATATCGTAGCTAAAATCACTTTCTGTGAGTAGAGTCACGACTTTTGCCCAAGCAATAATTACGAGTTTTAATTAATATAAGTAGTTATAAAGTAGAATAAAAGTGCGTAGGTCTACAAATTCCTACTTGGCCAAGTATAGAGCGTCCTACGCGGCGCACCCAGCCAAGAGCTGTGGCTATGACCACTCATAACCCTCTCTTCCACAAATTAACTCACAGAAACCTTCCATAGGTTGGATATCATTTATTTATCTTAGAAACAACCACTTCTTGAATAATTCACATTATTTTTGATATTTAGTTTTCAATTTGTCATTCTTTTGCTACTTCAGGACTTTGAACTACCGATGACTACGAAAGAAACTCCCGGCTATCCGTGGATATTCATCGACAACCAAAACTAATCTCCAGTGTCCTAAAATTTCAGAAACAAGAGGGACTTTTGTATTTGAACCATTTCCCACCTTTGCCTGATAACGTTTAGTGTTAAGTACAAGTAAGACCGCCGGCCTCTCCTACCTTATGAAATATAATAGCCTATCGACTTGTAAGTATTACAGATTCGATTGCTAATAAGGTTTTCAATTATTAGTATCGCGCATTAAGTTAATACGCTATACTTATAATTTCAAAGTTAGCGAAAGAAATTTAACTAAATGGATATTTAGTTAAATTCCTTTCGTGTAAAGCGTAGGAAAATATTCTAATAATTCGCCTCGCAAATTATCATTTAGTTGAATTTCTATCGTGTAAAGCGTATGTAATAATAAATATTGTTATCATTAGTATCGCGTACTTATCAATTCTAATTAATTGAATTTCTGACTTGTAAAACGTTGGCGTAAATTGGTGTCGTTAGTATGTACCTGTAAATCTATTTAATTAATTTTCTGTCGTGTAACGCGTAGGTTAATATTGTAATTATTGGTATAGCGTATTTATTCTAATTAATTAGATTTCTGTAAAGCGTAGTATTTATTTAACATTATTAAATAATCATATTCATTAATCTGTTTAGTTAAATAATCTCGTGTAAAGCGTAGGTAAATATTCTAATGATTAGTATCCTGTATTAATATTTAATTAAATATTTCGTGTAGGTTTAGCTTAGGGATGAGTTCGGGAGCGATCCCGCGTTGCGACAGGCTATAGTCGCCCCGGAATGACGGTGCGGATCGCCCCCTTCCCAGTGTTGCTTAACACGTGCACAGTCCGGCTGCACAGCACAACCCGCGGGTCTCGCCGGTGTGTCGCCTTGTGGAGATGTCTCTACACTAATTATAGAGATGTCTCTTCACACTTGGACGGTGAACGTGTTAATAGCAGTCTAAGAGGATTTGGTTATCTATCCACTGATGAGCCCCTGCGGGTAGAAAACTGACCCTATCGGTGTTATTATTAGGTATTTTCATAAGGTTCCTAGTCTCTTTATTATGTAAGCTTATGAAATATGCACCAGTTAATTATTATCGATGTGTATGTTGTGTACAAATAGGACAAGGTAATTATAAGATATTTATTCAAGATTCACTACATGAAGTCTTCCCTAGATTAGTCGTAAGAAACACGCACAAGGTAATGATTAACGAAGTGTATATTTAAGTGTACAAATAGGACAAGTTACATATAAGATATTTATTCGCGGTTGCGTACATGGACGTCTGCGACAACCAGGGGCCTATAGCGCATAACTTTACAAGCTTACAATTTGACACACTTTTTCTGTTGACTATTATACAATTTTGTCAAATTGAAGACTTGTAAAGTTTTGTGGCATAGGGGCTAGTGGCAGATGTCATTTAAAGTCCCGATGAGAACTTGACTTAGGATTTTAAGAGATTAAGGAGCATATTGTTTTAAATTATTCAGTAATTTATGATAGAATCCATGTAAATATATTTACTGTTGTAATAGTATGTTAAATACTGTTGTAACAGTATTTTGTTGTTCCAGCTTTTTCATTATTATTTTATTAATGTTGTTGTCTAGGTTTAATGTAAATAATTAAATGTCTATGATAACCTAGCGAGTCTGTTTATTTCGATCCCGCCCCATCCCTAAAAGGCGCAGTGCACTGTGTTACTTTGGGCCCATATCGTAGCCATATTTAGTTCAGCGCTTATAATATTCTGTACCTATTTGTCCATTATTGATGATGAAGACAAATATAACGAACGACTAAGTGTGGACAGCCGAAAAGCAACATAAAACCTTAGGTAGGTAGGTAGTGCGATCACACACACGCAGTCTTCTATCCTGCGGGCGTCTGATGTAAAAGTAAAAGTAAAAAGTAAAAGTAGTTTATTCTTCAAATTAGGCATATTACATGTACCTATGAACGTCAATAAACTACCACCGGTTCGGAAAAATAAACCTCTGCCACGAAAAGAACCGGCGTAAGAAACTCGGCGAGGTGTCATTTTTTCAATACAATATACATTGTATACAGGGTGATTTCGGGGTCGTGGATCAAGAATCAGTTTTCAAACTTGGTATCTGTTAGCCATTTCAAAAAAAATGTAGTTACGCGAAACAAAAGGAATTTCACTTTTAATTTATTTTGATGACAATAATACAAAATCATCACAAAACATGGCTACCCTTACTCTCTTTGACGGATAGTATGGAGAGTTGACAGTGGGGTAGGGTGACCAAGTTGTATAAAAACATATTATTTCCCATTAAAATTTGAACAAAAAAGATAATTATTTGAGTTATAAACCGTCATACCGACTGTGACGTGGTCTACTTTGAATTCTTGACCATGTGCAATCATTCCGGATCACGACCCCAAAATCACCCTGTATAGGTAGTTAAATATAAAATTACAGTCTCAGTTACTACAAAAATAACAAGCTACAGTAGAAAACCTATTTTCGCGATAGGTTAGCCGTGCAGGACACTATCACTGCCAAACATCCCTATCCATGATGTAATCGTTTACCTCATAATATGCTTTTGAAATAAGTGTTTGTTTTACTACATATTTGAATTTAGAATTGCTAAGTTCAGTAATGTGTTTTGGAATTTTGTTGTAGAATTTAATACAATTTCCCAAGAACGACTTTTTCGCCTTTACTAGTCTATAGAAGGTTATTCTCAGTTATTTTCGGTTGTGTCAGTAAATCTGTTCTGTCTGATGGTTGCCATTTGCACTCAAATACTTGTCAGAGCGTAACGAACGTCTTATCCACGACGATAAGTGATAAAATGTATCCCACCCGGCCTACCTAGTAACTCTCTGGCAAAAACTTCTTTTGAGGCAACATCAAAAGGATTACTCAGTGGAATACTGTTTTCTTGATGAACATTTTTTTGCTATGCGAAACTCTGGTTATCTCGTAACTGCACTAAACTTCATGGAGTCACACTAATGGGGTGATTTATAATTATAACCTAAGCCCGGAAACTTGTGGGGAACTGTATACGATTTTATAATAAAATACCCATGGATATAGTTAATTTTCCACTCAGTAAATTTAAGTCTCATATTAAACGTTATTTGTTAAGCCAGGCCTATTATACTGTCAACGATTTCTTAAATGACAAAAATGCTTTTAAGCCAGTGATAGGTAAATCCTGTTACTTTTAATATACCTATGCTTCACTTAGCATATTTCCTTGTATAAATACTTATCTCTGTCGTTGCATTTTATGAAACATGATGCTGTTTCTCGCCGAAGAGTAATTTTAATCTTTGATTTTATTAATGTCCGGCAGCCTGAATATGTCATGCTCGCTTAAAGGGCTTTGCTTACGGTGGCGTCGTTGATCGGGTCGCCACCTTCCCTAACAGATGGTCGAGGGAGGCGATGGCTGAGATACGCGTCATACTCGTGATCGGGTGCTGTTTGTGGAGTCCGGTCTGTTCATGCTTGCAAGGGCATAGTAAATACCTTAATACTAGTGTTATTTTATTGTATGTAGATTGACGAGAGACATGATCCTGTTCTGGATTAGTTTTATTATTATTGACACTTAGAGACCTTATACATCTCTAACAATATTAAGTTTACTTATTTTAATTTTAGCGCTTAGAGATCATTTACATCTCTAAGCACTTTGAAATCATTGTTATTAATCATATTTGGACGCTCAGAGACCATATACATCTCTGAGATATTAAATTAATTTTATATTCCTTTTGTTTATTCGGACACAGATCGTATTCAATACGTCCTTAATATTTGTAAATTTATTTTCATTGAATTGTCAATCAGTATTTTTTTTGTATCATTATTATTAAGTAAGATTGTCAGTTTTTTAAATTGTATAAATTCATGCTTTGACATGTAAAAGTGCCCTTGTGGCCTATTTGCAGAATAAATATTTGATTTGATTTGATTTGATTGATTTGTTATCTACAGGATATAATTGAAATTTGGAATATAAGGTGGGATATGACACGTTACGAATAGGAAAGTATCTATAAGTAGATCTACCCAATTTGAAAAACACTAGATAGATAAGCATATCAGTTTGGCAACTATTATATTAATCTGCGGTTAGACCAAATATATTGTTACCACGGTATACGGTTACCAAGTTGATTGATCGTTAGTTAATTATTCTTATTTATGGATGATGCGATGCTATGTTTCAAAAGAAAAATCTAACGTTTCGCCCACAATCCACATTACGATGAGGCCAAGTTCTCCACTTTCTAATAGTTTTCGCAACAGGTATAAAAATGCCATAAAAAGGTAGAGCAATTCTATAGCAAAAGTAATTTATAGTGCTACCTATGTAACTTTTATCATTTCTTTAACATTTCAGCACCATGCGAACTATTGTAATTTTATTGTCACTTGCTACTTCGTGTTGCGGAGGAGACTACTCCGACCTGAGAGAGTTACTAAAAATAGTTTCGAGGGGCAATCCAATCGATTTGGACGAGGAAGAAGATGAGCTCCAGGATGTGATTGAATTCCAAGCGCCATTGCATCCCAACCTGAACAACTCCTGTGAGTTGACGTTGACACACACGCACAAATACAAAGATATCGTTTTGTTAGGCAGGTAGACACTTGTTCGATTATTGTCTTGGTGTTATACAATGCTGCTTATGCTTGGGATAGCTTCCTGACTAGTCGAACTGGATTAATTGTGTTTTGGATTAATTTGTTAATGTATTTTATTTATGTATTCGAAAAACATATTAACATGACATTACAGTAGAACCAATGCGTCATGAAACGAAACAACTAACTAGATAACCTGTTTAGCCTAGTTGGTGATGACACTGCCTCCGAAGCTAGAGGTCCCGGGTTCGAATCCCGGCCAGGGCATTGTTTGTGCATTCAGCTCGGATTTTGTTCTTGGGTCTTGGATGTTCTCTATGTATTTCAGTATGTATTTATCTATATAAGTATGCTTTGCTTAGTTTGGGACTAGGTTGATTTGTGTAAGATTGTCCCCCAATATTATTATTTTTATAAACATTTAAATTACATAGGTACAGTTGATTGGCGATCATCCTTCTCCTCACAGAATCTTTGACATTCAACCATTCATAGCACACATCCAACCATCGCCACGCAAGTAAGTCACACTCCGGCGCTGATGCCAAAAGCGCATTGAGTTGTGAGAGAACGCGAAGCAGCGGCGAGTTCCTGCGTGACACAGTGCGCGCTGCCGGCACCGTCAGCGAATCGCCCATTTTAATTGATTAATGATTATACAAATGTAAAATCTGTTGTGTTACGTTATTTAGTCACAAATGCTGCCTCATCATTTGCGTATAAATACTTCGCCCGCGTCCACTAAATTTGGTAGATCGTCGAGGAGAAAGTTTGGATCAGCAGCGTGGTTGTAATACGTGTCCACTTGCGCAGCCTCGGGTCGAGCTTGCTCTAGTGGATGAGAAGGTAATAGCCAACATTGGTACAGTGTTCTGCGCGCTGGGCCCCGGGCGGCAGACCGGCGCGGAGGTGGCGCGTGAGGAGGACTACCCGTGGCTTGCGAGGGTGATCCACTCACCCCGCAGGACCGGGCCGCTGATCTGCACCGCGGCGGCCCTAAAGCCACATTCGTTTCTCACAGCGGCGAGATGTATTCTCACGTGAGTCAAGAGAGCGCTTTGGTGCATGCGTGTTTCATGAAACAGTGTACTCAAGGCTGGCGCTTGGGTTGAGCGAAAGGAGGCCGCACTATGTGCCAGGGCGCCTAAATGAAAAAAAAAAGGTAAGGATAAAAAACATTGTAAGCGCCTTGTGGGTGGCGCCCTGACTAAGGACGACTCGTACGGCCGACGCTGGTCATACTGTCCAAATTATGAAAGTATTTTTATGACACCTATGGACGCTTGCGTCTCCAGAAGAATCACAAGTGCGTTGTCGACCCTTTATTAACTTGAGAATTTGGTGTGTTGACAGCTAGAAACATATGCAGGCCCCTCACTCTCAACACAGCGCTTCTTTGGGAGTTCTAATGATCTTACTCACTTCCAAGAGCACAACAGCACATACCAAAGCCATATACCTAAGAAGCAAGTAGTGTTGTTATATGTATGTATGTATGTATGTATAACACTTTATTGCACAAAAAAACAATAACAATCGAAACAAAATAACAAAATGTAAAAGTACAAAGTCGAACTTATAACTATAAGGGATCTCTTCCAGCTAACCTTCGAGAACTTGAGAAAAATAAATGTAGTACACAAAGACGACAAACTAATTTTGCACAAACACGGACATTTAAGAAAACAATGTCAGATTATGAATACACGTAAAACTAATAAGCTTGTTTACACTATAACATAACTAATAATTGGAGCGCTCGTGGCCCAGTGGCACCCGCGTACTGCGTGCGGTATGCGAGGTTAAGCAATGTCGGGCGAGGTCAGTCCTTTGAATGGGTGACCGCTTTGAGTGGTTACTAACTGAGCGCTCCCGTGCTTTGGAAGGCACGTTAAGCCGTTGATCCCGGTTGCTGTCTTTGATAGCAGTCGTTAAGCCAAGTTAGAGGCCTCCGGGCGGCTTGAGAACTTCTAACAGTCAAGTTGCCCACTCACTTGACAAGCCTATTCCCAATAAGGTCGGTTTCCCCCTCGGGTTGGAAGGTCAGATGGCAGTCGCTTCCGTAAAAACTAGTGCCTACGCCAATTCTTGGGATTAGGTAGCGGACCCCAGGCATTCTTCAGGATGCAACTGTACTGGGAATAACGCTAGGAGGATGATGACACTATAACATAACTATTAAAAGTAAAAAGTAAAAGTAAAAGTAAAAGTAGTTTATTATTCAAATTAGGCATATTACATGCACCTATATTCATGTAAATATATACTTAAATATAAGGCTGTTTTAATGAATTTTATATTTGTTTTGTTAATCAGTTTAGACCTTAGTTTAGTTATATTTATAATAAATTCAAAAGAGAATAAATAAATTTAAATATATATATATATATATATATATATGTATATATATATATATACGTTTTTATAATGGCTGCGGTCTTCTGTAAGGTGGAGGTACTTCCCCAGCTGGGCTGCCCCCAATATGAGCGTGATGACGTTCCGCTGTGCCCTACGTCTCTAAAATGAACTAAAACAAGCTTACGGCCCGCCTGATGGTAAGCAGACACCGTAGCCTATGGACACTTGCGACTCCAGAGGAATCACAAATGCGTTGCCGACCCTTTATTGACTTGGGGATGCGCTGTGTTAAGAGTGAGGGACCCGCAGATGACTCAAGCTGTCAAGCTAGACATATATATATAGCATGATAGAGATGACGTTCCGCTGTGTCCTACTTATCTAAGATGACGTTCCGCTGTGCTCTACGTTTCTAAAATGACGTTACGCTAGCTCCTATGTCTCTAAAAGGACGTTCCGCTGTGTCCTACTTATCTAAGACTAGCTGTTGCCCGCGACTTCGTCCGCGTCTTAGCTCCTATTGGTCCTTCCTAGATAAATGGACTATCCAATGCAAAAATAATTTTTCATTTCGAACCAGTAGTTCCTGAGATTAGCGCGTTCAAACAAACAAACTTTTCAGCTTTATAATATTAGTATTGATGACGTTCCGCTGCGCCCTACGTCTTTATTTGTTAGAAAGGTAACACTTTAATTTACAGTCATCATACAATACATGATACAGTTTTTTCGCACGTATACAGTAGCTTATAGGCTAGCATGACATCCTAGAGAGAGAGAGATAGAAATTACACTCAGCTACAGTTTAGTGCGTAGTTGACCATGTTCGCATACAACACTAGTGTCAAGTCGACCAAACAGAAAAGGGTTAAGATTAAATCCATATAATACATTACATAACTATTGTGGCTACGATACTGGACAGTTTGCTCGACCGCGTACTGTCTCAATTCGTGCCTTCACATGATGCTCAATTCGGTTTCAAGCCTGGGTTATCAACGGAAAGTGCGATCCTGTGTCTGAAGCAAACTGTTCAGTATTACACGGAAAGGAAAACCCCAGTCTATGCGTGTTTTTTGGATTTGTCGAAGGCATTTGACTTGGTGGCGTATGATGTCCTCTGGCAGAAATTAAAGAAGAACACAAGCACTCCAATTGAAGTGGCAAACATATTTAAGTTTTGGTATGGCAACCAGGGCAACCAGGTGCGGTGGTCGGGAGCCTATTCTGACATGTATAGGTTGGAATGTGGGGTGAGGCAGGGGGGTTTGAGCTCACCAAGGCTTTTTAACCTATACATGAACGATCTTATTGTCGAACAACATCAGTTATGCGGATGACATGGTATTGCTGAGCCCGGCAGTAAGCGCTCTCGAAAAGTTGCTCGTGGTCTGTGAGAGCTACGTTGACACGCACGGTCTTAGGTACAATGCGACAAAGAGCGAGCTACTAGTTTTTAAAGCTGGTAATAAAACGCCCAAAATAGTCCCTCCAATTACGCTCTGCATGTCGCAACTTAAAAGGGTGGCGAAATTTAAGTACCTGGGGCACTGGCTCAACGAGGCTCTCACAGATGACACAGACATGGAGAGGGAGCGCAGGGCGTTTGCTGTGAGGTGTAATATGCTGGTCCGTAGGTTTGCGAAATGTGAAAAACCCGTGAAGATCACGCTCTTTAAAACTTTCTGCCAAACTCTCTATACCTGCAGCCTATGGACCAAGTATACCCGAAAAACGTACTACTCCCTGCGTGTGCATTATAACAATGGCTTCAGGATGCTGTTGGGGCTCTCACGCTATTGTAGCGCGTCAGGTATGTTCTGTGAGGAGCGCACGGACGGCTTCTGTGCGATAATACGCATGCGCGTGGCCTCCCTGATGCGCCGCATACGTGACAGTCCCAACAGCCTCCTTATAGCCATTGCGGAAAATATCAACAGCCCACTATGGAGACACTGGAACTCCATTCATATGGATTCCAGAGAGAATATTTTCCGGCTTATGAAATAAATATAATTAAATATAAATATAAAATTGTAGTGACTTGGATTTAATGTTGTTAATTAAGTATTATTTGTCCCTTTAATTTTTTATGTTCTGTCTTTTCGAGATATGTGATATGATATGGGCTAAGCCTGAAATAAAGTATTATTATTATTATTCACCTTATTTATTTTTTCGTCTTAAGTTACATTTTTTACAATAAATGTATACAAGTACAATATAAAAATTATTATTATTATTATTATAACTGCCCTACTCTATTTCAGTCAATTATATATCTACATTTAGATTATAGGTGGATTGCGCATGGGTAATACACTAGTACTAATTGACTGTAAATCCATGATTTAGAAACGAAACTTCTGGACACTAATAATTGCTATTCAGATATACCTATTAACTATTATCTGAGTCTTGACTAAGTTTATGAATATTTCTCTAATCATAGCAGAAAGACGATTGCTTAAAATGTTATCTATAGAAAGAGATTAGGATGACCACCTCATCCTCCGCCAGGAGCTGAAAATGGCCACATTAATAACATCATATCGGCGGCCGTCCGACGTCGGGTCGGGTTCCAGACCTAACTACCCGACCCGTGCATGAACTGACCTATGTGCGTAACATCATTTTGTGTCAAATTCCATACTATCGAATTAGGATAGCCTGTAACGATGGTTGTGTGTATGTTGATAAATAAATAAAAAATCGTGGTCTTAGGAAGCAAGGTCTGCTACTCCGGATCGTGACACAAGCCTACGTCACTGTACAGCATGTACACACAAACTCACACTACGACCGACAAACATGGATAGGCTCGATACGAGTAGCAGTGATGACGTAAGGCTTGTGTCACTCACAAAGTACAATATAAATACTGAGATAGAGATACCATTGAAATATTCTACATAGATCGTAGCGCCGTTGTGTATTTAGTAAGAACTAAAGGCACGACCGCTGTATCCCTGTCACTTCAATATGCAAGTGCGATAGAGACAGCACCCAGTGACATCTGGTACAAACAAGTTAAACTATCATTTCCATAGAAAAATTCGTACTTCGAGCTGAAAGGCCCCTGGTGTCACTCGCATAACGAATTTTCTGCGGAGTGTCACACCTTGTATTATTTTTATCATGCGTACTAAACAGCCTGATACGTCGGTAGGAACTGGCGGGGCGCCTGCTACCAATATGGCTTATCAACACATATTCACGGCAGCGATTTTAGCAGTTCTCTAAGACTCTAAGGTTGTGGTCTCCACATATACAAAAAAAATAGGCATACAATTCTTCGGAGACTAAAAAAGTTACGTAGTGCACAATGAACTCAGCTGCATTCCTCGGCTACGAGTATATGTAGGACATGCAACAGAACCTGCGAGCAATGCAGCAAGCCTTCATACATCTGTTCCTATAGTCACAGTTACCTCTAAATACCGTTTCATTGTTTAAATTTTTACAGTCAACAGCAAAAGTAGATGATCATTTTAGTAGCTTGTCACTTTCACTACTTTGATGCATCCCATCTGTCGCAGTACTGTTACGTTAGTGCGACAAAGTACTTAATTGATCATCTACATTTGCTGTTGACTTTACAGCGTCGTAACGCTATCAATGAATCAATCAATCAAATCAAATTTATTTTTCAGTACATATGGTGCTACATTACCGCACGAGTGCGGTAATCAGCAGATTACGTGCATATGTCGAAACTTTAAAGAGCCATATTGTACGATACACGTGCGAACAGGTAATTTGCAACTCGTGTCGATTTAAAACACTCCCTTCGGTCGTGTTTTAATTTATCACCACTCGTTGCGAATTTCCTGTTCTCTGCACTTGTATCGTAATGTACTATATTTGAATAGAATACAGTGCAAAGGAATGTTACAATGTTACATATGCTGTCATGTATTCAGCTGGTGTAGGCATGCAAAATATTAATTAAAATCGAGCATTCAATTCACTTACCTAATTATTTACATTATACATATTGTTTAAATCGATATTACATGTCAAAAAATACCAGAAATAATAATCACAATTAATTTGATATCTTACTTCTAGGTCTATAACACTATTATAACTAAACGATCTTATGTTGCTCAAGAAAACATTTAACCTTATACAATCATTTACCGAACAGCCAACTATTTCACTTACATTTGAACAATTTTTACAAGCTACTCCCTATCCAATAATCCTGGCTACAGACTTTGTATACGAAGATCAACGATAAAACGATTTGTATCAATCCGTTTAGATGTTTTTACATGATTAAGCAACAAACATCTAAACATCCACACATCTAAACTTTCGCATTTATAATAATATTAGTAAGGTGAATGTATCGAGGAAATTGATAGTTAATAAAACTTCTGTTTTTTTTTCTTTTCTAGAGCTAAATGTAGGTACATAACTGTGTTATACCAAACACAAAACTTGAAGTGCGACGCGTTTGTGTTCCCACAAAATATATCTAAGCAATGGTTCGAGGACGTTGGGATCATCACGGTCAAGGACCGGCTGCAGAACTGGCCGGTGTTGCCGGGGCGGCCGGAGCGCCGGCCGCCGGGACCCAGCTTCGGCTGGCTCGACCACTGGCGTAACAACGAGCCCACCAACACCGTCGTAGGATTTGTTGCGGACGTACGTGTTCTTATCATTATCACTAGACAAGCTTATAGTAGGGGAGCCCAAGACGGGATTTTGGGATTAAGTCGAGCGCGTCAGATTTTATATGGGGGATAACTTGCACTGTGTTGAGTCCACCAATTATAAGCCTTCTATAAATGTATGATCGTTCGCCAAGGGCATTAAATAAAACCGCCACGAGCCTGTGGCATGCTCAAATTGTCAGGAACTTTTTAAACGGGAGCTTCTTTCGGGTCTACTTGAAGTCCCTTGTGAATATCTGGCGCGTTCGATTTTCTTGCTCACTTGAACACCACTAATGTTTGCCCTTACGCGCCGCTTCTCTCAACATCCAAATCGGAAGATTTCCAACCATCCAGTCCATTATCAGAGACACGTAGGCCTTTATAATTTTATTATTATTATTATACACTATTAATATTTGATGCGCTCGAGGGGCAGTTTTTTTGCATTGTATTTGCCTGTGTACGCTCGTTTCACCGGCAGAGGAGTACAAATCATATATACATATTTTCTTCTTTCTACTAAAAATATACTATCGATAAGCTGAAATTTAATGTTTTCCGAGCAGGTATCTTCGTAAGTTTTATTTTTATTGGTTGCGTAAGCGCACGCGTGGAATAACCGTCGACCGGTGCGGTCACCAGTGTTCTAAGTTCGTGTTCCATTGGCCTAGGTGCCTAGATGGAACCCGCGTTCCACATCTGGGTTCAGAACTCCGGTGACCGCTTTCTGTCTGCGCAGGCCCTAAAAATAATAAATATCAATACTATACAATATACTTTATTGCACACCTCAAAAAAGAATAACATATTAGAAACAGCATCAAGATACAAGCAGAGGTAAACAACAGGCGGTCTTATCGCTAAAAGAGCGATTTCTTCTAGACAACCTTTGGGTAGCGGAGAAAAAATTAACAAACATGATCAGTGGGTGGTGCAACCAAAAAGGAAACTACTAGAAATAAAATGAAATAACCATGCGTCAAAATGGTCATATAATTAACAAACCATGGAGGATGGGTCGCGCTCTAGTGTGGCGACACTTTGTCTGCGTCGTACCTTCCATCGACCAGCGGGCGTGCCGGGGCCGCGGCAGACGCTCGGGAATGCTGCCTTATTTTTAATTATTTTTATGTTCGAGTAATTTATATTTAATTTTACATGTTTTTTTTTCTGAATAAATTCAAATTCAAAATTCAAAATCAAATTAACTTTATTGCCTTGTTATTATGATTATACAGTTATCAAATCACATAGCAAAAAAACTACATAATATGTGAACTAGGGCAAGATAAACAAAATTCTTAACCTAATTAACTTACACTACATCATTACTAAGCAAGTGTTAAGTGTCTGATTTTGGCAATGGGTACCATCCTCAGCATATGCTGGGCCTGGGGTCCAGCGCTGATTTTCAGTTTGACCCCTTTTTTGAGGATCTTCTGGTGAGATATGATACTATTAGATGCGCTGTGTTTAAGTATAAATACTGTATGAAGTAAAATTAAGGGTGTGGCAGGTGTAGCTGATTCTTTGTGTAATGTAATGTGTAATAACGATTAAATAAATAAATAAACAATAATTATTATTATTTAGTGCAATAAGGATTAAGTAAATAAATAAATTAGTATAATGTATTTTCATTGATATTTAGCGTGTAGGTATAGGCTTAAGTACTTAGGTATGTATACTTTTATTATATTTATATTTACACGAGATTAACTTCGTCTACGTCGAACTACAACGTTCGAGGAAGTGCATTTTAACCAGGCTTTTGAATTTGTCCAAAGGCATAGGTTTTCGCAGGGGTGGAGGTAGGTCGTTCCAAATTTTCGCAGCAGAAAACTTAAAGGATCCCCTAAAAAACCTGGTTCTATGCCTAGGGAGTATTAATTATTTGTTTACTAATTAAAATATTTATTTAGTAAACAAAGCATAGAGTTAGGTCATTAAATCATCATCATCATATCAGCCGAGGGACGTCCATCATAGGCCTCCCCTAAAGAGTGCTACAATGACCGGTTCTGCGCCAGCCGCATCCAGCGGACTCGCAACCTTTACCTTTGGGGGGCCTACCCACGGTGCGCCAACCGGTACGCGGTCGCCACTCAAGAACCTTTCCGCCCCAACCGCCATCGGTTCTACGTGCAATATACCCCGCCCACTTCCACTTAAGTTTAGCGATTCGGAGGGCTATACCGGTTACTTTGGTTCTACTGCGGATGGCCTCATTTCTGATACGATCGCGCAGATATACTCACAGCATAGGCCACTCCATTGTTGTTTGGGCGACTTTGATCCTTCTTGTGAGGCCCATCAATGTCATCATTATTCATCCTTAAATAGGTCTTTAAATGAACTATTATCTCATATTTACTCAAAAAATAAATATTGGGGGTCAAATCTTACATACATCGACCTAGTCTTAAACTAAGCAATACTTATACTATGGGTAGTAGTCGACTACATATATACACACTTACTTATATATAGATAAACAGAAAACTCAGGAGCAAATATTCGTGCTAATTACACAAATGATGCCCTGACCGGGATCTGACCCCGTAGCCTCCGGTTTTGTAGGCAGGGTAACTACTAATTAAACCAAAGTGGTCGTCAAACTATCTGTCTAAAATATGCTCTCTCTCTCTATAAACTCTCACTAACTACAAGTAAATTCAGTCAGCCTACCTTTGGTTATAAATAAAAATGAATGAACAACTGCGACCGGCCCTCTTCCCAGGGACCAATCTGAAAACCAGCGCTGGGTACCCCATGCCCAGCATATGCTGAGATTGGGACCCATTGCCTCAACTCAAAATTGATTTGTGTTCTTCTTTTTCTTTTTGTATATATATTTTTGAAATTTAGTGCTAAGTTCAAACATCCCTTCATTGTAATGTTTAGGTTAAGTTTGTGGCAATAAAGCTATATTATTATTAATAATAATATTATTAAATTTTTAACAAAAAACACCGACTCCAAACTTTGTCAGACCCCATCCTCTTGGTATATAATTTGAGGAGTTCCTTATTTTTTGCCTTACCCCATCCTCTTGGTATGTAATTTGAGGAGATCCTTCGATTTTTCCAAGATCCCGTCATCGGATCCAGACTTGGTGACAATGGGACTAACTAGAAAACACACCCTTTTGAACAAAAAAAGATTTTTTAAAATCGGTCCACTAGTCTCCGAGTAATCGGTAAACATACATTTAAAAAAATATTCCGACGAATTGCGAACCTCCTCCTTTTTTTGAACTCTGTTAAAATATGTATGAATATCTCATTTCTGCAATGGAATTCAATTTAGTGCCCATAGAACGAAATGAAGAAAATTTAAAGACCTATCTTATCTGACTCTCAGCGTTGCTAGACCATACTCCATACAAAGTTGCCCATGGATCTGACTGTTGCAGCCGCAGCGGCCGTCTGAGCACAAGCTGTATCTGTTGCGCAACGTATACGTCGGCAACTCGCTGTGCCACACGATCATGCGCAACCGGCGTCGCACGAACGACTACTACGTGCCATGCTACCATCCCTGCACCCCCGACCAGTACTTCGCGAACAGCACGAACTGTGACCCCTACTTGGCCGGTCTGGGGCACGTCGTGCTCGACAAAAACAATACCCTCATAGGCATCGCCACGTGGACCTGTAAGAATGATGAAGCGATGAGCCAGCGCCCGCTGCCGGTGGGCATCGCGGTGCCCAACTCGGCGAACTTGGTTAATCAGATCGTATGCGCCAACCGGATCTATGAAGCGCGTTTAAGAGTTATCGTAAATTATGTTGGGCTGTGCTAATTTTCAATTGGAAGTATGGCTCTTGGTCCTTTATCTGACATGGCGACATCGCCCTTACATTATGACGTCTCCAAGGCGTCGCCGAGTGAGCTAAGTGCGAGTCCTGCTCGCTCAACGATTGTGTACCGACCCCGGACATCCAGATCCCATTAAATCAGGAAAAATCTTGTAAAACTTGCCATGGTGCAGTTTGTTACTAATTGGCGCGACTGAATAACGTTTTGGTTTTTGAATGATAATTTCACGATAATTCTTTTATCACGTGAACCGTTTTCAATAATTCCTTTTTTATTTGATACAAGGTATTATTAGCATATTCGCATACGAGTTTACATTACAAAAATACATGCAAAGATGATTAAATTACAAACTTAGTTTAGAAATGTTTTTTGATGATAAAAAACGTAATCTATATACAGATATTGTTATATTTCTCCTGTAAGATGAACAGCGATATTATCGTTATTTAATAATTACATTTTCTTTTCGTGGTAAACTTCGGACATAGAGGGATGGGCGGTATTTTTTACATTTTCCGACAAAAAGCGAAATTAATCCACCGTAAAAAAAATTAAAATAAAATACTGTTTCATAATGTGCAATTCAAGCACTCCAGACTCCACCTGAGATAGTCTCTTGGCTTTGAACTTTTGACCCCCCGTTGTATTGGGTATTCACAGAAAATAAATAATATATTCAAAAAAATATGTACATTGCATCTGGGATAGCCTAACTATTCCACATATCAAATCGATAACATAAGTAGATAAGTCTCGAGATATTTAACAATGTGACAGACAGACGGACAGACAAAGCGGCACCATAAGGGTTTC
The DNA here is from genome assembly GCA_905163555.1 of Notocelia uddmanniana. NCBI lineage: Eukaryota > Metazoa > Arthropoda > Insecta > Lepidoptera > Tortricidae > Notocelia > Notocelia uddmanniana. The sequence goes on from LR991052.1 coordinate 75,392,532, forward strand.
TTATTTACTATTTCGGTACGGAACCCCAAAAACAAGCTGCTAACAAATAATATCCGCTGCAAGAACCGACTCCTAACTCTTACTATAAACAAATGCACGTCTTACTTTAAAAAATACTGAAATCGTTATACGAGTAAGTATACCTATACAATCTGAGTTCCCTCGATTTCTCCAGGATCCCGCCATCCAAACCTGACCTGATCACTATAGGACTTACTAGAAAGCATACCCTTTAAAATGAAAAAAGAATTTTCGAAATCGGTCTGATAGTCTCAGAGTAATCTGAGAAAATACAAAAAAGAAAAGATGCAGTCGAATGGAGAACCCCCTCATTTTTTGAAGTCGGTCAAATATACCAGTATTTTTATTAGGTCCAATCAATACTTTTAAATGAACACTAGCACAGCTGATGAGATATTTCTGCCTTGTTATTATTAATAAGATAGATATCCCATTATATGATATTACCCGATACAGTTATTAGTAAAAAACGATTTCAAGTAACTGAAAAAAACTAAATAACGTAACGCAAATTACCTCTTGATAACAAAATCCGTTGATTGACACTTGATTTTAATGTTCATTATTCAGTTCTTTTCAGTTAATTATAATCGATTTTTACAAATAACCGTAAAACACCTGAATTAAAATCAAATAAATGTAAATTAGATACTGGTTTAAGAAACTTTTTTAATACAGTTGCTCAAAAAGTGCTACTTTACGTAGCTGTTTAGCGTGCGGAAAGTTGGTTTTCGCGCACTAGTGCTTTTCACTTTTCCAATTTTTTTAAATTTATGCTTGTTCCAATGCATGACTCCTTATTGCTGGGTGTTAAATATTAGTTTCCTTTAAACGTCGTAATCAACATAAAAACCTACTGTTAATATCAGAATACGAAAAATATACACATTTCATATTTTATTACTTACCTCTTCATCATTATAACACGTTTATTTTTTAATATTGAATATTGAAAAACCGTTCTTAATAAGTTGTCTGAGTGGAACGGAATAGCTGCCGAAACGCCTGGCAAAGAAGAGGCGTTTTTACTTACTGCAAGCATGTTTTAAGTTTCTAAAGGCAACATTCGATATTGTTTTTATAAATATTACTTGTTGTTTTTCTTATTTTTTCGCAACTGTATTAAAAAACGTCGTTCAATACACGTGCGGAAATGTCATTCTTCACTCGTCCCGAGTCTTGCCACTCGCCTGCGGCTCGTGGCATCCCTCGGTACTCGTGGAGAAATGACATACTTTCCGCACTAGCATCGAAATGTACTATTATTTAATCTTTAGCGTTCGTATGTGCTTGCTATTATGCTTATACATGTGAGTTGCCCTCAAAATTAGATAGAACTAAAAAGTATAATCATGTAAGGTCAGTGAATATACAATATTACCTATGATAGAGATAGACAACGATAACATGGCCCGCCACTCTAAAATTAAAAGCGCTTCAATGTATTTTTTAAAAGTATTTTCTCAAACATGCAATTAAATATTGATTTTATGTTCCTTATAACAGGCTGCGAAGTATGACGTTTCAGGTGCGGCTAGGCCAAGAGGTCGTTAATGCAATTTCATACAAATGTTGCAGGCCTAGGCCGGCAAAGTCCTCTTTTTTAATTTCCATTCCACATAAATTTGTGGCACAGGCATCATGACATTCAGCCACTATGCGTATTAAAAATATATCTTTGATTTTTTTTGTTGTTTATTTCATTACATGTTTGAGAAAAGCACTATACATACCTCGGCGAGAAACATGGGGTTGCCCGCCAGGTTATCGTAGTTTATCTCTACCATCGAGCTGATAGCCATAGCAACTCCTAAAATTGTCTATGCGTAACAAACAGCCTGAGATCCGTTTGCAAACGCTAATTGACTTGCGCAGCGAGGAACCATGCACTAAGTATACAAATGATATACAGGGCGTAACATTTAGATCAGTCAGTATGAAACTATAAGACATGCGACGATCTGTTCTTAGGAACCATGTCATAGATTTTAGTGACAAGGAAAACTGCATTCATGGATTTAAAAAAGCTTGTACTCAGCTCGGGAATCGAACCCGGACGTTTTGAATACCTAATAAAACTAACACTATTTCTATTAGGATATCGATTGTGTAGGTCTTAAGCAGTAAATTTTACTATTAAACATGATGTCTAGAATTAATAAAATGCATTGTTTTAATATCCTTTAATTTAGTTTAGTATCGATATCCTGCATAAGGTAAATGATGAATGACATTATGGATAGGGATGTTTGGCAGTGATAGCGTCCTGCACGATAAGAGGTTTTCTACTGTAGCACTGTAATTTTATATTAAACTATACGATGTATGTTTTGGAAAATTGCGCCTCGCTAAGATTCCTACGCGGGTTCTTCTTTATTTATTTGAACCGGTGCGCTAGCGCCTATCAATTTCAATAAGCTATTATTGACATTGATAGGTGCATATAGGTATTGATAGGTTTCTCTGAAATATGTTTCATAGAAGTAACTAGGCGTTGATACAATAATATTCGAAATAGAAATACACGGACCAAATAGTATATGGAACTAGTTTCTGTGAAATATAATTCTATGAAATGTCTGCCTGCGAAACAAGCAAACACCAAATGAAATTCTACTAATTGATAAGTTTGTAAAATAAAAATATATATATATAAAATTCATTGAATAGTTTCTCTGTGAAATATGATCCATTCAAGTAAATAGTCGTTGAAACAATAATATTCGAAATAGAAATACAAGGGCCAAATATTATTAGAAACATTTTCTGCGAAACAAAATACTGTGAAATTTCTCTCTGCGAAAGAAGGTAACACCATATAATATGCCTAAATTGAGGAAAAAATAACTTTAACTTTGACTTTTTTTACTTTTATTTCATTTTGTTCGTTTGGAAAACCAGTAAAAGTACTATGGTGTCCGTTCTAGATATTATGAATGAATGAATGAATGAATGAATTGTTTATTTTTCAGACTTATGTATGTCCATTATCCGGGTTAGTATGCATTGTGACTTAACCTAGTGTTAGTAACTAAAATGACAAAGTTATGGTGTCCATTTGAATATCCTAGAGGGTCCCTGCGACCTATGTAAAATTTGGACGACATTTTGACATGAAGCTTTCTTTGATAGCTCCGCAGCCATCTTGGCTCGCCTGAAATAATTCTATTGTTTATTAGCCGATGTGACTGCCTGTACTTAGTGACAGTAGGCCAAAATATGACAAATGTCTTTTTCGAGAGTCCCATTTCGGAGGTCACTGCATGTCCGTTCTCGTGTTCTGTGCTTGTACACCTGATGACAGTATGATATCTGAAAATGAAATTGATTGAATTGAGTATTTAGTAAGCACTGTCAACGATTTTTTTCATGTTTTTGGATTCCTGGGTTCAAAAGTTACAAGGGGAGGGGTTAGATAATCGCTCCGAAAGTCACAACATAATTATTGTTATTTTTGGAACGATTATCTCCGGATATGTCCGCTTAGTCAAATTTATTTTTGAGAAACCTTAACACTGGTTTAATAATTTATGCCGCATGTTGCATTATTCAAGAAAAATACTAGAGGTTCCTGAATACGAATCCGAGGTCAGGTGGGCTCTGCAAAACTAGCTGACAAGTCGCATCCAGCGCGACTCTTCGATTCCTGGCTCCCTCGAACTGTTACTTATTAGAAAGAGGATGATAGATTTTTCTCTACTCGCGTCGCGTTGCAGTAGTAAAGTAAGCACCGGTTGAAAACGAAAAAAATGTAAACAAACAATGTATTGAATTACTACTAGCGCCACAAGTTTGCAAAAAAGACGCCATTTTAAACTTTTTTATTAACGGTTTGATGTGGGTTTAATCTAATATCCATAATAATATCTTAGGGTCCAGCAGGTCCCTTAGTAAGAATACGAGATCTGAAAAAAGTGGCCGCCATTACAAGCTTTTTTATTTAAAGCCCGATTTCTTCCAAAGTAGAGGGTCTGAGAATTCCCTTAGTACGAATCCGAGGTCAATTAAAAAAAAAGTACGTGAAATGTGAATATGTAAAATAACTGATAGTACGGAACACTGCTAGCCGAGTTCTGACTCGTATTTGACTGGTTTTTCTAACCGGCAATTACTTCGATGTGCTTTTAAGCATTTAGTTTTAATGAAAGGAATACCCTTCTTCAATTTAAAAAACCTGTAAAATGCATTGTCAGATAACTTTCAAAGAAGCTATAAAATGTATTTTGTAATTTATATTTTAAATACATTATTCTGAATACTGTATTTTGTATTTTATATTTCAAATACCTGCCACCAAAGTAGTTAGTATTTTGTATTTCAAATACATTTTTAAATGTATTTTGTAATTTGTATTTCAAATACAATAAACCGAGTATTTTGCCCAACCCTGAATTTATTGGTAAACGGGTCTAATTGCGTACAACTGAAAATTATTCACCTGAGGTGTGGCCGACGAAAGTATCACAACACCTGTGGTCACGAGCTGACTGGCTTGAGCGGGTATCAACATCTTCTAGTGCAGCACAGAGGAAGCATCCGCTGCAAATATTAATAAAACCAAGTGTCAACATGTTTATTTATTTTAAATACAATGCATGTTTACATCATAATGAACACCAAAACACTTACACGATGAATTATTACATATAAACAAAAACCATTACAAACAGATAACATTCTAAATTACAGAATACTTAATAAATAAAGTATTTACTAATATAATAAAAAAAACCGGCTAAAAGCGAGTCGGACTCGCCCACCGAGGGTTCCGTACAAAAAATAAAAACGGCAAAAAGTCTGACTCGCATTTGGCCGGTTTTTGATATTTGTTGTTATAGTGGCAACATAAATACATTATCTGTGAAAATTTCAACTATCTAGCTATTACGGTTCTTGAGATCTAGCTGGGCGAGTGGTAGCCATGAATAAGGGCTAAAATATCATGTGTTTTGTATGGGAGCCCCCCTTAATTATTATTATTATTTTGTTTTTAGTATTTGTTGTTATAGCGGCAACAGAAATACACAATCTGTGAAAATTTCAACTGTCTAGCTATTACGGATATTGAGATACAGCCTGGTGACAGACGGACGGACGGACAGCGAAGTCTTAGTAATAGGGTCCCGTTTTTAACCTTTGGGTACGGAACCCTAAAAACGTACGAATGTCTCGTTGACAATTTTTTATTTGTGGCTTTTGCGGTTACGCTGGGTCCGTGGGGTCCACGCGCCCACACACTTTACCAGAATGAAAAAAAAAGATCAACACCACTGTTGACCTGAGGGCTGGCTCGTTCCTCAGCCAACGCATAGGCGTTGCGGTGCAACGAGGTAACGAAGCCTGCCTTCATTCCCAGCAGCGGCGATCTAGGAGACATAGGTTACACTCTTATTTAGTTCATTAATATTAGGTTATATTTTACGCTTATTTGTACAGTTTGTTAATTATTTCATAGAGTAAGGTAAAGTCAAAGAACTGCTTAGCAATACGGCGTAACTGGGTGAAGCGATCAGCAAATATGTCAGCCTCCTCGTGCTGAGTGAGTGTTTATGCTTCTTGACAAAAAAGACAAGCTTAGCGCCTTGTGGTTCGTAACCCTGCCTACGAAAATTACGGTTCTGGATTCGAATCCCGGTCGGGCCAATTATTTCTGTGATGAGAATGCATATTCAGTTCTGACTCTCCTATGTTTTGCGTGTATTTAAATATTTATCAAATTAAATTCAAATTCAAATTATTTTATTAGCTTTATCAAAAATCTACTAATAGTCAACTAATTATTATGTATATATATATTTCGTCGTCTAGTATAGGTAAATTACTTTAAGTATGACACTGACATAACAATATTCCAATGGATATTCTACTTCAAAAACCACTAACCTATACTGTGAATTAAAAACTATCATATCTTCGTAGGAAACTCACGTACGTCTTTTTGTTACTACGAGGTTATTTTGTGACGGGAAATTCGAATAAAAAAACTAATTTATCGACATATTGGTATTTGTTAGTGAAATATACTTAATAAATAATAAACCACCACCACCATATCAGCCCACAAGGACGTCCACTGCTGGACATAGGCCTCCCCCAATTTCATGGGAAGTAAATCGCCACGCTTGGCATCCGGGTTGGCGATAGCAGTATCTCCACCGCACTCCAGGGATGCTGCTGCCCATCCCCCGGTGGTCTTGGTCACAGTTTTAGGACATACCCGAGTCCAAATAATAAACATTACCACCAAATTTCAAGTTTATAACTAAACAAAAATAAAAATAAAATCTTGAAAAAAATTTTTTTAAAGGCTTACAAAATTCCTTTGATTTTCAATATTTTTCAAAACAAAAAAATAAAGTATTTATCTACCTTACGAGCTCTGAACAAGATACTCCATTTACTTATATTTTTTTCGCGTCCTCTTTAACTGATTGGATATTTGTTACAATTTGTATTTCTTTGGATCACCAAGGTGCTTATATACTGCGAAAAATTCAAGATCCTTCAACCATGTGGTTGTTAAACTTGTGTACTAGACAGACCGACGGATGGACACGTGAGTAACAGCAATAGGGCTCCGTTTGGACACCCCTAAATAAAATGCAGAACCTATGTTTGCTTTACGCTCGCCTAAACTCAACTCTCCATACAAACGTAGTTACGTTCTCATTTTAAAACGCCGTGCCGAAATAACATGAAACTTTGTATGCACAATGGGGTCCGCCATATCTAGGTCGGAAATCAGTTTCTGTTGCTACAAATTGAATTTGAAAACATGACTATTTAATTTAAAAAAAAACTTAAAAAACCTGACTGCCTTTCTGTGTAATTTGGAATTAGGCGCCAAAAATCTGCCATTTAGTTAATTTTTTAAGTTGATATACCCAATGTTACTCTCACAGTAAATACGAATCTAACGACACCTCTCAAGCTAAAATCCATCGAGCGGTTCAGGCTGCAGAGCTTGCCAAACAATTATACATACATACATACATAAACTCACGCCGTTATCCCATGGGGTAGGCAGAGACCAAAGAACGCCAAATACTACGGTCCTTACATACTTCTTTCGCTTCAATCACATCCATACATCTTCTCATACATGCTCGTCGGTTGCGGGTACTTCTGACCTGGCCCTTTTTCAGTATCGCCGAAATTTGATCCAGATAACCTCGCCTTACTCGTCCCCCTCCGATCCTACCACTCATCTCCTGAACGCAAATCCTCTTAGTCATTCTACTTTCACTCATTCTCTCTACATGCCCAAACCACCGAAGCATACTCTTCTAGTCCATCATCTTCATCTAGTTCGTCAACGTCTTCTATTCCACATCTTTCTCTTATCACAATATTGTGTATCCTATCACACAAAAGTACCCCACACATACTTCTTAACGCTCTCATTTCAACCGCATTCAGTCTACTCTCATGCTTTTTCTGCCATACCCAAGTCTCGCTTCCATACATGAGTGTAGGAACAAGCACTCCTTTGTGAATCGCTAGTCGAGCCTTTTCTGTTATATTTTGGCTGCTGACAAACGAGTGCAATGCTCCATTCACCTGATTTCCCGCTTTCACTCTCCTTTCAATGTCACCATCACATTTTCCATCTCTTGTAAATAAAGAACCCAAGTACACAAATTCATGCACTTGGTCCACTTTCTCACTGTCAATCACAATATTGCACGCAGTCAGACATTCATCTTTTTCAAACACCATCACTTTTGTTTTACACACATTAACTCCCATACCTTTCCGCTTAAGTGAGTCATTCATACAATTATACATACATACATATTACAATACATGCTCTCGAAAAACATAACCCTCCTTCTGACGCAGTCGGGTAAAAATACAGCGAGTTTTTGAGTTTTTTAGGTCTTGTATGAAAACCTTAATAATCGCTGTATTTTTTCTCCATTATAATTTCAAGCAATATAAACTAATTTCCAACCTAGATATGCCGGATCCCATTGCGTAAACAAAGTTTCAAGTTATTCCAGCATGTCGTTTTAAAATGAGAGCGAAACTACGTTTGTATGGAGAACCGAGCTTACTGCGGACTCAGAGGTCGTGGGTGTTATATTATAATTGATTTTGTTGTTACCTGGAGTTGGTTCAGTTGACGGATCTGCAACAGGGGCGCTAGCCTGATCAGCAGCAAGCACAGAAGGAACACCCGCTGGAAATATTAAGAAGACATGGCATCAATACGAGTTTGTTAAAAATAACAAGAATTAGATAATTATTAATCGTGATAGTCCGTGGCAGGAGAAGACAACATAGCTAATGTTGATAAATATGGATTTAATTAGGGGTATACAGGTGGATGATTATATAGGACCCGGGTGTAGATGTCCAAGACCAAGACCACCGTGGAATAGGCAGCAGCATACCTGGAGTGCGGTGGAGATACTGAGATCGCTAACGCGCATGCCAAGTGGCGATTATGGCATTTACCCCACATGAAATTGGGGGAGGCCTACATATGTCCAGTAGTGGACGTCCTTGGGCTGATATGGTAGTGGTGGTGGGAGTATACAGATAGATGAGTATATTTATTATTTAATCGTATGGCATTTACTTACGAACCGTGAGATCTTCGAGAAGACAAGTACGGTTGCCAGTTTTTGTTGCACAGTCCAGCAGATGAGTATATATAGGTAGGACCCGGATATGTCCTAAAACTACGACCAAGACCACCGTGGAATGGGCAGTAGCATCCCTAGAGTGCGGTGGGAGATACTGCGATCGCCAACCCGCATGCCAAGCGTGGCGATTATGGAATTTAACCCCGATGAAATTGAGCGAGGCCTATGTCCAGCAGTGGACGTCCTTGGGCTGTTATGGTATGGTGGATGAGTATATGGCATTTACCCCCCATGAAATTGAGGGAGGCATATGTCCTGCAGTGGACGTCCTTCGGCTGAGGTGGTGGTGGTGGAGGTGGATGAGTATACAAAATATTAATGAGGTGAAACATTTGGTCCTGAGACTGGGAGGTTTTCTATGTATTTAAGTAGATATCTATTAAATATGTCGTCGTCTAGTACCCATAACACAAGCCTTATAGTTATTAAGCTTACAATGGGACTAGTTCGATTTGTGCAAAAAATCCCCCCCAATTGTCCCCTAATAATTTAACGTAAATGTTGCTAGTACCTGTATCTGTTTCGATTGATTGTCTTGCAACAGCAAACATAGCTCCCCTGATCAGTGAAGTCCATGGGTTCCAAGTGAAGGACCAACTGAAAACAGTTTTTAACAGAACATGAACCATAGAGACTCACTTAGAGATAAGTTCAAGAACATTAATGTAATGACATTGCATTGTCAATACATCTATGATAATATTGTGTATGTACATAAAAACATTGTAAATTTCAGGAAGAACTGTGACATACATAATATTAATACTCGAAATAAACACAAACTCGCGGTGCCCACCACTCGCCTACAGAAAATTAGAAAATCATTCATGGGTAATGGTGTGAAGTTTTATAATAAGCTTCCAAGAAATGTAACTGAATAATCTATTAATAAATTTAATAATTATGTAAAGCGTCAACTCATATCGAAAGCATATTATAGCACACATGACTACATGAATGATAAAACACCGTGGGATTAATTGTGACTGAAATATTAATGAATTAATCATTATGGCGTTAGATATTAATATGATCTTTTTTTTTTTGATATTTTGATTTTATTCTAGAAACTGTCTAGATTTCTATTTTTTATATATTTTTTATTATTATTATTATTTATGTTTTAACGATCCTATTGTGAATTTTACTACAAAATAATTTCTTACTTTGACATGTCTACAACAATACAATATTTATTTTGAAGAATAATAATAGCATCAATAAATTGCTCTAAATAATTAATTAATATATATGTTAATACATGTTATAACTGACGATTCGTAAGTGCTTGTTGCTAGGCCTATTTGAATAAAGAATATTTTGACTTTGACTTTGACTTGACATGTTTTTTTTTATTATGACACTTATGAGACATCAAATGATCGTCATCCTACCGTTATCCCAGTTCAGTTTTATCCTGAAGGATGCCCAAGAACAGGTGTAGGCACTAGTTTTTACGCACGCGACTGCCGTCTGACCTTCCAACCCAAGAGAGAAACTAGACTTTGGGATTAGGCTTGTGTAGTGAGTGGGCAACTTGACTGTAAGAAGTTCTCCAGCCGCCGCGCTAGCTGGGTTTAACCGGGATCAACGGCTTAACGTGCCTTCCAAAGCACAGAAGCACTCATTTAGTACCCTCTAAAAGTGGTCACCCTTCTTACAGTTGACCTCGGCCTGCGTTGTTTAAGAGGGCGCAGTACGTTCGGTTCTCCATACAAACGTATTTATGCTCTCATTTTAAAACGCCATTGCTTGTCTAGGGCGGAAATTAGTTTCTGTTGCTTGAAATTATAATGGCGATAAAATACAGCGATTATTAAGGTTTTCATACAAGCCGTAAAAAACTCAAAAAACCGCTGTATTTTTTTTCTTTTTCAATTTCTAGCAACAGAAACTAATTTCCGACCTAGGTATGCCGGATCCCATTATGTATACAAAGTTTCATGTAACTCTAGCATGGCGTTTTAAAATGAGAGCCTAAATACGTTTGTATGGAGAACCGATCCACACCGATCGTACTGCGCCGTCTTAACCTGGCATACCACACGCGGTACGCGGGCGCCCCTGGGCCATGAGCGCTGAGATACAAAGTAACAACACGAAATAAATGTGATTGCTTTACCTGACTCAGTTAGGTACAGCTTTATTGCAGGATGATCCAGCAACAGCTCCATCCACATATTAACTCACAGCATAGGATAGAACTGGTCATAACGTAATGAATAAACAAAATATTACCTAGTTATATATAAAAATGTGGGTATGCTAAGATGTCTTTGTCTCGAGCGCTACATGACGCTAAGAAGATAGAATTCTCTCTTCCGATGGAGTATTTCACTAGCACTCTAACCTACTCTGCATTTGTACGAACGATTTACATGACTAATTAGTACTAAGTGTATCACATTGTCATGTCGTACATTACAAGTACCTAATTATGTACTTATTTTGCGTACGGGAGCGCTCGAAAAGTAAACTCGAAAAAAAATCTCGTACCATAAATTTAGGTAGTAAACACATCATCAGAATTAAGGCGGCCAGTTAATAAGGTAAAGTATGCATGACAGGAGACCGCCTCAGGCTGAAAGGCCCTCGTATCAGACCTTGTAAACGATTCGCCGGGCATACTGATCGAAACAACAGATCTATAGTGTTTGATCGTTAGCGATTTACTTGATCGCAGACGACATCGGAGATTGCAACAAAAACCCAGACAATCTTGAATATTGTAACAATAAATCGACTGTGTATGGATCTTTGCGATCGACGATTCAATTTTTCTCTCAGTCTTACTACGAACATCGCGAGTACCAATTGCATTTCGTGTGCAAGCTTCGAACGATCTATTTTCACGATATCCTTTCATATTGATCGTACGACGGTTCGTTTTGTATATAGGGCTCTTTAGCTCATGTGGCCTTGCAATAATAATATAGTGGGTAGTGGGTAGTTTGTCTTATTTTTATAGTTGTAACTATCGCGCTCGCCGTGCCTGGAAGTGAGCCCAGAAAAGTATATGTTCTTCTACGCATCTGTAATATGAACCAAGACAAAGAAAATGTTATTATCACAAAATACCACTAGGTATGCAATGCAGTTTGCTGGTTGCAAATGTTGAGCAGAGCGTCTACCCGGTCTCAACAGTTACTCGCTTAGCATTCAAATATACGGAAATTCAGTTTTTCTGTGATTATTACTAAGTAGTATGTCCGATTTTCAATTTTTTTATATCTAAACCATCGCCATGATGTCACCTATCGACATCCAAAATGTGAGCGTGATCGGTTGAAGCGTCTAGGAGGAGTACGAACTCAAACGAAATACATCTGTCGCCTAAGAATGAGTTTCGCTTCGCTCAGCTCAATTACCTTTAGCTCCAAGTACTGAAGAAGTCAAGGCCGCCCCTGAGTACTTCAGCGGGCGCGAAGGTACGTAATAATAATGTGCTTATCAGGTCTGAGTCAATAACACAATGCTTTTCTGGTACAAACCATTCTAGCGGCCTAAGTCTCAACAAAACAAATAGATCTTTTAAAATGGATACTAGGTTCATGTCACTACAGTTTTGTAGCTTGTCAAGATGGCAAAAAAAGGTAATTTCGACGCCAAGCGTTATTTGTGAGAAGACACTAAGAAGGAGGTGTACATGTATTTGGCGGATAAAGTGGGTCTTGTTAATAGAAGTTTCATAGTAATAAGTACCTTTTTTCAATTCAATTCTTCACTCTTTACAGCCAGCGATGGAACTGGAAGAGGCCTCAGGGCACTGATCTGTAATGCATCACACCATTGGGAAATCGGGAATTGGGTAACGACAGAGCAGAGGCGACTGTATTCCGACGAAATGGATTGAGAATCGCCGCCTGTCTTTTGTAAGTACCTATGTTATTAAAAACTATAATAAAATACAAAAGAAAAGATAAATAGTTTATATGATCCAATAATAATCCAACACATATATGTATACAAATATACTTCATTAAAATTGTAAAAATAAAATTTAAGCTAACTTAGAACTAAAACAGGTACTTGAAGCAATTAATTAGATCCATTGTTTTTAGATTTCTACCACACTTTTTATAATCTAATATATATTTCAAAAAGTAATCATATCGTATGATATAATGTACTTATAATAATGTAGTTTATTAATTTAACTGGGATATATATGAGAAGAAATAAATTGATTAAATTATAAGTGAAATGGTCAGTAGAAGAAAAGTAGAATAAAAATATTAATAAATTAAATGGAATTTTAAAATTAGATTTCAAGAGATATTATTTTTCTTGATAGCTCAGTATTTTAAACACTTGACAGCATTCAAATCTTTCAAGTAGTATGAAATTTTGACTCAATTCGTTAATTTGCTGACAAGAAAACAAAAAAAAAATTTTTATCTTTTAGTTTTCAAGATATTCACGAAAATGTAATGAATGTTTACCATCGTCCATATGACGTCACAAGGCTGAATTTTAACAGTCACAGTGCAGAAAAAGAATAGCAGCACACTTTCTTTAGTCAGTAGGCCGTTCCGTGTCCGGGCCGGCCCGTTTTCTTCTAGAGAAATACGCCGGCCGTTGAGTTTGCTGTCATAGAAAACGGGCCGGCCCGGACACGGAACGGTCTACTGTGAATCATCCCTTAGTAGTAATAGTGCTTCTTTACGATTTCGTACGCTGTGGCGCCTCACTTGTCACTTACTCTCTTTTAGAACGAGGTGCTTTTGAAATTGTTTTTTGTATACATATACGTGTACGTGACCGTATAAGAAATACTACCATAAGAAAAAAGACCAAGGCACACGATATCACCACAAAAATAAGAAGGCTGAAGTGGAAATGGTCCGGTCACATGATCAGGGGAGAGGAAAAATGGAGCAAACGTGTCACTCAGTGGTACCCCAGGGAAGGCAAACGGAAAAGAGGCAGACCCTCAAAAAGGTGGGACGATGACATACGTCAAGTGGCTGGAAAAACCTGGAGCAGAGTAGCTCAAGATAGAAAAGAATGGAGAAGGTTGGAGGAGGCCTTTGCCAACTGGCAAACAGACTTACAAAATAAAAAGAAGTGTGAGATTATAGAATACTGATTCATGCTGTAAAATGACTGAAATAAAAGGCTTATTATTATACATATACGTGTATAACGTTGTATTTTCAAAAAATTAAAAACGTGGTTATATTTAATGTACAACTTCTATTCGATTTCATCGAGAAAAAAAACACGCTTAAAGAAATGAAATGTTGTCAATTCTATGTTTAAATTTTATATTGTTTTTGCTTACAGTACAAAATGTCGTCCATGGTTTTTTTTCGACCGGGAATACTGGCCAGAAATCATGTCGTATGTACCTTCTGCGAGTCGCAAGTGTCGCAACGCAGCCAGAATCTCTTACAGGGTTGGAGAGTGAAACGAGAGCTGGCGTCATCAATATGCTGATGAAATTAATGTACTCGTAAGTAAAATTATTGCGAATATTATACCAAACACTGAAAGGATTAAATCGATACATATTTTTACACTTCACGTACTGTCAATAGTAAATGTAGATCATTTTAGTACTTTGTCGCCCTAACGTAGCAATACTGCGACGTAGCAATACAGTTGAGATGTGGATCCCAACTGTCGCAGTACGAGGGCTGTTCCGAAAGTTTTTGGCTGCTCTCACTCTGTTCATGCGATATTTTTTTTTATTTACACCATTATGTAAGTAATTTCAATAGGTATGAGCTGATATAAAATTGTTAGTAAGCAGCAAGTATTTTTTTTCACAACATTTCTTTTACCAAAAGGCCTTTTGTAAGGGCTTTTAAAAATAGTATTATTTTTGATACCTAAAAATAGTTTTGGCAATAAAATCTCTAACAGCTGTAGTGGAAACTGCCCGGGATGACTTCCTAACTTAGTTTTTCTGATTGTAATGTAAAATTACTAAATGATTTTATTTAATTGATTTTTTTTTGTGTTAATGACCAGTCCCTAGTCTCGCGACCTAGACTAATATTCGACACACCTGCTCATTGTCGCTAATTTTCATGCAATCGAACCAGATTACGTGGATAGAGACAGGGAAGATTCATAGTTAGTGGTGTATAAAATTTCGTTTAGTTGTGGTGACGTATTAATCAAAATTGGCCCGCAACACAAAATTGGTATTGTGACCCGTTTATCGCATATTAGATAGGGCTGTTGACACGTCGTACTTAAAACACGATAAAAAAAAACCAAGCGACTTTCATCAACAGTTTCACCCCAACACATATGTATCGAAATTACCCGCATAATGGTATCATTAAAACATATATTGCATGAATAGAGTGAGAGCAGCTAAAAACTTTCGGAACAGCCCTGGTATTGTTGCTTTAGTGCGAAAAAGTACTAAAATGATCATCTACATTTGCTGTTGACTTTATTACTACTATATTCGCATATTGTAATGAATGATCCAATAAAAAAACAAGATACTAGTTTTTCTAACTATATCGTGTGACATTATCACATAAAAGGGCTCCTTGCGTTGTAAAAATCTCAAATACATTAAATTATAATTTTACTGGTGGACGTGACACGTGACCGGACGCCTGGATCATAATTGCACAGAGGATCAGCATTGCCACGTGGCAGTGCTGCCGGTCTTCTGGGCACGCTGGCGGGCTGCCCTCAGAAGGCTATTTGGGGCATTCTTTTTATATAATTAATTATTTTTAAGTTTGTTTCAATGTTAGTGCTTAGTTTTTATGAAATATTCCCACTAGGCCCTTCCGTTTTCAGGCCGGGCCGAGACCGAGCTGCTTCCGAGGCTCGGCCGTAGCTGACGGCCTACTGCGAACTTACAAAATCGAACTTCGTGTCGTGCCTTCCCTTTGAGTCTCGTAAACGGACCTACATGACGGAAAGAGACGGCACGATACGAAGTTCGTTTTTCGAAGTTCGGAGTAGGCCCTCTGGATCGGCCGTCAAACGTTTGTGTTGACCACAAAAGCGGCAGGGCAGGACCACTTCCGAGCGTCACCGGGCCCGTCCGAGCAATGCCCGCCGTCCTGATGATACATAATTTTTAAGAAAAAAAAACCGACTTCAATGGGGGAGTCCGGTGAAAGATTATTAATCTTAGATGGTGCACTCTTAGATTCCATACAATAAAATACAAAAATGGCTATAAGTATGTTTATAATGGTAGAAGACTAAGTACCCTCAATTCCTCATGAAATCATTGAAAAACCTTGCTTGCTTGACAAACAAAACGAAGAGAACAAATCGCCAAACGTGAACTACGCGTCGTTGAAGAGTTCCGTTCTGATCATCATCAGCAGTTCCACTTCATCAAATGTCACTTTTATGAATGAAAATGCTTGATTAATTCATGAAAATACTAAAATCACTATTTGTGTGCCTTTCACATTTGAGGAGTTTCCTCGATTCCTAAAGGATCCCATCATCGGAACTCGAGCATGACAAAAATCAATCGTGAAAATAGAACTTGCCTAACAAACACAGCTAGAAGGACAAATCGCCAAACGTGAACTTTTCGTCATTGAAGAGTTCTGTTCTGATCATTATCAGCAGTTCCACTTCATCAAATGTCACATTTTTGTATGACAATGCTCGATTTGTTGATAAAAACACAAAAATCACTATATGTTTGCCTTTAAGATTTGAGGAGTTCCCTCAATTCCTCATGGATCCCATCATCAGAAGTCGAGCATGACAAAAATTAATCGTGAAAATAGAACTTGCTTAACAAACACAGCTAGGAGGACAAATCGCCAAACGTGAACTTTTCGTCGTTGAAGAGTTCTGTTCTGATCATCATCAGCAGTTCCACTTCATCCAATGTTCATATTTTTGGATGCAAATGCTTGACTTGTTGATAAAAACACAAAAATCACTATATGTTTGCCTTAAAGATTTGAGGAGTTCCTTCAATTCCGCATGGATCCCATCATCAAAACTGCCTTTTGACAAAAACGGGACCAACTTGGATATATATACATACAATCAAAAAAAGAATTTTTCAAATCGGTTAAGAAATGACGGAGTTATGGAGTAACAAACATTAAAAAAAAAAAAAAAAACATACAACCGAATTGATAACCTCCTCCTTTGAAATCTTGAAGTCGGTTAAAAAGGGCCGGCCCGGACACGGAACGGCCTGCTTTTGTAAATTACAATAATAGTTTTATATTACACTTTTATATTTCTTCCAGATGCACAGCAGACGAACAAAAGGCTTTTAGACCGTTCTCCTACAGTCAGTGTCATATAGTACGAAGCAGCCAAAGTGGCGTACTGAACTATTTGATCACTTTGGCTGCTACGTACTATATCACGCTGGTTGTACGCACGCCAACCTTCAAAGCGCGGTTGTTATGGCAGCACTGGCAGCAAAGGACTACAACTACAAGTTTTTATTGGAGCTCCCGAAATGCCTCGCTCAGGCATTTGTAGCGGCCGCAGAGTTCTAAGAAACAAGCACACTAACTAGCACATGGTCGCGTTATGTTCGACATATAGGTACAATCGTGCTTCCTAGCAGTTAACCGAGCGTGGATTCAGGGGGGGGACTGGCTTGCGCGGCGGCGGCGGCATGTGGCTCCGGGGGCATCAGTCAGCGGGTTGGGACTCAAATTATGACAAAATTTAATAAATAAATGCGATCTAAGTAAGGCGACAAGCAATACATATCGATTATCAAAATTGTTTTTTTTTTCTCTAACATAATTCCCGCGTTTGAATCTAAAATATAAAAATAACTGAACTAGATTAAACATATTCATTTTTAGGGTTCCGGACCTCGAAATGAAACAGCGCAACCCTTATAGGATCACTTTGTTGTCCGTCCGTCCGTCCGTCTGTCTGTCAATACCCTTTTTCTCAGGAACACGTGGAGGTATCAAGCTGGAATTTATATCAAATACTCAGGTCTACTGTGCCTTCAAGATGTGTTAAAATCAAACTTCTAAATCAACGCAATCAAAAGATACAGCCGTTTATGCCGCAAATTTTCGACACTCAAAATCTTGAAATTTGGTACGAAGCAACGTCTTATAGCACAGATAATGGAAAACTTGCGAAAACCGTAAATTTTTGGTTACATCATATAATAAAATTACTTTTACGGAACCCTCTGTGCGCGAGTCCGACTCGCACTTAGCCGGTTTTTCCATTTAATTACCCTTCATTACCCTATAATAAAATAACTTGCCCTGTCCTTCTACTTTTTGTTTGTTTTTCATTTTGTCGTGTTTTATTTGTGTACAATAAAGCAATACATAATACATACATCATATTATAGGCTAAAGGAAAAGGGAAAAGTGCTGTGTTGTTTGTTGTTTTTAATCTCACCTTGCATTGTAGTAAACGGTCTAAGTTTGTAGTATAGGTTCTTTAATTACTTATAACACTTAGCTAATTCTAGATAATGTAAAAATAGTACATTACGATACCAGGGTTGTAAAACAAAGAAAGGCCGATATCGCAGATGTTTGAGGCCCGAGCCGCAGACGAGGGTCATAAACATGCGAGAGGGGGCTTTCTGTTTTACGACCCGTGTTTTGTACACAATCTTACGTCACCATTTGGCCAAAAAGTGGATTTTTCCGTACGCGCAGTGTCGTAAGCTAGTTTGATGTATTCGAAATATATACAGGGTGTACAATCCAAATGGGTCAGTATGGAGAAGTCGGAAACTATGAGAGATAGCGAGATCTGTTCTTAGGAACCATGACGTTGATTTTAGATTTAATAATAATTACATTAAAACTTTTTTATTAACTCTCATACATAACCGGGAATCGAACCTGGTCAATATTTTTAATTAATCTTTGTATTCAATAGAATGGCTACCATTTTGAACATTTACTGAAATAAAAAATTATCTTATTGGTGGGCTTTTCTTTCAATTATTTAAACAAGATTCCATTAGTGTTGCGGTTCTTGCGACTTGCAGAATTTATACACATTGATTTTGACCAGGTTCGATTCCCGGTTATGTATGAGAGTTAATAAAAAAGTTTGAATGTAATTATTATTAAATCTAAAATGGACGTCATGGTTCCTAAGAACAAATCTCGCTATCTCTCATAGTTTCCGACTTCTCCGTACTGACCCATTTGGATTGTACTCCCGGTATAGTAAATACCACCAAAATACCTTACATAGTGACCTCCTTTTTTCAATATCTATCGATAAATTTAAATAATCACAATTATTTACGAGTGACACGTTAAAGCACCCTTAAGAGTTAAATAATTTACTTATTTGTTATACATTCGATATTTTTACTTCAGCAATATACAGCACTAATCAACTATTGTCCTCCGGAGCAGTGTTCAGTACATATACTTTAAGAGTACTTTCATTCCATCAGTTCCGTGATGGCTCCGCAAGGCATTTATTCAACACCCCGGTTTGTAATTAATACATTTATACAATATTAGATTAGCTAAAAACTAAAAAATATATACTAATATATTACTAAGAGCACTTTTTGTTTTTGTAATTATTTGTAACACTGGCGTTTATCTGTTTATTGCGCCCACAGATATCAGAGTAAAGCAGATCCACTCATTTAAGTTGAACGATTTTTATACATCTGATCTATTCTCACTAATGTACAAATCAGAAAGTTTAAGTGAGACAGACAAGTGACATCTGACACGTCTTCACCTGTCAGTGTCTCCGCCTTCATAACTGAAAATTGTACTGAACTGACGTTATGGTGTGTTAAGTTTATATGGGATTTAACATCCTGGTGTGCTCGCAAATCGAGACAACTTGTTAACAGCCGAAAATGATTGTATTATCTGTCGCATTCTAACTCATTTTGGTGCGCCATAAGGATTAAAGAGACAACTATATGAAAAATCATCTGGCTTAATACTGCGAGTCTGCTTTTCTCTGATGTCTGTGATTGAGCCTACACCGATATTGTGTCGGATAGTGTGAACAGGGAGCGATTTTACCACAGAACAAATAAATACTATAGAACTGTTAGAGGGCGGGGCACGCGTACTTGCGTAGCCGTGTTTATGGTCGGATTTAAACGAACCTGTTAAACGCAGAATAATCGCAGTACACAAAGTCAGTTCAGTTGTCAATGAACTCCGGCTGACTCAGAGTAAGGATTTCTATAGAGATCCTATACGAGTTTCAAAAAGGGGGACAGAAAAGGTCTTATGCAGCTAAATTGAGAACGTATCGTAAACGTCTGGCGGGTTACCATAAGCAGCCTCTTTAATTTGGCCGGGTAATCGTTTATTTGCCTCACACTATTTGACATGACGTTTAGATGTCATTGAGGCAAATAAAAAAAAGCGGGACTATGACAAGGACAACAAATCATATATCCCTCTCTGTTGCTCTTATTCAATTAAGCATATGATTTTCTCGCTCTTAGCGGTATTGTTATTTGACGTCTACTCTGGGTACTCTGAGCCGGCTGACGATTTATACCCTTTTAAAAAAATGTAATCCAATTTAGTTCTGCCGACAACAAAGCAACGACTAAAAGGATCAGCTGAGAGTTTTTTTTTTATGAACAACATTGCAATGTATTATGATTATGAATTATGACGTTCGCCATTACTCCATTAATATGAGAGAATCGGTTTGAGTGCTTGACATTGCGGAAGCCACCGATTAACGAACTACCGTAATGACTAATTGACCGAACACTACTATGAAGTATATGTATTAGGGCGAATCTCCGGCGTTTTGAAACGCTCGTTTCTAACGTCATTGTCGGGTACGCGATTATATATACAACGGGTAGAACAAACCGCGAGAATTTTGATCAACAAGACTCAGAACTGTTATCGGTTTAAGTTTTTAACAAAAGTTAACCCTGGTTATCAATTTTGTTTAAAACAATGACGAAAAAAAACGCTGTAGAAACGCCGAATATTCACCCTAATACATATACTTCATAGTCATTTTATCGAAGCGATTGACATAATGGCTAGAGTCCCTACCTGGCGTAGGTACGTATTCTATAGATAAAAATGTAAATAAATAAATATAAATAAATAAATAAATATCAGGGGACAACTTTTACACAAATCGAACTAGTTCCATAGTAAGCTCAATAAGGCTTGTGTTATGGGTACTAGACGAGGTACTAGAGATGATATATTTAATAGATATATACTTAAATACATAGAAAACATCCAAGTCTCAGGAATGCCCTTACCGGATTTCGAACCCGGGACCTCTAGCTTCGGAGGCAATGACACTACCAACTAGGTTAAACAGGCCGACAAAATGTTCATAAAGCGGGCAGGCTAGTTCTATATAAAATTATAAAATATCTTCATACTATTTTTATATGACATAAGTAGGTATTTAAAGTTCATTGGGTATATGTTTACTTCTGAAATAAAGAAATATTTACTATAAAACCGTTTTTATGATCTCCAGGATTTTTTAATCCATATACTCGTATAAATGAAATAATGTGTTAAATATGTTAGGTATGGTAGGATAAATATGGTTTAATAGATTAAGTATGATTTGCAGTATCCGTGCAGGGTTTATGTTGAAAGCATGTAAATATTTTTAAGATCTATATGTAGAACATAAAGCAATAAAGAAGTATGAGTATATGTCATAGTTATTATTTAAAACAAAGCAAATGCACATTGTACTGAAATAAAAAGATATAGAAATAAAAACGAATTTATTGCAAAAAGAAAAAATCTGTAAATAATTACAAATGTAATAGTAGATTATACACTAAGGGGATAAAGCACTGTTTTATGTCACGGGAGCGAATTGAATCCCGAACGTAACGAAGGACTCATAATGTAACTCCTGAGCGTAGCGAGGGAGTTATAAGTTAATTCCTGAGCGAAGCGAGGGAATTAAGACTGAGTCCTGAGTGCAGTGAGGGGTTCAACCGCCCAAGACTAAAACAGTCTTATCCCCGAGGTGTATACTCTACTTTTCACACCTTATGCGAGACAAAAAAACAGGCTCAGTAGATAAATAGGCAGTAGGTTGTAGGCTTTTAGGTATTTTTCCTTTGACTTCTCTGGCAGCAGATTGTTGACAATGCCTATGGCATCTAATTTGATAAACTCAGGAGTCAAAACACTTTCATCACTCGACATTTTCAATATTATTTTTGAAATTAAATCTTCTATAGGCACCTACAAGAACTCGATTTGTTCGTCACGCGTGAACAAATGAAGGCGCGCGACGTTCCAAATTCGAAAGCACAAGCCGTGGTCCTAGATTCGAAATTCGAATTTCGAACACCGCGCTCCTCCGGACCGGGGTTCACACGGAGGCAAACTTCATGTATTTTGTCAAATCAAGTAGGCCATGGCCTAGGACAAATTGTGTTTAGCAAAATTAAACTTTATGCATATAGTAATAAGAATTATGAAAAGTGAAATCATATTATTAACCAGCGGGTTATAATGAAATTCAGTACAACATTATAACCCGGCTAATACCAAGGGATTTAATGTCTTGCTTTCGGTAGGGTTTACATCACCTATAATTCGGCATTGTCGAGCATGTGGTTTGAAAATAAATAAATACCACTTTGTACGGTCGCAGCTGCATTTTAAAGTGACGTACGCAACAAACAATTGAAGCACGTTATGCATGACAGGAGCATTGTAAGAAAGTGGTTTTCAGTTACATCTTTAAAAACTTAGCGGTTCTATTTTAAACCTAGCGGTTCATAGAATACACCTTTCTACCAAATTTTATAATTGTAGGGTTCTGTTTTTGCCATTCTGGGCTACGGAACCCTAAAAATGACAACCATTAAATCGAAATGGAATAATACTTCAGCATTAACCAATTTAAACCGGTTTGCGTTAGTGTTGGCGTGACGTATTTTGTTATGATTTTGTTGGATTGGCTACGGTGGTTAAGTAAACAAGTGTGCCGCCGTTTCCATATTTTTTTATATATTCCATGAATTTTCCATAATATTTTATCGCTTTCAGAACTTACACGATATCGGATCGGATAATGTGAACACGACGTTCTTTCACCATAGACAACAGGCATTCCGCGGTGCATAGATCAGTCGGTTTACTTGTTGTGTTGCAGTTTGGCACTATATAAATGTACTGATTTTATTATATTACCGTTGTTGGCCCCAGGTTGGCTCAGTGGCCGGTGAGCCGTCAGCCGTCGTTGTTTGTGTACGAGTAGTGAAGTACGTGGTGGTGGAACGCGGTAAGTGCGACATCTTGTCGTTATTTTAGTGGGCAACGGTCAAAATTAAATTTTGTTATGGGTTTAAATATATAATTACATACTTTCGATATGATATTTTACGGGAAAGATGGATGTGTTGAACAACTTCTTATTGCATTTGTAGTAGTCGTTGCAGCTGTATACCGCAACGATATTATTGATCGAATGATCGAATTCAGCTACTTATTAATTCACGTTCTTGATCTGTTTAACTTTATTTTTCTTTTGCACAGTTTTGAAATGTAATCTAAAATGGATTACGGCTAAAAGCACTACGCAAATGTTATATTTTTTACGTTTCTCAAGCATTACTGATCTGAGGGTAGATTTGAAGTTCGCTCGTTTTGAAATAACGGACAATATTTAATTGGACGGCCACTATTTAGCACTTTAGGCCTAATTATTTATTTCCTAAATATTATTTATTTATTTAGATACTGTAAAAGTTAATTAAGAAGGTATCAATAAAATGCGAGTCCAATAAAATGAGATTATTTAAATTAAACGACAGATATTAAAAAACGGGACAGTTATGTACTGTATTTTGTATTTAAGTACCTTTTGAATACATGAAACTAGTTATTACGTTGCAAGATTTGTCGATCGTTGAATTCAAAAATACAACGGCCGTTTTCACTTTCAACGCATAGATTGACGAATCTAGCAACTTAATAACTGGTTTAATGTATTCAAAAGGTACTTAAATACAAAATACAGTACATAGCAGTTTCCCTTTTTTAAATATCTATCGTTACATTTAAATAATCACATTTTTTACGAGTGGCGCTAGGTGAACCGTGGGTGAAACCGCTACAAAAATACATGACATATTATATCGGTATCTGGCAGGTGTAAACTCGTAAATAACTCGTGATTATTTGAATCGATAGACGCATAGTCTAAAGTAAGAACGGCCGTTTAATTTTTGAACTCATAGATCGACGAACCCAGCAACAAACTATTATGATGTATTCAATAGGAACTTACATACAAACAAAATACTTTACATGGTGGCAAAGTGTAACCTGAAATGAAATGCGGCTAATAGCACTGCGAAAGTACTAAATTTGTTACGATTCTTCTTTTTACTTATCCGAGGGTAGATTTGAACATCGCTCGTTTTTAACTTACGGATAATATTTTAGTGAACGGGTAATATTTATCACTTTAGTCCTAATTATTTGTTTCCTAAATATTATTATTAATCGAATACTATACAAATTAATTAATTGCTACAAAAATACATGACATATATTATATTACAAACTGGTAGTTGTTAATTAAATTCAGTTTTTTTAATATTCAGTTACAATTTCCAATAGTTACTCATCCTCACCACTGCAGGTCCTAATTGCATATCAAAAACTGGTGTAGGCAGCTGTATTTTAGAAACAACTGTAATCCGACAAAACTGCTATTACAAGCAAAAAAATATTATTTTTACGTAGCAAAGTTCTTATCTGTAAGCGTTTTTGTCAAAGTCGGTTTTACAGCTCCGTAGTAAATGCAATTTCGAATGGATATACAGGGTGTCCCAAGAAGTAGTGATATACTGAAGCTGGGAGGTAGAGGACCTAGAGGGCTATCTGAATCACCCCCATGTATGTTCCGCGATTTTTAGTATTTTTTATGTGATTCTATTTTTTTAAGGGCCCTTGAAGTTGTGAACATACGAGTACTGGGTAATTTTATCTTTCTTGGCATTTAATTTTTTTATGCCATTCAAAGATCTACCGATAGTAAATGTTACCATACTGAATTGGCCTATCTATCAGCTTAGCACACAAAAAAAAACAAGGATCTACCGCAATAATTCACGTCACCATAAATAAAAATCTCATCGTACGCGGCGATAGGTGAAAAATTAAAAAAAAAATCATAACTCCGAAAATACTAAAACTCGCGGAACATACATGGGGGTGATTCAGATAGCCCTCTAGGTCCTCTACCTCCCAGCTTCAGTATATCACTACTTCTTGGGACACCCTGTATAAATCAATAAAACTGACATAGTCGTAAAATATAATCCTACTACACGTAAAGTGGGGATGATTTCTTTGCTTCAACCCTTTGGTGGGGGGTGTTGTTGTGGATAGGATAGGTCTAATAAAATGAATAGAAGTCTTTATTAGACATTTTTTGATAAAGTGAACATTTTTGGAAACTACTAGAAATAAACAATACTCCAAAAGAAAAAAAACTTGCCCCTTCTAACCTCTATAGGTCCAAAAAATATGAAAAAAAGCGTGAAAGAGAAGTGAGTTCATTGTGCAACTACGGAACCCTACACTGAGTATGACCCGACATGCTCTTGCCCGATTTTTTTTTTAATTTAAATAATCTCCTTTTTTAACGTGTAGCGCTAGTGGAGCCGATACCCTCTTAAATGTAAAAATAATATTGTGTGTTGTTTTACATGTGAAATAGTTAATTGTTACCCAAGGGTGCAAAGTTCTATTTTAACCGCGAGTGTGGTACGAGTATTGACACAAGAGCTAGCTAATGGATTCTAGGGTTGAACGTATATGTTGGGAATAATAGCCTGGTTGCTAACTAGTTTGCGGGACTCAAGGTATCTGAGCCGGTATATGTATTACTACTTCTACCCACTTTATATTAAAAGTAATGTATGATGATGAAATCGCAGCCTATTATAAGGAACATAACATCAATATTTCATTGCATGTTTGAGATAATTAACTTACTTGACCGTACCATCAATAATGGGTACAATATTAATACATTTCCGGTCTGTTCAACAAGATGGCGCCTACGAAAAAGCAGCTAGAACGCATCCTCCTCCGGCCGGACGCCTACATCGGCTCCGTGACGCGCGCGCACGGGACCGAGTGGGTGTTTGACCCGGAGGAGATGCGCATGGTCCAGCGTCAGCTCACCTATGTCCCGGGTGAGTTCACATTTTACACAATCATTCGATGTTCATAACAACTCTCAGGGGTGTTTCGCACACCGACTCGTCTTCACCTGCCACCTCACACCTCACCGCTCACCCGATTTTACATGGAAACTAACAAAATATTACAAATGACATTTGAATTACATGCACGGAGGGCAGTTAGTTACAGAGCAGAGGGGCTGCTCCAAACTTCGTTTCGTGCCGTCCCTTTCACCCTCGTGTTATACACTATATGACGGAAAGGGACGGCACGATACGACGTTCGATTTTCGAAGTTCGGAGTAGGCCCTCAGGCTTGACCACTATCGAATTATCATCATCATCATCAGCCATAGCCCGACCACTGATTAAGAGTGCGCAGTACGCTCGGTTCTCCATACAAACGTATTTATGATCTCATTTTAAAACTCCATTCTAGAATAACATGAAACTTTGTACACACAATGGGATCCGGCATATCTAGGTCGGAACATAGTTTCTGTTGCTTGAAATTATAATGGAGAAAAAATACAGCGATTATTAAGGTTTTCATACAAGCCGTAAAAAACTCAAAAAACCGCTGTATTTTTTACTTTTACAATTTCTAGCAACAGAAACTAATTTCCGACCTAGATATGCCGGATCCCATTGTGTATACAAATTTTCATGATATTCTAGCATGGCGTTTTAAAATGAGAGGGTAAATACGTTTGTATGGAGAACCGAGGGTACTGTGCCCTCTTAACGTAGGCCTCCATTGGGCTTTCCCCATCCAGCCACTGCCAGCAATCCTCTTCAGGTCATGAGTCCAACGAGTTGGAAGACGTCCCACATACGCTTGCCCAACCTCTACTCCAACGGTTGTCGGTCCTACTGCAAACGTGACCACCCACTGCCACTTCACTATCGAATTATGCTTATTTATTATTATTTTTTGTTGAGTATTATGACAAAAAGTAAAAATATATATCAGTTTTTTAGGGGCTCCGAAACCAAATGGCAAAAACTGAAGCTTATAGTTTCGTCGTGTATGTACATCTATCTGTTTGTCCGTATGCCACATGTATAGGGCTGTTCAAGAAAGGAGTGTATGAATTTTCAATGGGTCGGCAATGCGCATGTAACACCCCTGGAGTTGCAGGCGTCCACAGGCTGCGGTGATCGCTTACCATCAGGCGGGCCGTACGCTTGTTTGCCACCGACGTGGTATTTAAAAAAAAAACTGTAATTCATTTATTGCATCGTAATCATATGGTACAAAATAAGTGTTACATTAGGGTGGAATCACACATGAAACCTGATCAAATATTAAAGATCATACACAAGTATCAAGACTAATTAGTGGCCTATCTTCAATGTTATCATATACCGATTTACAGACAATAAATTAAAATTGCTGGTGCAGAATTATGCTAGTCAGTCTCTACGACTCAGTACTTCTTAAAATTAAAGCTAAAACTAGGCGATGCAGTTCACAATTGACAGTTGACGTTGACATACATATATTTTTCTGCCACTTATATTCGAGCCATGAGATCAGAAGCTTACTCGTATTTATCATTTAATTATGTAGTTATCATTTAAATTATTCATTAAAAACTACTTAGTCGGCTCATAAGTTCTGTCATATACATAGTATCAAATAAAACCAAAAGTTTAAGTTTATTCCGTATAATTTGTACAGCGTTTGAAAGCTTATAAACTAGAGAATCTAAATGTATTCAAAATGACCGCCATAATTATCTACACAGGCTTGAAGTCTGCGTGGCCAGTCGTCAATGGATTCACGCACCACTTTCATGTCGATATTGACCACTGCCGTAGCAAGGGATTTTTTCAGCGAGTCTAGATTTGCATGAGGTTTTGAGCACACCTTTTCCTCTAAATACTGCCATATTTTATAGTCTAACGGATTAAGATCTGGGCTAGAGGAGGGCCAATCTTCATGCCGTATAAAGTCGATTTTATTAGAGGCGAGCCAGGCTTGTGTAGACTTGGCCTTATGGGCTGGAGCAGAGTCCTGCTGGAAAACCCAATGCTGGTTTAGAAACATCGTATGGGATAGTGGTTTCACAATATTAGTCAACACCGTGTCTTGGTACACTTTGGCACTAGTTTTTACTCCTTTCTCACAAAAATGCATACTAGTGACGCCCGCATAAGAAACTCCCAGCCAAACCATCACAGATGAAGGGTGATGACCTCTTTGAATACGGAGAATGCTATTAGACGCTTCTTTACTACACTCTATCATTTTGTTTATTACAGTTTTCTTCTACATATGGCACTGAAACGTGGTCGCTTACTATGGGCCTCATAAGAAGGCTCAAAGTCACCCAAAGGGCAATGGAGAGAGCTATGTTGGGAGTTTCTCTGCGTGATCGCATCAGGAATGAGGCCATCCGCAGCAGAACCAAAGTGACCGATATAGCCCTCCGAATCGCTAAACTTAAGTGGCAGTGGGCGGGGCACATAGCACGTAGAACCGATGGCCGTTGGGGCGGAAAGGTTCTCGAGTGGCGAACACGTACCGGAAGGCGTAGCGTGGGCAGGCCCCCCACATGGTGGACTGATGACCTGGTGAAGGTCGCGGGTGTCCGCTGGATGCGGGTGGCGCAGGACCGGTCATTGTGGAAGTCTTTGGGGGAGGCCTATGTCCAGCAGTGGACGTCTTTCGGCTGACATGGTGATGATGATGATGATGAGTTTTCTTCTATGTCAAAAATTTTCTCGTCCGAAAACAGTATACAACGATGCTTATTTTTAGCGTACTTCTTCAATAAAGCTTTAGATCTTTTAAGCCTTAAAGCTCTAAGCCGACCATTGAGAAGATGGCCAGTTTTTCGTTTATAAGCACGAAGCCTCAGGTCTTGATTAAGCACTCTTTTCACCGTGTTTCTGCTCAAACCCATCTGGAGGGCCATAACTTTTTGTTTCCTAGCGGGATTTCTGGCAATGCGTGCCCTAATTGCTTGTACAACCGCTGGAGTCCTAGCTGTACGCGGATGACCGCTTCTTTTCTTGTCATTTAAACTAGAGACCTCACTGTATCTTTCTATGGTACGATACACAAATCTTAGAGAGAATTTTAAATTTTCAAGTAGCTTAAAAATTTTAGTCGGCGAGTGTCCACAACGATATAGTGCAATTATTGCGGTACGGCTATCTTTAAGCGTCCACTCCATGTTAAAGAAAACAGAAAATTGCAAAATTATACTACTCAAATATTTAAAAAAGATTCGAAATTCAAATGCACAACGGTTTTTGTTTTAGGAGTTCCAAATTTAAATTTTAAAGGCCAGTGACCGAACTTATGAGCCGACTAAGTATATAAAAGTATAATAATTCAAAACAATGCTGTTATTTATTATTTATTACCCATTAAAGTTATATACCACTCCTTATCGAGATATAATTTTTAGATAGCTTTATTTCCTTACATAATAATATATTCAATTGACATGCGTTCTCTGCGGGTATAATACCTCATAATTTTATTTGGGCAAAGATGCATCATTGAGGTACTTATCTATACAATAATAACATTATCTCCTGATTTAAGGCCTGCTAAATCTCTTGCTGTCTTCAGAAAACAGCTTAAGGATTATTATTTGTCACTCCCATGACCCATGACACTTCAGGCTCAGCTCCTTTAGACTTTGTGGCTAACTATATATATATATATATATATATATATATATATATATATATATATATATATATATATGTATGTATGTATGTATGTATGTATGTATGTATGTATAATGTTTTTATTTTTAATATATGTATATTATTATAAATATAGTATAAAATTGTTGTAATTATTAGTAGGTTTCATGAACTATTTCTGCACCACCTACTGCGAATTGTAATTATTTGCTTTGATTTCCGCTATCCAAAGGTTGTCTGGTAGAGATCGCTCTTTAGCGATAAGACCGCCTTTTGTTTGCCTCTACTTAGTGTTATTACATACTGTACTGTGTCCTTTAATTGAGGTGTGCAATAAAGAGTATTGTATTGTATTATTTTAAGTTCCCTTTTATTTTTTGTGGTAACTTTTTTGCTATAATTATGCATCGGTAGTACGGTCCTTTTTTGTACATCTCTAATTTTGAGGCAGGTAGTTGTAAGTGATCTTTGTCATTTTTCTTTCGTTGCGAATTAACCATTTTTTTGGTGAAAAAATGCGAATTGCTCACAACAAAGAATGCTGCTTCCATAATGTACATGGAGGGTAGCGCGAGAACAATTATTTAATTTAGTGCACGTCGACAACTATTTGGTATCTGTGTGTTATGCGAATACACTTCTTCTGAGTCAAAATGAATCGTCTGTTTAGTTAAATGTAAAAAAACTATATACACAAGGCTAGTTTGTAGTGTTTTTGAACAGATTTAACCCTTTGATGATTTTGTATATGGTCTAGACTTCGATTCTCTGACATTAGAAAGGAGTTTTATTTCTCGACTGTAAGGATGACAGTTAAATTGAATACTTTTGACAATTTTTATAGAGTGAACATTTCATATTTTATGTCGTGTAATTTACTAATCATTTTTTTCTGTGTGCACTGGGCCGGGAAAACGTAACTAGTGTCAAACGAGGCTTCCAGTTTTCAGCAGTGTAAAAAAAAGTGTTTGTTATATTTATCAATAAGTCAGATTGACACAGTTGCTCGTCTTTTGAATGAGCTAGGGCAGTTTTAGTTTACTAAATTCAGTCAGATCGACATAGTCTTTTGCAATGGAACCAGTTGGAGGAGTGGCGATTCGGTAAGTCAAATTTTCCTTAAATACATCAAAGGACAAGTGTTTCTGTAATATTCCATTATATTTTTCAAGAGATGCATTTATTTTTGCTAGAAAGAATAAGGTCCTTTGGTGTCTGACATATATTGTTACTAAATTATATGGAATCACAATAGTGCTCTTTGTAATTTAAAGGGAATTTATTGTGGTTCAATTATGGTGTGTGTTTATTCCAATGTCTTAGTGTCTATGTGAATTTCCTCTGTATTTAGATATATTGTGAAGAATATTTTGAAGAACGTCAATATTTTGTATGTTGTAATATGTCTATTTTCAGGGATTGCTTTAATTCTTTTCACATATAAAGCAAAATGATACTATATGAAAGAGTTCGATAGCTTATGAGAGCGAATTAATGGGAATAAATAATGAAAACCAAGCAGACGTTTTTAGTGCAGGAAAATATATTGACAACTAAAAGTAAAACAAAATACAAAATTGTAAAAGGATAGAAAAATGACAAATGTCTATAAAAAAAGGTTGCAACCGCAACATCCCGGCCCCTTGTGTGCCAAAGCACACGAAACTTAACAGGCTAGCTAGGAAGTTGAAGACTTATACGTCTAACCTGATTAGCTTCTTAGAGGGCCGACGAAGGAGGCCACCTTGTGTAGCCACGTCCACCACCCTGACTACACCGTCGCGGCCAGGGAAGGTTGAAGTAACACGGCCTCGTGGCCATGTCCCCCTTGGTAAATTTTCATCCACGATGAGCACGAGGTCGCCGATGTTTAAGTTGCGTTCTCTGTTTTCGCCTGTTTGTCGTGGCTGCAAGGTCGGTAGGATCTCCTTCACCCAACGGTTCCAAAAATGGTCAGCTAACCTTAAGGCCTTCCTCCAGTCTACTCTTCGAAGTAGATCTCGATCATTTAAGGCTGCGGGAAGGACCTGGTTTGAAGAAGAGCCGATCAGAAAATGGAAAGGAGTCAAAGTCTCCTGATCATCATGACTTACTGAGACGTGACTTAGAGGTCGAGAGTTGACAATGGCCTCGGCTTCTAGGAGGAGGGTTACAAGCACTTCTGGGTTAGGCGCCCTTTCGCGTAGAGTGGCGTTCAGTGCAACTTTGACGGTGCGGACGAGTCGTTCCCAGCATCCACCGAAGAAAGGAGCGGCGGGGGGAATGAAGCTCCACTTGATTCCTCTACTGGCGGCAAAATTATTAACCTCTGTTCGGTAAAACTCTCGTAAGATTCGGTTAGCGCCGACGAAACAAGTACCGTTGTCGGAAAATATTGTATCGGGAGCACCTCTCCTTGCGATAAATCGACGCAAGCTCATAATCGCTGAATCAGCCGAGAGGGAATGCACTAGTTCCAAATGAATGGCTCTGGATGTTAAGCAGGTATACAGGGCTACGTAACGTTTCTCCTGTTTGCGACCGATCGTGGTGTTTATTGGGCCAAAATAATCCAAACCGGTGAAAGTGAATGGGCGGCGATGGTGCGCAAGCCGTTGTGGAGGAAGGTTTCCAGTCATTGGATTCATCGCTTTTGACTTCCTGATCCGACAAAACAAACATTTGCTGGTGACGCTTCGTACGGTGCGGCGCAAGGGAAGAAGCCAGTATTTTTGTCTGAGTTCATTGACGACCATCTCATTATTCGCATGTCCAGCCTTGCGATGGTAAAAAAGAACCTGGAGGCGCACGACTGGGTGATGACCATCTAACAGTATGGGTGATTTTACTTCAGAACCGACATCTTCTACAGCCTCAATTCTGCCGACCAAGCGCAGCAAATTGTCCGTTCCCATCTTAGGTGATAACTTTGCTAGGCGACTACTCTTAGGCAACAACTCTCCTCGTTCAATCCGCTGAATTTCTTCGCCAAATGTTTCAGACTGTACTTTCTGCAGGACGTGCCTCTCTGCGGCTTCCATTAATTCCGCTGTTAGGGGTAACAGAGTGGTGGACGTAGGCGCGTTTGTATGTTGACGATCTCTAACATCGATGTTAGGAGCAGTGTGTCTAACGCGGTCCAAAAGTGTGCGAAATTTAAAAGCAGCCTGCAAAACACGAGCAGTAGCACGGAGTAAGCGTAACCAGTCACTGAAACGACTGAAATCCGCGGTGATAACCAGATGCCCAACCACAAGTCCGGAAGCTCGTTTACACTCCTCATGAACTGGAGGCTGGCCAGCTGGTTCCACGGGCCATTCTTCCGGAGGATCCAGAAGAAACGTTGGGCCGGTGAACCATCGGTGGTTAGGGTTGAGGTAGAGTGGTTTGATTCGAGTGGCGTCGTCCGCAACGTTCATGTCACTTGAGACCCATCTCCAGTCCTGAACGCAGGAATTCTCAGTTATTTCCCCGACCCTATGCGCCACAAAGGGCTTGAACGTGCGTGCGTCGCTTCTTAACCAACTAAGGACAGTTCTCGAATCTATCCAAAAGAATGTTCGAATGGGCTTTTTCCTGTGAAATTCCTTAATCGTGACAGCAAGACGTGAAGCCATTAAAGCACCCTGCAATTCCAGTCGCGGAATTGAAGTGGGCTTCAATGGTGACACTCTCGCTTTACTGGCTATGAGAGTGAGCTTCACTGTACCATCTGCATACAAGAAACGCCAGTAGGCGACAGTTGCATAGGCAAGCTCACTAGCGTCCGCAAAAATATGTAGCTCTCTGTGGAGAGGCTCGCCATGTGACTTAGCATACCAACGTGGAATTCTAATATTAGATATATCTGACAGCTCTTTAAACCATTCGTTCCACCTCATTTTCATTAAAGGGTTAAATTTACCTAAAATGCTATGAAATAACTCAGGTGATTGTAAATATTCTGGTAGGCCGAGTAATTTCATAATAGATAAGCTATTTCGTACCTTGTTGGCGAAAATACCAATTTCTTTAAGATCGGCGCCGAGCCGTGGTAGCGTCTTTCCGGGCACGCAAATGTTCGCTCGAGAGCGTGCATGATCTCCTCGGGGGCTGCTGCGGTATGGAGCAGCGACGCGACGGACTCGCGCGCGGGCCCGCGGAGCGCGTTCTGTAAACGCGCAACGTTCTCTGCGGGGGAATAAGAAGACTCAGTACTACTGAACTGACGTTTAAATTGGAGCCACTGAGAACCATTCCCGAAGAATGGACAGAGTTCTATTTTAGCTCTACTGCCTGCTGAAGCTAGAGCTTTTGCTGCCGCAGCGGTGTCAGCGATCGCTTTGATTATCATTTCGTCGTTTCCTGTCGGTGGCAAATAAGCGTATGGCCCGCCTGATGGCAAGCGGTCACCACAGCCTATAGAAGCCTGCAAATCTATGGGTGTCACATGCGCGTCACCGACAGGCGCCTCGTTCACCGAGCGGTTGTCCTTATTTATATCCCGAACCCACGACGAAGTTCGAGCAAATGTGACACTGCCCGTTCGTGTAGAGCGTTCCTCGGCCTCGTGAGCTGCCAGAGCCGCCTGCATTTCTAATTTTTCTACTTCCTTTACCTGCTCAAACATTTTTCGTGCCGATTCCTGTTCTCGTTTTAATAACTCTTGCTCTCGCTCCATACTTTTACGGGCTAACTCGGCCTCCGCGGAAAGTCTGCGTGCTTTTATAGTGGCTGATGACCGCGAAGACCCTGATACATGCGACCTGCAACTTAGGGAAACGTCAATATGTTCGGCTGCAGCAGCGGTGCCGCTGCCGCCGGTGGTTGTCACCGGACACGCGTGGGCAAAATCGGGAGCCGCGGGTCTTACCGTGGCGTCGGTCTTCACGAGGTCCTGACTTGTGGACCGACCGAGCCCACCCGCGGCGGGTGCTCCAGATTCCGAGCGCGTCACTTTTCCACTTTTTGCCGGCGTCGCCAGCTGCTTGGTTTTACTTCGCGTGTTCATTAAGACGGGCGATAGGACCAAAAATGAAAGAGTTCGATAGCTTATGAGAGCGAATTAATGGGAATAAATAATGAAAACCAAGCAGACGTTTTTAGTGCAGGAAAATATATTGAAAACTAAAAGTAAAACAAAATACAAAATTGTAAAAGGATAGAAAAATGACAAATGTCTATAAAAAAAGGTTGCAACCGCAACACTATACAATCGATAATTTGTCTAAATAACGTTAACCAATTATATATTCTTTCTATAAGTTGTACTAGTACTAACATATAAATAACATATTAAAAGGTTTCCTGTCTCAGGACATTTCACAATTATTTAAGAGATTGAATCAATAATTGTTAATCGCTCTCGCAGACGTCCAAAATACAGGCTCAGCCTAGTTTGGAGTCTGATGGATAAGTTTTGTATGCTAATTTACTCTTGCTAAATAAAAAATATTTGTATTTATTTTGTATATTTTGTATTTACATGCTAGTATTACACAATACAAATAGCAGAATAAGATCCTTATTGTCATATAACAACTAAGAACATTGATGTACCTACTTATTCTAAGCAAATAAAGATTCTATTCTATTCTATTCTATTCTATTCTATTCTATACAAATAATGCTACATTAGAGAAAAGTCATTGGTTATTAATTTCATATCATATGAGTTATTGATTATGAGATATTAAAATCAAACACATGTAGAAGGAATGTTTGAGTAAACTAAATAAGAACGAAAGCATACATGCATACTCGTACATGGACTCGCGCCTGTATTCTCAAAAGGGATAGGCAGAGGAATGAATAAGTAATGTTTAATAAAAAGCAGAACTATATAACAAAATAATGCTTACATTTACCTATTATAATAATGATTACAAATCTGTATACGTAACCATAATTTCATATATTTATATATTGTATTCAGAGAGAAATAGTTTTTGTGAGTCAAACAGTTTGAAGAATATAATTGCATAGATAATTTCAGCTTTCAAATTAATAAAGTTAAAATTTTATTATCACATGTTAGTTAAAAATAATACGTCAACTATATTGAACTGTAAGCTGCCATTGATTAATAGTCACATGCATCGGCCATGCAGATGGGTCCATGAAGTGATCGTAGACCGTATTCGGTATGTCAATTTTATATGATTTATAGTCCCTACGCTTAGATGGAATCAGTTCGACGACATATGTCGCTGTTTTATTACTATTAAGGTGATCTTTGACAGTGTTCGGGCAGGAATCTGTGCTGAAACATCCATGTACGAACTTCATAGTTACGACTCCGCTTATAGGTGTGTTGGTTGCATTTCCTTTGATAAGTAGGTTGGAAGGCTTTTTGCGTTGCTGGACGACGCTCTCCTGTTTTTTGTCACAGAAATTACTATCATCTGTATTCGAGATAAAGTTTTCGGTTTGAATTTTCGTTAACGGCGATACTATGTCACCGATTTCAGGAGTCTCTGTTAAGTTAGTAGACCGTGTCTCATAATCGCCCGACCGACTGCTGTCACTGAATGGCGTATTGCACGGGAGCGGTTTCTGATTGGTCGTTGGAATAGTTGCGGCGCTGGCTAGAGCTGTCCCCTTTGCTCTCGTAGTAACGTTTGTGGTTGGAGCAGGCTTAGGTGTCTTTATTACTTCTATCTTCGTCACCTGGTCGGTTAGTAGATCGATTAGTTTTTGCTGATCCGTGAGTTTCTTAGTGAGATCCTGGACCGTGTAGCTGTGTTCATGTGTTCTTTGTTGAGAGCACAGAGAGTTTCCTTGCACTTCTTTAGTTAGACATTTTATTAAAATAATTTTACTCAAGCAAATTAAAAACGGGTCCGGTTGTGACTTTGACGTTTGACGTTTCTACGGAACCCTACATTGAGCATGGCCCGACATGCTCCTGGCCAATTTTATTTTTAAATGCGTTTGGGTTAGGATTAGGACATAGTTCTGAAGCGGTTCTATTGGAAATAAATGGGTCGTTTCCTCATGTTAACCTTTATCTTGTAACATATTGCCGTTACCTGTATGGATTTGCCCGCGACTTCGTCTGCTTGGAATTAGTACATATCGTATCTCCATAAAAAAATTCAAAAATAAAAAATAACTGTACAACGCCATGTACCTAAACGCAGTATTTCAGGAACAAAACAGCAATGTATTTATTTTGCTACACCGCGATGGGTTCTCATATTACAATGTGACGTCACAATTTAATATTAATTAGTAGGAGCCGTTTGCGAGGTCGAACTGTAGCTGGTCCCATATAGGTCCCTTCTTATCCTCCTAAAAACTGGTTTGAATGGCACCATACAAAATAGTCGAGTCGGCTTGGCTAGGTGGCTGTACTGGTATTTGCAATTGCTCAGTCTTTTTTATATCTTTTGCTCTAGAGCAGAAAATGTACCTTTTTCAGCACGCCAATTACATGAATAATCACCCCATTTTTAAAGTATGATTTTTTTTAGTGGCTGCCGGATGTTAAGCAGACACCTTAACCTATGGATACCTGGTACATACTCCAGAAAAATCACAAGCGCGTTACCCACTCTTTATTGACAGCGCATCCTCGGGACGTTTTGCACCTCCAGGAACAAGCGTGGTGTTGTGTTATCTAAAGAGCGTATGGTGGTATTATGCATACAAGTGTACGGCCCGCCTGATGGCAGGCGGTCACCGCAGCCTATGGACGCCTGCAACTTCAGGGGTGTCACATGCGCCTTGCCAACTTTCGACATATTTAGTTAGTTATTTATACCAGGTCGGTGGCAAACAAGCGTACGACCCGCCTTATGGTAAGCTGTCACCGAAGCTTAAAGGCTTCGATGACAGCATGGACACCTGCATTTTTGAGGGTATCACATGCGCGTTGCTGATCCTCGACACATTTAGTTGCATTTATTTATCTAAGGCGATAACGATCAATATGCAACACATTTTAGTCCTTAATTTTTTTTTCGATTTCCAGGCTTGTTTAGAATATACGATGAGATCGTTGTCAACGCGGCTGACAACAACCAAAGAGACGCTGAAATGGATGTTATCAGAATTGACATCAATCAGACAAGGAACACCATCTCCGTGTACAACAATGGCCGCGGCATCCCTGTCGTCATGCACAAGGAAGAGAACATGTATGTGCCCACCATGATCTTCGGGCACCTCCCAACTTCATCCAACTACGAGTACAATGGTTATGGTGCAAAACTCTGCAACATTTTCTCCACAAAATTCACTGTTGAAACATCTTCAAAAAAACACCAAAAGCTTTTCAGGCAAACCTGGGTATCCAATATGAAGAAAGCGAAAGCACCTACAATTAAGGAAGGGTTTAAAGACTACACAAATGTCATATTTAGCCCTGATTTGGATAAATTTAACATGGAGGATCTTGAAAATGATATTGTGGCACTCATGTCTCGACGAGCGTATGATATTGCCGCCTCCACAACTGGCGTCAACGTATATTTAAATGGAGAAAAATTGAAAATCAATAAATTTACGGATTATGTCGACCTCTTCATATGCGGAGAAAACAAGAATGGAAAGCCACTGAAGGTTGTCTATGAAAAAGTCAGTGACCGCTGGGAAGTTGCGCTGACTTTGTCAGACCGAGGTTTCCAACAAGTCTCCTTTGTGAACTCGATTGCAACTAGCAAAGGGGGCAAACATGTAGACTATGTATCTGACATAATTGTTAAGAGTGTAATACAAAGATTTAAGAAAAAGAATAAAGGCGTCGGTAACATTAACCCTTTGCAAGTTAAGAATCATATGTGGTTGTTCATTAACTGCCATATTGTGAACCCAACCTTTGACTCGCAGACGAAAGAAAACATGACTCTGGAAGCCATAAACTTTGGGTCAAAATGTAAATTCACAGAGAAGTTTATAACGGCTGTAAGCAAAATTGGACTAGTTGAGTCTGTGTTGGCCTGGGCTAAGATTAATAAAGCTCAGACAGAGCTTGAAAAATCACCTGGTAAAAAACGATGCCATATTAAAGGAATTCCAAAGTTAGAAGACGCGAATGAGGCTGGCACGAAAAACGCACATCTCTGCACTTTGATTCTCACTGAGGGAGACTCTGCCAAGACTCTAGCTATGGCAGGAATCAGTGCAGTAGGAAGGGAACATTACGGAGTCTACCCGCTGAAGGGAAAACCACTAAATGTTAGAGATGCACCACACAAGCAGGTTCTGGAGAATGTTGAGATAAACAATCTTATTCAGATCCTTGGTCTCCAATACAAAAAGAAGTATAATGATATGGATGATTTAAAATCATTACGTTATGGCAAATGCATGATCATGACTGACCAGGATCATGATGGCTCCCACATAAAGGGTCTCATCATTAACTTTATACATCACAACTGGCCCGAATTGCTAAAACTGCAGTTTCTAGAAGAATTCATCACGCCTATAATTAAAGCGTATGGCGGATCAAATAACGATAAAGAATTTTCATTCTACTCTCTTCCGGAATATAATGAATGGAAACGGAAAACTGATAATCACGAAACTTACTCTATAAAATATTACAAAGGATTGGGTACTTCCACATCCAAAGAAATGCAAGAATATTTCCGTAACATAGACCGGCATAAAATTTCTTTGCAGTATGGAGGACCAGCAGACGACGAAAATATCAATATGGTATTCTCGAAAAAGGGTGCTGACCAGAGGAAGGAATGGCTGACGAACCACATGGACGAAGTGAAGCGCAGAAAAGAGATTTGGCTCCCGGAGAAGTACTTGTACACTAAAGAGACCAGAGCAGTATCATACACGGATTTCGTCAATATGGAGCTGGTTCACTTCTCTAATAGCGATAATGTTAGGTAAGTGTTATCTGATCACTTATGTGTATGTGTAATTTACGCAGTTACAAACTCTCTCAAATGAATTTCCGACAAATGACCAACATAAGTGTACGACGTACAACGTACTTACTAGACTGTGTTGCTTTACAATTTTAATCGAAATTTATTCAAACTAAACAGAGTAGCGACCATTAGTGGTGTGGAGTGTCTACTGACACTGATATATACAAGAGGTATTTCTGTTTAAGTTTATGCTGTTATAGCAAGTGTCTGGTATTTAGTGGCAGGTGGGCTCTATAACTATAACCAATTGTAAATTTGTCTTTTTCTAGATCCATCCCATCAATGGTGGACGGTCTGAAGCCAGGGCAGCGCAAAGTGTTATTCACGTGCATCAAACGTAACGACGTACGTGAAGTTAAAGTGGCGCAACTGGCCGGTTCCGTCGCGCAGCACTGGGTTTACCATCAAGGTGCGTATTCTATTACTTTTTAACTTACGCTAGGCAAATCTAACTGTCGTTTTACAAGATTTCATTTAACTTACAATGTATAATAATGTATATATGTACTAGCTCTAGCCCTCGACTTCGTCTGCATAGAGCTCGTTATCGCCTTAGAATTATTAGTTCTCCCATACAATCTTTCACACTTCTTCACACCCCCCTCAGAAATGATTATTGATTACATTGAATATGACATGCACATTCCATAAACAGACAAATAGACAAAAATTCTTATAACTTTTGGAACGTGTTCTTTTTTCTGTTCTAAGTATGCCCAGACAACTTTTTTCGAATAATATCCCATCAAAAACATAAATGTGAAAATGCGGCTTAATGCATTTTGAGCTTTAACTTGGCAGTTTTCTTAAATATCCAACGGCTTTTATGGTATTATAATTTATAACATACTGCATAGAAAACTGCCAAGTTAAGGCTCTAAATGCTTTAAGCCGCAGTAAATTAATAAATAAATAAAAATAAAATGCCCGTTTATTCCATAACCAAAGTGAAAAAAAACATACCTAAACTTACTTTTCTAAAAAACGTGTTTTTTTTTATTGACCAGTCCAGACCATCTGGCATTGGGCCTTGTCTGCGCTTGCCGTCTGGTCCTTTCCACATTGTGGCCACCTTTTTCCACTCACACTCGGTGTGCATTCTGGCCACATGGCCTGCCCATTTCCATTTAGACTTTAAGCTATATTCTAATGCGTCTATTATTTTAGACTTTGCTCTAATGTCTCTATGTCTAATCTTATCCTTAAGTTTTATTTTCATGTTAAGTTCTACGGCTCTTTGGCATTTTTGAATTTTGTTTTTTGCGTCTTCAGTATATTTCCTAGTCTGGCTGCCGTAAGTCATAGTAGGGAGTAGGCAAGAGTCTATCACTTTCTTTTTCAATTTTAGTGGGAGGTGACTTTTTAGAACCTCTGTCATACCCCAGAACGTATTCCAGGTTTTCTTAATTCTTCGGTCAATTTCTTCTAGGTTGTTTGTTGGATTAATTGAAAGTTGTTTACCCAAATATACGAAGTTTTTTACGTATTCAATTTCAGTGTTTTCTATGACCATCGGTATTTCGTTGAAGTTCGTCATCAACTTAGTTTTTTGTAGGTTAAGTTCTAGACCTATTTCCTTGCTAGCTGTACTCGGCGATAACATCATATATTGTAGGTTTCTTACTGTTTCTGCGACAATCACGATGTCATCACTGAAGCAGAGGTGTGTTAGCTCTTTCAGTGACATTGTGATGCCTCTACTTTTCCAATTAAGGCTGTTAGTAGTATGCTGTAAAACGGTTACAAATAAGGTCGGAGATAACGGGTCGCCTTGTCGTACTCCTCGGTCTATTTTTATTTCTGGCCCGGTGGCTTCCAGTTTAACTCTACTTTTGCAATTTTCGCAAATGTTTTTAATTATGGCTATGTATGTAGAGTGAACTTTCGCTGCAGTCAGAGCTTTCCATATTGCTGCATGTTCGATAGAGTCAAAAGCTTTCAGATAGTCGATGAAACAAAGATAGAGTGGTCTCCCAAATTCTGAATATGTTTCTATTAACTGCTCCACTACTTGCAGGTGGTCTATAGTACTGAACCTTTTCTAAACCCTGCTTGTTCCACACCCAGAAAGGCCTCTACTTGGGGTGTGATCCTCGACTGAAGACCTGCCGAAAAAACTTTGTATAGACTGGACATTAAACTTAACGGACGATAGTTTGAAATATCAGCAAGGACTCCTTTTTTGTAGATCAAAGTTATGTTCGATTCAGTCCATTCCTGTGGTACTATTTTTGTGTGCAGTATTTTGTTAAAAAGTTTGGCCAAGAGTGCAAGTATAAATGGACAACTAGCTTTTAATAAGTCATTTGTTATGCTATCTGGTCCAGGGCTTTTTCTAGGTTTCAATTTATTTATAAGTTGAAGTATTTCTAATTCATCAAAGTTTTTAATTGCACTATTTTGTTCTTGTTCATTGTTTTCAGAACTTGCCGGGTAATTTTTAGTATGAATTTGTCTTTTTTTATATAGATTTTCATAGAACAATGTTGCAATTTGCTGTATATCTTGTCTATTTTCTGTAATGGTAGAGCCTGATTTTAGATTTGATATCCATTTTTTACCTTTTTAAGCTCTTTATATGCACTTCTTGTGCTTCCAGACATTGATCGATGTTTTTCTAGTGTTAAAATTCTATGTTGGCTATATTCCTGTTTGTTTTTTTTGTTGACTTTTTTGTACAGTATTTTTAGTGTTGTTTTCTCTTCTTTAGTTAACGGATGTTTTCTGTAAATCATGTCTGAGTTTTATTAAATTTTTAGTTTCGTTCGATATTATAGATGATTTTTCCTTGCTATTATTCACAAGTGTAGAGCTCGTGACACTATCTCGTATGCCTTTTATTATTTTTGCATAGTATTCTTGAGTCGTTTCTTCCAATGGACTGTATATTATTTCTTTAGTATTTTCTTGTAGTTTCTTTTTATATGTGTCGCTAGCTTCTTCGTTTTATTTTTTAATTTGAGGTAGGGGTTTTTGGAATTTACTTCTTAATTTCTTTTGCTTACACAAAGATACTTTTGTCCGTAGAAGGCGGTGGTCTGAAGGGAACTTTGGTGTTAGGACTTCATATTTTTTATTGTTTTTGGATGTGTAGTCAAAACATAATCTATTTCATTTTTAGTTTTCTTATCTGGCGATATCCATGTCCACCTTTGTTTTTGTTTTTTAAAGAATAGGGTGTTAACAATCGTAAGTTTGTTTTCTGTAGCAAACTGTATAAGTCTGTGTCCTCGTTTGTTTCTAATTCCTGATCCGTAGTTTCCTGTTATGAAGTTTTCTTCTTTTTTCGGTGTACCAATGATCGCGTTAAAATCTCCTATTATTAACTGTAATTTACCAGAAATCAGCTGAGCTTTTTGGATTGTACTGTAGAATGTTTCTATGTCTTCGTCAGGAGAGGTACTAGTTGGTGCATGGGCTTGAATAGTAGATATTTTTTGGTGTTCTATACTTAAATTTAGTACAGCGACTCTTCCAGACGGGCCTATGAAGCTCATTATGTTGGTTTTGTATTTTTTTCGTATTAGGAAACCGATTCCTAAGTGCCCCTGTGTCTCGCCGTAGTAACAAAATATATGTTTTTAATACAGTTGCTCAAAAAGTGCTACTTTACGTAGCTGTTTAGCGTGCGGAAAGTTGGTTTTCGCGCACTAGCGCTTTTCACTTTTCCAATTTTTTTTAAATTTATGCTTGTTCCAATGCATGACTCCTTATTGCTGGGTGTTAAATATTAGTTTCCTTTAAACGTCGTAATCAACATAAAAACCTACTGTTAATATCAGAATACGAAAAATATACACATTTCATATTTTATTACTTACCTCTTCATCATTATAACACGTTTATTTTTTAATATTGAATATTGAAAAACCGTTCTTAATAAGTTGTCTGAGTGGAACGGAATAGCTGCCGAAACGCCTGTCAAAGAAGAGGCGTTTTTACTTACTGCAAGCATGTTTTAAGTTTTTAAAGGCAACATTCAATATTGTTTTTATAAATATTACTTGTTGTTTTTCTTATTTTTTCGCAACTGTATTAAAAAACGTCGTTCAATACACGTGCGGAAATGTCATTCTTCACTCGTCCCGAGTGTTGCCACTCGCCTGCGGCTCGTGGCATCCCTCGGTACTCGTGAAGAAATGACATACTTTCCGCACTAGCATCGAAATGTACTATTTTCGTCTTCCTCTATACCATAGCCTTGTTTTCTTATCTCCGATAGTCCAATTATATCCTAATTAATTGTTTTAATAGCGTTTTTTTTAATTAAAACATTTATTCAGTTGATATTAGCGATCTTATGTTATATGTGCAAATTAATAAATGACAGAAGACAGAATTATAATAAAACAAAACAAAAGTGAAGCAATTAAAAACAAAAAGGCTACTTTCACCCCAGACACCTCCGAACGTCTTTAACGAACAAACCAACATTAGCACAGGCAAAACAAATACACAAACCCATAAAAAATATAAAACCGCACAAAACTCAATGAGGTCCTACATAACACGAAATGAAGATTCATGAAAATTAGAGCCCCCCTCCAACCCCACGACTTCGACAACCACACAAGCACGCACCGATCGAAATAAACATCTCGTCCCAATACGCGGGACTGAAAGACCACAACCCTCCAGCTTTTTCAAGAAAAGCAAATCAAGAAAGCAATTTATTGATTTATTTATTAATTCGCAGTAAATTAGTTTTACTGTAAATAATGTAGTGCCTGACTTGGCACCATTTCAGAGAATCTATGGAACTTGGCACCCATTTAGATCTCAATTCTTTTGTCGCTGAAGACGACAACCAAGCATGGCATATTCTTAATATTGAACTTGGCTCCCATTTTCATATTTATGTGTTTGATGGGATATCATTACTTTTTGTCAATCTTTGCCAAACGGTGCTTTTTAAGAGCGAATGCACGAGTTACTATACAAAATACCCAAATCGCTATAGGTGCACCTCAAATATAGATCAGATCCTTACCTGATAACTATGAGACTACCCCTCAAGTATACCGTTTCAAACAAAGAAGAATCTTCCAAATCGGTTAATAAATGACGGAGTCCTGATGTAACTAGCACAAATAATAATAAAAAAATCACTGTTTTCTGATTTTTTCTGGTGTACACACACAATGAAAGTGGGTTAGGTTTTTGATTACTAGTCAGTCAGTCAGTGGTAAAAATGTGGTTTTTTGGAATTTTATATCATTAAACCTGTATTTATGAAATTTGGGATTCGAGTTGTTCTAAAGGATTTTAATACATGTACCAAATTTCATTTTATATGTTAGATAGATTTTGAGTTATTGGGGAGCCACTTTTGAGGCTCCAAACGGTTCGTGTAAAATAACACACGGCTGCTATCCACCAGTTCCTGGGGTGAACTTGCCTGGACACGCTTTATTGTATGTATAGATGTATAGATAGGTAGATTTTGAAGCAGATATATTCAACCGATTGAGTTTTGCCATATACTTACGCAAG
The DNA here is from genome assembly GCA_905163555.1 of Notocelia uddmanniana. Taxonomy (NCBI): domain Eukaryota; kingdom Metazoa; phylum Arthropoda; class Insecta; order Lepidoptera; family Tortricidae; genus Notocelia; species Notocelia uddmanniana. The sequence goes on from LR991052.1 coordinate 75,437,333, forward strand.
TTTAGTGACGATACAATATTATTGTACCACTAAGCTGGTCTGATGATGGAGACAGAAGGTGGCCATAGTAACTTCTAAACTACACAAGACAACTCCATCGCGTTTGGGCTCATTTAAACCGTCTCAATAAGTCGTTTAGTAGTTTATGATTGTGGAAAAAAGTCGTAAGTAAAGCTTGTGCCAATTTTTTTAAAGAAACCTTTTAGGTTTCCGTACCTCAAAAAGAAAAACACAAAACCGTTATAAGATCATCTCTTTGTCTATATATCACCGCCAATTTACTCCGAGATCGCTGGACTGATTGAGTTGAAATTTGGGACACATATGTTAGTCGGAGACCCAAAGACGGACGTGTAACGTACATAAATGGACGAGCCTTTACCCGCGTCTCCATCCGCGTGGAACTCGTTATCTCCATCAAGAAATGATTGCTCGAGCTCTTCAACCTTTGGAAGATCCCTGGCTGCGTGTCGAAGACCACGGAGCCTGACTGTCTTTTATGATTCTGTAATGTATTTCCTTTCAATTCACAGGAGAAAATACTCTCGCGTCGACCATCGTAAACTTAGCCCAGAACTACGTTGGCTCAAACAACATCAATCTGCTCGAGCCGCGCGGTCAGTTCGGTACTCGGGTCAACGGTGGCAAGGACTCTGCCAGTGCGAGATACATCTTCACGCTCATGTCACCACTGGCGAGGCTGATCTTCCATCCGCATGATGACCCGCTGCTACTGGTAAGTGTACGCTTTAGAATCAGAATATTCTTTAGGTGCGTTTTTCCTGGATAATCAATGAGGCTTATACAAGCTGTTTAGATGCTGATACCAGTGTTCTGACTGAGCCAGCAGCCTCTAAAAGTTGGTAGATCATTTGACATTGCTGTATAACATAATACTCAAAGAGTACATCTGATCGGGTCGTCCGTCAAATTAAACCGGCTTGACAGAACTGGTTTTCCACGAGGCAGCCTGACCCCTGACATTTGAATTGATGAAAAGAATACTTTAAATAATTTGCAGGAGATTTTCGCTCCTGCAATTTATACTCGTACAAAGTATTCATGGATGTGTTATTTACTAAACATATTTCTGTGTGCGCTGATATCGGATACGTAACCGTGCCAACGAAGATTCAGCTTTCAGCAGGACAGTTGTTTTTTTAGTATTTCATAATTTTTCAAGAGATACAGTTATTATTGCTAGAAAGAACATAATACTCAAAGAGTACATCTGATCGGGTCGTCCGTCAAATTAAACCGGCTTGACAGAACTGGTTTTCCACGAGGCAGCCTGACCCCTGACATTTGAATTGATGAAAAGAATACTTTAAATAATTTGCAGGAGATTTTCGCTCCTGCAATTTATACTCGTACAAAGTATTCATGGATGTGTTATTTACTAAACATATTTCTGTGTGCGCTGATATCGGATACGTAACCGTGCCAACGAAGATTCAGCTTTCAGCAGGACAGTTGTTTTTTTAGTATTTCATAATTTTTCAAGAGATACAGTTATTATTGCTAGAAAGAATATGGTCCTTTGATGCCTGGCATATATTATTACTAAATTGTTTGGAATCAGAATAATCCTCTATGCAATTAAGAGTTTAGTGATTCAATTATGTTGTGTGTTTATTCCAATTTTAGGTAAATATCTTAGTGTTTATGTGTTCCTCAATATTTAGGTATAATAATAATGATAATAATGGGATGGGACGACCCCATCGCCCACTGGATTTCCAGTGCAGTCAGTCAACGTAGGGCAGCTTGTGACCAGCTGTTAGGGAGCAGCGACCCTATGTACCTGAGTGCTCCTGGGGCTGTCCTGTGGTTTGGTTGTATGAACAGGTCCCCCGCCTCTGGCTTGCCTTAACCGGCTGTCCAGAGTGGAGTCGCTAGAGCTGTTGCTCGGGGTGGATGTGGTCAACTAAGTGGCGGGTTGGCTATATGTTTAAAGTCCAGTGCCACCTCTCTACCCCCAGCCCTCTGCACCGGTGTTGCCCTTAGGCCATTTTTTAATGTCGCTATTTATAGGGGCCCATCTAGCAGAGGGCGAGTCACCGTCTGCCTGAGATAAAAATGTGAGACAGTTTTATTAGGCAGACGTCCGTTGTGTCACTCAATAGCCCAGCCATTAGTTCATCATATTCACCCAATAGTCCGGTTCATTTAGATTCCATCAACCAGCAATAGTCCATGTAGACCCTGGCGGGTGCTGTCTCTGTGTGCATCCCATGACTCGGGCAGGGACAGCATCCGCTCGGTGTACCCCTTGCATTTCATTAAATTGTCAAAAGGGCCTCTACGTGTTGGCTATGTGGTACTCGGTTGGTACTCCGGTACCTCGGTACTTCGGCTCCGCGCACGCCTTCCAAAGGTCCGGGACATTGTCTCGTGAGAGGAAAAGACATACAATAATAATAATAAATATAATAAAACCTCTTTATTCCAAACTTTTTGATAATTACCTTACTAGGTATCAATATTGCATGATACTGTATGTTTCCGATATTAATATTATTTCATTTCTTAATTTAATTACATTATTTTATTTTATTGTGTACAATAAGGCATGCATTTAAAATTTAGAATATTTACATACTATATCATACTGGGTGAATATTTATTACATATAAATTTAAATTACATTATAAATAAATAATAAATTAATTCAAAACACCAATATTTTGTGCGTTTAAATATGTCTTTTTTTAAGGGATTGCTTAGGTAGTCCTTATATCCAGACACGCGGCAGCGTGTTCAGCCAAGTCCACCCCAGGAACTGGCGGACAGCAGCCGTGTGGTATTTTACACGAACCGTTTGGAGGCACTTTTGACCCCCCAATAACTACAAATGTATTTAACATAAAAAAATGAAATTTGGTATATCCATTAAGATCCATTAGAACAACTAGAACCTAAAATTTCATAAATATAGGTGAAATAGGTTATTGAGATATTAAAGTTCAAAAAACAGCATTTTTACCACAGACTGACTGACTATTCTGACTACACAGAGTAATCAAAAATCTAACTCACTTCCAGGTAACCTAGAAAGGTGAAATGTGGCATCAAGCTTGGTAATTTTGCGTGTGGACACATAAAAAAATCATGACACAGTGTTTTCTTTAGTTTTATTCTGAACTCCGTCATTTATTAACCGATTTTATTAATAAATAAATAAAATAATACTAAACTCGTGCATTCGATCTGGAAAAGCACCATTTGATGAAGTTTGACAAAAAGTAATGATATCCCACCAAAAACATAAATGTGAAAATGGCAGTCAAGTTCAATAAGCGATGCGTGGTGGTCGTCTTCACCGACAAAAGAATTAAGTTCAAAATAGGTGCCAAGTTCCGTAGATTATCTAAAAAGGTGCCAAATCTGGCACTAGATTGTTTACAGTATTGTGACTTAATGCATTTGGAGCTTTAACTTAGCAGTTTTCTTAAATAGCCAACAGATTCCATGGTATTATAACCAGAGATTGGAAATTCGGATACTTTTATAACTACAACTAGCAAAATCCCGGAAAAAGCTAAGCAAGTATGGTGTTGGCTTTTTAAAATTAATATTTCTATGATTTAATTTCCAGGATTCCGGATTTGTATAAAGCACAACGAAAAGGTTTTTAAGGTTATGACTATATTCAGTAGATTTTAGCATTACAGTTTAAACGACATACAGGTTGTAACAAAACAACATGTGGAAGTCCGTTTAAAGGCGTCATAGGTATTGTGGTTTTGATTACGGAATATGTATATGTTCATGTGATGTAATTTTCGGATTTCCGGGAAATCCCGGCAAATTTATCTAAACTCGCGGCAGCGTGTCCAGCCAAGCTCACCCCGGAACTGGCGCACAGCAGCCGTGTGTTATTTTACACGAACCGTTTGGAGCCACTTTTGACCCCCCAATAACTCCAAATCTATCTAACACAAAAAAAAGATATTTGGTACATGTATTACGATTCTTTAGAACAACCTAGAACCCAAAATTTCATAATAATAGGTTTAATAATTATTGGGATATTAAATTCCAAAAAACGGCATTTTTACCACTGAATGACTGACTGACTGACTAGTAATCAAAAACCTAACCCACTTCCTGGTGACCTAGAAAGCTGAAATTTGGCATGCAGGTTGGTAATTGTGTGTGTACACCGGAAAAAGTTCAGAAAACAATGTTTTTTTAATTAGGTTTATTATTATTATTATTTATGCTAGTTACCTCAGAACTCCTTCATTTATTAACCGATTTGGAAAATTCTTTTTTTTGTTTGAAACGGTATACTTCAGGGGTAGTCCCATAGTTATCAGGTAAGAATCCTGGGTCACCTATAGCGATTTGGGTATTTTGTATAGTAACTCGTGCATTCGCTCTTAAAAAGCACCATTTGGCGAAGATTGACAAAAAGTAATGATATCCCATCAAAAACATAAATGTGAAAATGGGAGCCAAGTTCAATATTAAGAATATGCGATGCTTGGTTGTCGTCTTCACCGACAAAAGAATTGAGATCTGAATGGGTGCCAAGTTCCGTAGATTCTCTGAAATGGTGCCAAGTCCGGCACTACATTGTTTACAGTAAAACTACTGCATAGAAAAATGCCAAGTTAAGGCTCAAAATGCATTAAGCCGCAGTAAATTAGTTTTACTGTAAACAGTGTAGTGCCGGATTTGGCACCATTTCAGAGAATCTACGGAACTTGGCACGCATTCAGATCTCAATTCTTTTGTCGGTGAAGACGACAACCAAGCATCGCATATTTTTAATATTGAACTTGGCTCCCTTTTTCACATTTATGTTTTTGATGTTTAGTATAATTAAATTGAGTCCGCCTCCATGCTACTCAACAACAACGCGGTGTAGGTAGTGTAGGTACTGAGGCCGAAGTGTAGGTACAAAAGTATCTGAATTACCGATCTCTGATTATAACCTACTAATAGAAGACTGCCAAGTCAAGGCTCAAAATTTATAGAAATGAAATGAAATGTTTATTCACAAGAACATACAGTGCCACACAGTTATTAAGTCACAATAAACTTTATTAAGTCACAGTTTTACTGTAAACAATCTAGTGCCAGACTTGGCACCTTTTTAGATAATGTACGGAACTTGGCACCCATTTAGAACTCAATTCTTTTGTCGGTGAAGACGACAACCACGCATCGCATATTGTACGGAAATCGGCATATTTTACACGGGCGTGGATTGCTTAGGAATAAAGTATTGTTAATCTGTTAGACAGTTCTTTATATTTCAAAAAATTACAGTGAAACACGCCTCTCTTCCTTATTACCCAAGTGTTTACAGCCGTCGCCGGTCGGACAAGGTGTCTACCAGAGCATTGTGGTCTGGTGTAGCTAAAAGACACTTTTGTATTGTAGTGCTTGATGTATATGTCCCCTTACCATTGGATTCTTGTCAAAGAGCAGGGAAAATGTGGTTGCAGGACCTGACGTATGACGAAACTGAGGGACTATTTAAAATACTAACGTAATTCGTAATAATTATATCTTAATAGTCTTTTAGTAATCATCCGCCGTCGCGGTCTAACCACACACATCCACACGCACACGCGCACACATACACAAACATGTTTTTTTTGACTTGGTGTGATATGTTGACTACGTACGGTAGCGAGGGGGGGGGGGGTTCGCAAGGAAACGCACTATTTGGGGTACATAGTATACTCGTATGTAACACCTTACAATTTATATTATAAGATTACGTGCTCTGAGAGGAAATCCCTTATCCAGATAGCACACACTCTATCTGTCGTTAATCTAATAAATGCTTATTATATTTATACGTGCAGATAATTATGAGTGTTTGCCTATCACATTGGGTTCACTTGTTGCTTTATTATAATGTAAAGTTAGTTCTTCAAAGGCACCGATACCTGTGATACAGTTTTTAACTAGTTCAGGAACTAAAGCCCAAATGATCTTATCTCATAATTTTAAAATAGTACAACACTGTGTCATTAATTATTCACTTAATCTTTAACTTGTAAAATACGTTCTTCATTCAATGTTTTTATTATTATTAATCCGGCACTGACTGAGTCTGCTATGAGTGCCAAAAAAACCTACAAAATATGGCTCTGCTCGCGACGACGGTATTTCCTCATAGCGCGGCGTGTCTCCATTTGCGCAGCCTCGTGTGGAGGCAGTCGCTCGACCCCGCTCAGCCCGAGGCAGCCTCTAGTGAATACGCAGCCTATGTGCAAATGTTTGTCTCGCGAGCATCTCTTCGTTGAGGGCGAGCATGCCTCGGACCGAGACGCTCAAGTTCGTACGCAGCAGCTGCAAGGGCCACCGCTAGAACATCGTGCGCGCGGGGCGCTAGCTTCCCGTACTGAGCTACCCGCAGCGTGTCGATGCCGTTTATTTATTATGGGAAGCGTGCAGTTAGCCGAGGCACTAACAGTATTTTCGGAAGGGTACACATCTGCTAACATGTACAGTTATACAAATATACACTGCACACGAGGTGCACTTTATTTGAGCTGACTATGACTTGTGCAATTTATGATGACTTAAAGGTGGATATCACATGATCTTGATCGTCTTATCAATGTCAAAACGTGTGTACAACTCTGGATTCTTCAAGTTATAGATTGAGTACACATGCAGCGGGATTGCACTGCATTGCACTTGATATTGTTTTGTTCCAATATTCTCATCCTGATACCTACTGTTTGGCTAACTAACTACTACATTTTTCTACAGCACGAGTCTGAAGACAGCCAAGAGGTCGAACCGACGTACTACATTCCCATAATACCGATGCTCCTGGTGAATGGAGCGGACGGCATTGGCGCTGGCTGGTCCACAAAGATACCGCATTACAACCCGAGAGACATCGTAAATAATATACGGTAAGCAGTTTATAAATTATAATCACTAGAATCTGTAAATGTTTTTTTTTTAAGTAGAATTTGAAACGCAATGAGGATGCCTGAAAGGAGTACCAGTTGAGAGCTAATAAATTTGGAGGGATATACACTAATTGTTTAATCTTGCTCGAAATTACCTCTTTCTTTGTTCTCGCAATGATCCACTTCTGCGCATATCTGTCGGTCAAAATATTTATGTAAATCGTCGAGTTCCATTATAGCGGCTAGAAATAGTGTAATATAATCAACAACTGCTATCAACGCAAAGTGTAGTGGGTTGGTTATTATATGTATACTTAATGATAATATTTATATTAAAATGTTGGGCGTTTTGCAACTATTCTAAGTTGTAATTATAGACCTTACTGACTACGACATTTGCCATATTTTGCTAGATCTTGTAATATGCATAAACATCGTAGTTGGTAACATATCATTACCCCCTGAAGGTTGTATATGTGATATTTTTTTAAATATAGACTTATGCTGAACGGAGAAGAACCAAAACCCATTCACCCATGGTACAAGAACTTCAAGGGGCGCGTCGAGAGCTTCGGCGACAAGTACGTCATTTCCGGCGTGGCAAATATTTTGCCTGGCGACAAGATCGAGATCACGGAGCTTCCGATCGGCACATGGACCCAGACTTACAAGGAGAATGTTCTTGAACCCATGCTGGGGACAGATAAAGTGCCAGCCCTAATCTCGGGCTACCAAGTAAGTTTCAGGGTACCATTCTGATTGCATGATTATAGGGTTTATTATTGCTCAGTACCTAGGTAACCGATATAGCTCTTAAGCTACTCTGAGCTTAAGTGGCTGTGGGCGGGGAAATTGCACTTGGAGCCGATGGCCGTTGCGGCGGGGCAGTTCTCTCGAGGCGAGAGAGGTCGCCTCAGCGTCAGCACAGCGTGGGCAGGCTCCCTCTAGGGGGACTGATGAGCTGGTGTCGGCCTCGGGAGTCCGCTGGCGCAGGACCGGGCATTGTGCCACTCTTCGTAACGCGACGTTTTAGTACGTGTGTGAAATAATTTATAATTTTCGGTCGAAAAATTGACTTGATGATTTAAAAAAAATAAACGGCGACAGAGCATAAACATTTTGAGGTTTTAAGGTTATGTTTATCAAAACTAATTCCAATTTAGTCTTTTTCCCCCCATTCTTGAGAATAGCACTATATTAGCCTCGGCTGGAATGTCAATTGCAGGCTTGGTACTAATTAAACGGCCTCCCAAGGTCGTCCGTTTAAAACTAATACTCAGCCTGCAATTACCTCCTTCAAGCCTCGACAATAATCAAATTCATCAAACAAATACCTAAGTTGTACGATCATTTAAAAAAAAGTGTAAATTAGGGACGCTTCCTTAGAGCATCTGCGGTAACCTCTTGTGTCCAAATATTTGATGTCTTTTTTCAATTCGGAGAAAACTTGATCTAAAGTTATGACCTCCGAGTAATGAATCTTGAAACCACGAGATCATAGCGCGGCAGTCCATGCTGATTTGGAGGTAGCATCATGTTCTGACCCATGTTAGTCGTTGCATTTTTTAATCTAATAAAAATATTTTTGAAAATTTTAAGATAATATTTTTCTATTATTTGAATTTTTAAATATACAGTTAATTAATATCGCTACAGAAGAGTAAAAAAATACACGTAGACTATATTTTCGAAAAAAAATAATGCAAAAATACATTTATTTTTCAATTGAATCCTATTGGAAATAATTGCTATGTATAAGTACACTATTGAATTCTCGTTTAATTTTTTTGTCCTTTTACAGGCTACATTCTGTATATATACGGAATATTTTCTGTTGCCAGGAACATAATACTGATATAACGGTCCACTTCGTGGTGTCATTGCTGCCAGGAAAGCTGGCCAAAGTTGAAGCCGAGGGCATCTATAAGGTGTTCAAGCTTCAAACATCAGTATCCATTTCCAACATGAATGCGTTTGACCACAACAACTGCCTGAAGAAGTGAGTGACACCTTTTATTTCAAGTTTTGTAGGGTTTCGTAGCAAACAAGGAACTCATAGTTTTGCCATGTCCGTCTGTCTGTACGCGGTGCAGCTCAGTAACCGTTACACCTAGAAAGCTGTAATTTGGAATAGGTATACATATCAATCACGCCAGCAAAATGGTATAAAATAATTTTGGAAAAGCATTTGTTTAGAGTACCTCCCCTACATGTGAAAAGGAGATCCTTCTATTTTTTCTTTCAAACCCCAGGGTTTTTTTTAATACCACGTCGGTGGCAAACAAGCGTACGGCCCGCCTGATGGTAAGCGGTCACCGCAGCCTATGGACGCCTGCAACTCCTAGGGGTGTCACATGCGCGTTGCCGACCCTTTAAGAATTTAAAAAAACAATTAACAAGTTCGTGGCTATTTATTATTATAGCAGCTATGTATAATCGAGCTGATATGATGATGGAGACAGAAGGTGGCCATACTAAATTCTTACACTACACAAGATAAGCCTGTCCTGTTTGTGCTTAATGGAACCGTCTCAACGAGTAATTGATGATTGTAAAGGTACAATCGGCCAAAAAAGCTTGTATACCTAAAATTTCTGTCACTAACTTCTGTGTGGTTTTATGTGTTACCTGCTGGGAAATCACTTGATGGTTCCATCGGAAGATCAGCGCTGGTAATCGCGCCAGCGACACGCTGAGATGGAACCATTTCGTGCAATACCCATTGTGACTGTTTTTGTTTCCTATTTCTCTTTTGTTGTATTGTATTGTCACGAATAAATGTTTTCTATTCTATTCTATTCCATTCTTATTAGATACACCTACAACACGGAATTCTTTCTTTTTTTTTTGTTTAAAAGTAAAAGTAAAAGTAAAGTAAAAGTAGTTTATTCTTCAAATTAGGCATATTACATGCACCTATGAACGTCAATAAACTACCACCGGTTCGGAAAAATATACCTCTGCCACGAGAAGAACCGGCGTAAGAAACTCGGCGAGGTGTCATTTTTTCAAAACAATATACATTATATAGTTAAATATAAAATTACATTACTACAAAATAACTTAAATAACAATGAAAAATTATATTTTCGCGATAAATTACCCGTGCAGGACGCTATCACTGCCAAACATCCCTATCCATGATGTAATCGTTTATCTTATAATATGCTCTTGAAATAAGTGTTTGTTTTACTACAGATTTGAATTTAGAATTGCTAAGTTCAGTAATGTGTTTAGGAATTTTATTTTAGAATTTGATACAATTTCCCAAGAACGACTTTTTCGCCTTTACTAGTCTATAGAAGGTTATTTTGAGTTTCCCAGTATTTCTCGTGGCTATTGGTTTATCAGCGTTCGTTGGAAAATTGCCCAAATTCTTCCTAACATACATTATTATTTCAAATATGTATAGGGACGGCAGGGTTAGAATATCTATTTCTTTGAAAAATTCTCTTAATGAATCACGCGACCCCAAGTTATAAATTGCTCGGATAGCCCTTTTTTGCAAAATAAAAACAGTTTCAATATCTGCAGCTGATCCCCATAAGATAAGACCATAAGTAATTATACTATTAAAATAAGCAAAGTAAACTAACCGTGCCGTTGCCACATTGGTAAGCTGCCTTATTCTCCTGACTGCAAATGCAGCAGAGCTCAACCTACTTCCTATCGCTGTTATATGGGAACCCCACTGCAATTTTGAGTCCAATGTAATACCTAAGAATACAGTAGAAGTAACAAATTCTAATGTTTGACCATTAAGTTTAATATTTGTATCTAAGTTTCTGTTTGATGAGTTCGCTAGAGAGAATTTCATACATTTCGTTTTTCTCGGGTTCAATACTAAGTTATTGGCAGCAAACCAGTCAGATATCATGGAGAGGATATTATTTGGTTCAATGAGTTCAGTATCTCTCCTATTTACCTTGAACAGTAATGAGGTGTCGTCTGCGAACATTACAATGCCTGATCGTCGGCTTAACATATATAGCAGATCATTTTCATAAACAAGGAACAGGAATTTAGGGGGGATAATGCTTCACGCATACCACACGGGTGCAGGGGGTTTAATTTAATCGTATGGTATTTATTTACGAACCGTGAGATCTTCGAGAAGACAAGTACGGTTGCCAGTTATTGTTGCACTTTTAGCACCACCCAGGGGTCACGTGTAGGGTAACGGTGGGTACTCCCTACGGACGTGGTGCAACTTCGACCCCTCTTTGTCAAGTGAGTGGGCAACTTGACTGTTAGAAGTTCTCTTACTTGGCTTAACGACTGCTGTCGTAGACAGCAGCCGGGATCAACGGATTAACGTGCCTTCCAAAACACGGGAGCGCTCAGTTAGTAACCACTCAAAGCGGTCACCCATCCAAGAACTGACCTGCGCCCACATTGCTTAACTGGTGCAGGGGGTGACCCGAGTGGTTATGTGGGACTCCCGTATAGGCTGATGAGACCCATAGTGTACCCACTAAAAAACCCGCCATCTGCCGCCTCACCGCCTGGTGGCGAGGTCACGGGAACGCTTGCGCATACATCCGCGAACCCGCCGGCGGCAGCCGCTCCCAAGCGGCTCCTTCGCGGACTCCCGGAGGCCTTCCACGATCGGCACGCCAGATGTTTTGGCGTGCCTTCCTCCTCGACCTCCACTTTGTGCATTAGTCCGCTACTAGGAGGTCATGGGTGCCGAAAAACTTGGATAGAGAAAGTGGACATTTACCACATTTAGATTTAAATTTTTTGATTGAAGCCTTATTAATAATAAAATGAAATTTTCAGGGTAGCTACCTGATAGATAGAGCAAGTTTTTAAAAGCCAATCGGTAATAATTTTTTATGTGATTTTATTTTTTTAAGGGCCCTTGAAGTTGTGAACATACTGGGTAATTTTATCTTTCTTGGCATTTAATTTTTTTTATGCCATTCAAAGATCTAACGATAGTAAATGTTACCATACTGAATTGGCCTATCTATCAGCTTAGCACACAAAAAAATCAAGCATCTTATCGTACGTGGCGATAGGTGAAAAATTAAAAAAAAAATCATAACTCCGAAAATACTAAAAATCGCGGAACATACATGGGGGTGATTCAGATAGCCCTCTAGGTCCTCTACCTCCCAGCTTCAGTATATCACTACTCCTTGGGACAGCCTGCATAACAATTTAATTTTAAATTCAAGCGTGGTGATTATGGCATTTACTCCCCATGAATTTGGGGGAGGCCTTTGTCCAGCAGTGGACGTCCTTTGACTGATATGGTGGTGGTGGTTTTGAAATTAGGAGGGGCGGGCCATGTTGTCGTAGTTTACCTATACGAGTATATGTTTTGCAAAAATGATAGTTCGCCGTATTTGTACGCCGGTTCTTCGCGTGGCAGAGGTTTCATTTTTCCGAATCGGTGGTACCTACCTTATTGACGTCCATAGCCTTATAATTACATAAATAATAATAAATATTAGGGAACATTTTTTTTACACAAATCGAAATAGTCCCATAGTAAGCTCAATAAGGCTTGTGTTTGGGTACTAGACGACGATATATTTAATAGATAAATATGTATATATATATATACTTAAATAAATAGAAAACATCCAAGTCTCAGGAACAAATGTCTCTGCTCACCACAGAAAAAATGCCCTTACCGGGATTCGAACCCGGGACCTCTAGCTTCGGAGGCAGTGAGACTACCAACTAGGCTAAACAGGCCGACAACTTTGCCGACAACAAATTGACTTTACTGAGTTGTCTGACATTATGCATATTGGAGTAAATGCGTCCGTTCCTCAGGTACGACAGCGTGGAAGACATCCTGCGCGAGTGGTTCCCCCTCCGCCTGAAGTACTACGAGCACCGCTTGGAGTGGCTGCAGGGGCAGCTGCAGGCCGAGGCCGACCAGCTGGCCCAGCGGGCGCGCTTCCTGCAGGAGAAGTGCGACCAGCGGCTGGTGGTCGAGAACAAGAATTGGACGGCCGTGGTCCATGAGCTCGTTCAGAAAGGTGCGTCCGACTCTTACAGGAGGAAGCACTTGTAATTTACTCAGTAACATATTTATGCATTAAAACATTCATGTTGCATACATTTTTTTATGAAATCAAGTGAAAACTACTAATCTAGTAAGATAAAAAACTTAAGATGCCGTTTTTTGCCAATAGTCTTCAATATACCTATATATACAGGGTGATTCGGGAGACGTGAGCAAGATCAACACTATGGATTCGGTAGATCATAAGCTACTGCTTCGTGCCACTATTAGTGAAATTAACGTTCATTTATCTTTGATGTTGAAAATAAAATGTTTTAAATTATTTACGAAATTCATGGTCACACTACAATCAGAATACTTCAGTCAAGTGATACGTGTCAAATTTAATGTCATCGGAGTCCGATTACTTTTGAAATATCGTATCTCACTCAATCAAAGTGCTGTCATAACAGTTAGAGGTTTAATTTTTATAAACCAGTTGTTGTAGGGTGACCATGATTGTAGAGAATGAAACTTTCAACTTAACAAAAATTAAAATACAGGAAAAAGGTATGGGTGTTTCACTTAAATACAATGGTGAACGATTCATTGCCATTTACTATGTATGTAGTGTTGGTCCTGCTCAAGTCTCCTGAATCACCCTGTATATATATGTGTGTGTTTTTTTAGAAGTTATGTATATAATGTTCTTAAGGGGTGAAACTTCCGCTGCTGCGGCTCAAATCACTCAGTTTAATCCCTGCTATCACTTTGCCAAGCGGTTTACTTTCATCATAAAGTGCAGCATTTTGTTCACAACAAGTAACACTACACTCTGAACTCTAATTCAAGACCAAAAAAACCACGACATATGTGTTACTGTCAAATATGTCAAAGTCACTTCTCGCATTGTCATGTGAATATGTCAGATGTAGCGAATCGTTTCATATCAATAATTAAATTAATAATAATATATTTCTAGTTGTGGCTACTTTTTTTAATAAAAATATATATATATATTCTTAAAGAAAAGCGAGGTCAAATTATAACAGTCTTTGTATTAGTCTGGTTGACCATTCAAACGTCAAATTAGGTATTCAAAATAAGCATAGAGAAAATAAGTAAGAATAAAGAGCTCACTCCATACATCAGTTTTTACTGTTTATTTCGTAGTCGACATCTAGCGTCAAATAGCGGAATTATCAGAACTGCTACTCGACAATTGACGCCGTGACGAACGAACAATCGAATGGTCAACCATTTTTAGCTGATATTATAACCGGATTTATATATATACAAATTTAATATATATTAATATCAGAGAATTGCCACTTATTCTCAGAAGTCCCCATGACACATATCGGTACATCGGTAGCTTACAGCAATCATTTTAACCGATCTGTCATCAGTATCGGAAAAAGAAGGAAATTTCAGACCTCAGGAAATATATGTAAAATAATAAATTACGTAAATATGGAAGACTTATCACGCACAATTCATTTCCGATGGTGTTTGTGGACCCCTTAAATTAATTCCTTACTTCTTTCCTTGTAAACTTAAGTGATGAACCTACTCTAAATTAGTGAGTTAATGGAATTCTGCTGAAAATAAGAAACATTGTTATATTATATTCTTACCATCCATGGTCTACGGAAACAAGGTGTGCTACAAGTCTACGTCACTGTACAGCCTATACACACACGAACTCACACATCGACTGCCAACCACCGATAGGCTCGATAGCAGTAATGATGTAGGCTTGTTGCACTCGAATATTTTAGGTGCACCTATAGCGATTTGGTTATTTTGTATAGTAACTCGTGTATTCGCTCTAGAAAAGCACCATTTGGTGAATTTTGACAAAAAGTAATGATATCCTATCAAAAATATAAGTGTGAAAATACTGAAAATAGGAGCCAAGTTCAATATTAAGAATATGCGATGCGTGGTTGTCGTCTTACCGACAAAATAATGGAGATATAAATGGGTTCCATTAAGCCGCAATAAATTAGTTTTACTGTAAACAATCTAGTGCCAGACTTGGCACCTTTTCAGATAATCTACGGAACTTGGCACCCATTTAGATCTCATTTCTTTTGTCTGTGAAGACGACAACCACGCTAATATTGAACTTCGCTCCCATTTTCACACTTATGTTTTGATAGGATATAAATTAATTCATTTCCTCCAACTTACGAAATGTCACCTGAATCGAAACGAATGATATGGTCACAACACTGGTTTTAAAACAAAAAAGATGTAACACGTAACTGTTTGTGTGGTGATATGTTATTGTAAAATATTCCAAGACTATGATAAGAAAAAAATGAACATGAGCTTAATCATATAAATTAAAAAAAGTAAGAATAGTTTAAACGTACTTGGAAAGACCCAATGTCATTGATGTTTTTTTAATTAATTTAGATTGATCATGCTCATTTTCATTATATGGGTATTGTGATCTGTCAAATATGTGATCCAAAAAAAATTGCACTGTAGACCCGAAGTGGATATCAATTATCGTGTCATACTTTCTGGCGGTGACGTGTTGTCGAACGGAATTCCAATTTCCAAGTTCATATAACCGAGACCTTTTTAAGTCCCGAGTGAATAGGCATCTTCTGGGTGAGCTCGCTTCGTCGTCGGTCCCATCTTTGCCCCCTGCCTAGATGCTGGCCAAGAGAAATCCTATTTGTAATAAAAAAAATGAATTCACATTAAATAAATGTACGAAAAACGTATGAAATAGTCCGCTGATTTAAAAAAAATGTACGCACTTACAAGAAAACAATGATCAACATGTCACCGCTAGGAAGCATACGAGTACTTTCTGGCGGGCGCTATCTATTTCGTTATGTAGTAGTCTAGTTTTCAACTTTCTTCTGAATCAGAAAATATACACGACAAAAATGTACGAAATTGTACACTAATTAAAAAAAATACTATACGTACCTATAGATAGCGCCCGAATGAAACTTATGCTTCCTAGCGGTAACAGACTGTTCAGTTTTCATGTGAGTACGTGTTGTATTTTTTTTAATTAGTGTACAATTTCGTACACTTATTTGATGTGAGTTCGAATTCCGTGCGATACCGTGTCACCGTCAGCGTATGACACAAGTTATCATATTAAAGGATTGACAAGTTCATGTCTGTTAGTGTGAATTTTTTAATGTTTGTTACTCCAGAACTCCGTCATTTCTGAACCGATTTTGAAAATTATTTTTTTGGTTGTAAATTGTAAGTATCCAAATTGGTCCCGTTTTTGTCAAAACGCAGTTCTGATGATGGGACCCATGAGGAATTGAGGGAACTCCTCAAATCTTAAAGGCAAACATATAGTAATTTTGGTGTTTTTATCAACAAATCGAGCATTTTCATACAAAAACGTGACATTTGATGAAGTGGAACTGCTGATGATGATCAACATGATCTTCAACGACCTAAAGTTTACGTTTGGCGATTTGTTCTCCTAGCTATGTTTGTTAAGCAAGTTCTTTTTTCACGATTAATTTTTGTCATGCTCGAGTTCTGATGACGGGATCCAGGAATCGAGGGAACTCCTCAAATGTGAAAGGGACCCATTGTGATTTTAGTATGTTCATGAACTAATCAAGCATTTTCATAAAAAAGTGATATTTGTTGAAGTGGAACTACTGATGATGATCAGAACGGAACTCCTTAACGACGCATAGTTCACCTGTCCTCTTTGTTGTGTTTGTTAAGCTAGTTAGATTTTCAAGACAAATCATTTGTCAAAATCGAGGGAACTCCTCAATTGTAAAATGAATAGACATAGTGATTTTAGTATATTCATAAACGAATAAAGCATTTACATTTAAATAAGTGACATTTGATGAAGTGGAACTGCTGATGATGATCAGAATGGAACTCTTCAACGTGCATAGTTCACGTTTGGCGATTTGTTCTCTTTGTTATGTTTGTCAAGCAAGCTAGGTTTTCAAGACACATTTTTGTCAAGCTTGAGTTCTGATGGAGGATTCCATGAGGAATTGAGGGTACTTAGTCTTCTACCATTATAGCCATTTTTATTTCATTGTATAGAATCTAAAAGTTCACCATCTAAGTATAATAATCTTTCACCGAACAACCCCATTGAAGTCGGGTTTTTTTCTTAAAAAATATGTTGGCTGTGTTTTGTTCGTTTGACTCAGTCAACAATGAACTGCTTCCAGGCTATGCGCCGGACCCGATCTCCAAGTGGCAGACTCGCGCCTCCCTGATGCGGGGCCTCGATGAGGTGGAAGTTGTGCCCGATTCCGATGAAGAACCGGAGCCGCAACCAGGCGAGTCCGCGGACTTGGGTGTGTACATGTAACCAATACATCAACACGTTCATTGCTATTCTACGCCCGTTGTTGCTTTCAACGCGATGATTCATCAGTGGTAATGAGGAGCCAGAACATAGGAGTCAGTAATCGACCATTAACAACAATCTTACTTACCAAAAAACAGCCGAATTTTTTTCTGGAACAATTCTATGGTTCATGAACATAAGAATTAAAACTATGTAGTATTCAAATAAGTTTGAATTATATTTTACAATGGTAAAACATGAACGGGATTCAGGTAAGTAAGCAACACAACAAACAACACCAGGCGGACTTATCGCTAAAAAGCGATCTTCTACACACTTATGTACCTAGGTTATAGCTGTGGTAATACTCTCTTTTGAGCATATTTTCACGCACAATGTGGATGTGATTTTCTCTCTTTAAATTAAAAATATATACTTAAATAACTTAGAAATCTCTCAGCTAAATTATTCCCGATCGATAGACTTATCTTCTATATATATATATATATTACGCAAAGCCCATCTTTATAATGCCCATCAGATCTACAGTTATGGACCGATTTTGATAAATTATATACCATAGGATTCGTCCCATCCTGCAGATGTGCAATAAGGTCTTAGTTTTTTTAATTTTTGTCCTGGAAAATTAATAAAATGATATTTACGAAAAATCCTGGATGCATAGACAAATATAAGCCTCAAAATAGTGTTCGTTGACGCCGCATACAAGCGAGGGGTCAGCTTACCTTGGTAGAATTGTACGAGGTGTCAAAATTTAGCTTGGTTAACACGTGACCTCCACGTGACTTGGGAACTGGCTATGGTATGATTCCGGATGACATAAAATTAAATATGAACTAAAATGTTCCTGTAAGAAACATCTGGTACAGCAATACAATATAAAAGTTTTGAGTCGAGTAATACTCAATATTATTAACTATAAACGAAAGTAAAATTACTAATTTGTTTACAAGACAATACATAATATTCGGTCAAAGTATTTACAGTTTACATAAATGACAGACGTATTGTGTCAACTTTTTTTTATTATGCTCTAATTATGTCAATATTAAATTGTCATGGTTTATACTTCAAAGAAGTTGATATACAAACCAATGACGTTTCAAATATACGTTCCGTATATCTTGACTGATATTGATATCTGCCAAAACAATGACAAACCAAATTAAACTTTACGTTGTGAGTTACAGAACTGTTTCTGAGTTAATCATAGATAAGTTGCTAAACATTTTGAAAGAGAAGAGGCTAGCTTTGTCTAAGTGTCTCTCTTCCACCTATTTCCATACCAGTAGGGTGATCATAAGCAAAGAAGTTCAATCAATAGACGTTACTTATTGGAGGATTCAGATCAAACCGACGAGAAAAAAATGTTCCACTAATTAATCTTTACGACGCCAATAACGCATTCGAAGTATATGCGCACCATTGATTCGACAAAACGACGAATATATCCGTCATGGTGACGGCGTCCAATGCGATATCAACCTAGATGCATTTTTATTGATAGTGCGCTTAAAAGGTTAAATATATTAACAAAATTAAGACGTCAGAATAGTACATTTCGATGCTAGTGCGGAAAGTATGTCATTTCTCCACGAGTACCGAGGGATGCCACGAGCCGCAGGCGAGTGGCAAGACTCGGGACGAGTGAAGAATGACATTTCCGCACGTGTATTGAACGACGTTTTTTAATACAGTTGCGAAAAAATAAGAAAAACAACAAGTAATATTTATAAAAACAATATCGAATGTTGCCTTTAGAAACTTAAAACATACTTGCAGTAAGTAAAAACGCCTCTTCTTTGACAGACGTTTCGGCAGCTATTCCGTTCCACTCAGACAACTTATTAAGAACGGTTTTTCAATATTCAATATTAAAAAATAAACGTGTTATAATGATGAAGAGGTAAGTAATAAAATATGAAATGTGTATATTTTTCGTATTCTGATATTAACAGTAGGTTTTTATGTTGATTACGACGTTTAAAGGAAACTAATATTTAACACCCAGCAATAAGGAGTCATGCATTGGAACAAGCATAAATTTAAAAAAAATGGAAAAGTGAAAAGCACTAGTGCGCGAAAACCAACTTTCCGCACGCTAAACAGCTACGTAAAGTAGCACTTTTTGAGCAACTGTATTAAAAAAATAATTAAACCCTTTAATTGTCGACAACATGGGAGTTATGACGTACGTTGTCAAAATCACCTTCGTTCTTTAGTTGACGCGTAAGTGTCACTGCCGTTCATAAAGTATGGCGTTCAAGGGGTTAATTTGCTATTTATCAATGTTTGTTCGAGGATGTCAAACGCAAAGTTGAACCCTATAGAAATGCATGTAGGTTGATATCTCATTAGAGGCCATGACGGATATATACGTCGTTGGCTTCGGACCGTTGGTGCGCAATATAGGTACGTTGTTAGCGTCGAAATGGTTAATAATACTCGAAAAGTTTTAACCCAGTTACTTCACTTGACAACATAGACCTCACAACTGTCATGCCAAACCACACGATGGGCCATGATGGGCCACGTACAAGACGCAGTTATGCGGTGGAACGAGATGCAATTTTTTTTTATGATTGACTGACTGGCGATTGGCCTTAGTTTCACCTGATGGAAAGCGATGGCCTTTAATGCATAACTGCGACCTATACGTTGGCCGATAATGGCCCATTGCGTGGTTCCGGCATCAAATGTTAATACCAATATTGCCAATGTCGCATGCATTGTTTTTTTCTAGATTGGATAGAATAGGTTATGAGGATACTTAGAGTATTTCTAAAGAGATCCTATACCAGTACGAGTTCCACCAAGGGGGACGGAAAAGCTCTTACGCACCTAAATTGAGAATTTGTCTTAAACGGCCGGCGCCTTATCATAAACAACCTCTTTAATTTGGGCGGGTATGACGTGGACATGATAGTGAGCCAAATAAAAAGTGGAACTATGACAAAGACTACAAATGATGTATCTCTCTCTGTCGCTCTTATTCCATTTAGTACATGACCTCGGTAGTGGTATTATTATTTGATAATTTCTCAGGGGTACTCTAAGGGAGGGTAGGATAGGAGTCATATCACAGAACATTCTTAATTGCGGAAATGACAAAGACAACAAATGATATATCCCTCACAGTCGCTCTTATTTTAGTAAGTATATGGTATGATCATATCGCTCGCTAACGGTATTATTATTATTTATTATTAGACGTCTTCTCTGGGGTACTCTCAGTTTGCGTACCTTATTAAAGCCTTATTTAGACAAGAGACGCCATCAGCGCACATTACCGAACAAAATATTTTATAAATTGGGGGAGGTAACACACACATAAAAAATATTTTTCTATTACTACGCACCATTACACTGAAACAATCAACGCACACACATTCAAAACAGTAAAATTATCTGATTATTATCAGATGGCCAAATTGACTGAAGTTGCTAAGATGCATATTTTTCATAGAAATTCTCATAGTTAGTAGGTAGATCTTATTTCTTGAAATAAGGCTGACATTTACTGTAAATTTGACGACTAGCCGTGATGATCAAGCACGAATGTTTTTAAATCGACTTTGTAATCGACCTTCCGAATACGCATATTCTATCCCGTGGCTTCGCTTGCATTTTTCGTAGTACGTCGACGCGGCGAAGCCGCGCGGGTAACTAGTATATTATATTGGTTATTTTTATTGATTAATTCCTTGAATATTTTGCGTACATAAGCTTTTAATATAGCTCCCCTTGTATGTTTGTTTGAGTTCCCATCGTATTTTTATTTGAATACTTACTATTTTTACTATATTTATGAAATAGACCTTGAACGTCTTCATGATTTGATTTTTTAACGGACCTAGAAATTCTTGCTTCATATAATTAATTTAAGAAATAATGTTTTCAATTATAAGGCAGCCATTACACGGCCAATCTAGATCGAGATCCGTGATCGTGATCAGTGATCTTGATGCTGATTGACTGTGTAACGTGTTGGATTGACGGATTGTGATATGGATCAGAATTACCTAGATTATTTGAAATTCGCGTCTATGTTCATGATCACGATCAAGTCGATGGATGAGTTTGTTGGCGTAAGAGCTATCAAAATGCCCGCTAAAGCACTCAAATTTGACGTAAACATGCACACACTGGCAGAAATGTAATTAGTGACAGTATTATTAAATATGATTTGACTAAACAGCGATGCAACTGCATGACATCTTGCCCATTAGCATATGTTTCGGTGGGCTAATAATATTTCTCGATTACTAATCACCGCATTATCCAATGGAATTAGAATATGCGTTGGGTAGGTATTGTAAATAATGAAAACATTTATGTTTTTTTTTATTGCTCGTATAAATCCAGTTCCCAATTTGAACATATCATGAAATAAATAACATCTCTGAAGTGCATTTTGAGCTATATCATGTTTCAAGTGGCTTCTGAACCGTTTCTATACATTATGCGTGGCTTTTTCAGACCAACCATTCCAAGGTGAAAGAAAAGCGAAAATGTACAACTACCTGGTGGGTATGTCCATGTGGATGCTTACCAAGGAAAAGAGAATTGAACTACTCAAGCAAAGTGACCAAAAAATTAAAGAACGAAATAAGCTAAGGTAAGTCCAATTGAATATAAAACACAGCTTTATGCTGACTCGATGTGATGTTAGTTATGTTGAGAGCAACCACCATTAGTAGCTTAAGTTAGAAGAAGAATAAGTTATTTATGAGCAGGGGTCGGAATTCTCGTAGCACTTTTGAGCTGTCATAGGGACTTCTCATTTATCGACTTACGATCTACATATTATATCGATACATTATAGAACACAACATGTTGATGAAGATTAACAGTAGAGGTAAACAACAGGCGGTCTTATCGCTAAAGAGCGATCTCTTTCAGATAACTTGAGTAGTTGAAAATGTGAAATAAAGATGGGCAATGAAAACAATGAAAAGTTAATACTTAAGTTCAGTTCAGTGTCTGTGTTTGTTTGTTTGCATTTGTCTATAAAACTACTAATCAAAGGTCATGAGATTGATGGCCAGTACCTACATAACATGATATCATTAGGTACGATGGCAATTCGCGTTTAGAAAAAATGACTAAAATTAATGCCACGTAATAAGAAATCCACAATTTATTTATAAGGAACAATAAAATATTATTGTAATAATACCTATTTCAAATTTCCAAAAAGTTGGCATCCAAAGGTTATCTCGAAGAGATCGCTCATTCGCGATAAGACTGCCTGGTGTTTACTTTACACTTTTAATATTATGTATTTATCGACATATATTTGTATGTCGGAGCTCAAAAGTGCTACGAGAATTCCGACCCCTGTTTATGAGTCTCCTATTTAGCACGCAAAAACATAAGAAATCAACGAAGAAACTTTAGGACACTCACTTAGCAGCGCGTTGTTACGGAATCCGTGTCGCAAATTTTCAGTGAGTGGGGTACTCAACTATACAATCAATTTAATAATTTTTAGACAACGCTTTTACCTAAAAACTACAAAACATCAAACCATGTATATCAAAACAACAAAAAAGTGTGTTGTTCTTTTATAAACGGAAAACACTTGGGAGTTTTTAAATATTCACGAAAATGTGAAGAAAGTCCATATCGTAGTAATGGCGTGATTACTAAGAAATTGTGACAGTCACAGCGCACAAAAAGAACAGCAGTTCACTTTCTTTAGTAAATTCGTGTTAGTAACAGTGCTTGTTTGATTTGTTACGCTGTGACGCCTTACTTGTCACTTATTCTCTTTTAGAATGAGGAACTTTTGAAATTGATATATTTATATGAAATTGGGATATTTTCGAGAATTTAAAAATGTGATTTTATTTAACTTTTTATCCTCTATTTGATTTAATCGGAAAAAAGCTGCTTAAAAAAATGAAATGTTGTCAATTAAGTATGTGTATCGTCGTCTAGTACCCATTGTAGGTACAAGCTTTGCTTTCAACTGCGTAACGTGTTCGATCTGATCGTTTTGGTCATTGTGCTGGGAGGGGAGGACGAGGACATAGGTCTAGCAGTGGACGTCCCTCGATTGATATGATGATGAAATTTCTCGATGGCATCGAACATCTGCTTCCTTTTCCTCAACTTGGCCGACGAGCATCATTTTTCCAAACTATTTGACCCGTGCCAGGCCAAGAGTCCGATTAAACTGAGAAGTCTGGGGCAGGTAGTGGAGAGGTGGGATTTTATATTTAGCTCTTCAAGAATAGAGACGTAGGTGCGTTGCCCCGAATATGAGCATGATGACAGATGACAATACGCATGCGCAGTGTTCTATCTCTCTCTAGTGTACATACACTGCGAGCCCAGACAACCCGGCAGATCGTAACCATGGATCTCTGAGGTAATAACAAGCAACAGATTTTGTATAAACATGGGTCCAACAAGGCAAACAAAGGTATTTTTGTTGTGTTCAGAACATTCAGTATTTGATTACCTTGTAAGAACACATCAACTAAAATTACATACATAAACTCACGCCTATATTCCCAAAAGCTTCTATCAATATGGTTTCGATAATGATGGTCGATACGCTTCGGTGTTGATATCTGTCACTGTCTCAATGCCACTGTTGAGGAAAATTAAAAATAAAACCGGCCAAGTGCGAGTCGGACTCGCGCACGAAGGGTTCCGTGCCAACACCTCCTAATCTACATTTAAAACCATGAAACAATACATTTAATCAAAAATCGGCCAAGTGCGTGTCGGGTCACGCACAGAGAACGGTTTCGTACCGACACCTCCAAATCAAAAAAGGTCGTATCTTCATAGGGAAGTCACGGCACTTACGCCCTTTTGTTTGGGCGAGACAGTTTTTCAGCAATAACTCAAATACCGTTAAACCTATCTTGTCCAAACCAAAAATCGTTGCAAGTATTTATTAATTTACATCATCTCGATTTTTCTCAGAATTTCTAACTTCATAGTTTGGAAATTAGAGAGGGGGACACACTTTTTACCACTTTGACAGCTAATATCTCGCAAACGTTGAATTAAATGGAAAAGTTTTCTAGGAACCTCTATATCATTTTCGAAGGCCTATCCATAAACACCCCACATGCCTATGTGCATTTAACACGTTCACTGCGGCTCATAATAGTGCTTACTTTCAACTAGTGCTGTAAGAGGTCTTTGCGCCTTAACTGTACCATTTCACCGGTGCGGTTAGGGGCCTTAAGACCACTCAAGGAACAAGAATAATAAAATGCTTTGTTTCTCATTAAATTTACATAATATTTGTGAATGATACTTATATAATGGTGCTGCTAAAGGACTGTTTTGTCTTGTTTTGGCTTCGTTCGCCCGAAGTTCTGATGTCAGAATATGGAATAATGACAAAAAATAATTAAGAGGCTTTTAGACCTCTTACAGCACTGATTTTGAGGTACATTTGTATTTACTTCTAGTGATGTTCCTAATAAAAATGCATTTTATCGATAAATCAAAAAACTTTATTATGTAATGTAAGTGAATCACATATAGACAGTCAGGCTTGTTACAATCACGGCAGTAAGATTTAATTTTTACAACTTTTTTATTGATTCATCACATTCGATAGGTACTTATTGTTAATCACTCACTGACCAACAGCACTTCTTGGGTATTTAGCTTAAACACTGAACACAACACAATTGACGCTTACTACTTAAAATGTACGATTTTGACTCACGAGCAAATGCAATACATTACATAGGTACGTTGCTCATAGACGCGTGCACATCACCGGGCCATAGTTCGACTATCATAGACACAGACAGGTGCGCGAAGGGCGGATAAGCCTGTACTACCTATATGAGGTCTTTAGACCCCCTATCCGCACTGGACGCACACTTTTCACTCTCAATGCGATGAGAGGCCTTAAGACCTCCTGCGTGTTTTAAAATGTCAAAATATTCTACGTTATAACAGAAATCGAACCATATATCGGACTCTTTTCTAACTATACAATTCTAAAAGCTACGAGCTCCGCACCAGAGCGAAACCACAATATTTTTGCCCGCACAGTCCGGGAGTACTAGCAGGGGGTCTTTAGACCTTCTATCGCAGTGAACGTGTTAAAAATAATTGACCCCCCTGTTAAATGTATGGAGTGCCCCCCAGTTTAATATTTATTTCAAAATTTCACATCATAATAAATAAATATTAGGGGCATTTTTTTACACAAATCGAACTAGTCCCTCAGTAAGCTCAATAAGGCTTGTATTATGGGTACTATACGACGACATATTTAATAGATTATAACCATACTAACATACACAACATATTTAATAGATTATAACCATACTAACACAAACAAACACATACTATTACTATAATCCACGCATTCCCACTCATTTACATACACACGCGTCATGTACCAAACACAAACACACACTATCAGTATAATCCACGCATTCCCACTCATTTACATACACACACGTCATGTACCAACCAAATAAAGTAAATAAAAATAAATACCATAATAAGAGCTCAATGGTCGGGTTGATCGGCCCCGCGGTAGTATAGATTAGCTACCCAAAATTTTTGTTAGCCATTATTTTTCGTTCAATTCGAGTTTTCCCCACTTGTATATTTTCCTATGCAGTTGTGTTAACATAAGGTTATATACTTATTCTCCGCCCCGTCGTCCGACAGACAAAAGACGCCGGCGCAGATGTGGCGCGAGGACCTGGACGCGTTCCTCGCGCAACTAGACGCGGTCGAGCTCGCGGAGCGCCGCGAGGCGCTCTCCCCTAGACCAGGGCCAAGTGGGACAACCAACAGACGGCAGGTACTTGTTATTTATGTATCATTTATTAGCACTGCCAGGGAACGTCGCACCGCCCCCGACCTATATTTCTTAGGTATATTTTACCGCATCTATCATTATGGTCCGAAACTCTACGCTACGCTCAAAAACCGGAATGGCTGACGTTGGAGTCAAGACCGCCAAGCTGAAATGGGTATGGGCCGGCCACGTCTGCCGCATGCATCCGCAAAGGTGGGCCAAACTAGCCACGGAGTGGGTGCCGAACGATGGGCGGCGACGACGTGGCAGGCCGCGACGGAGATGGCGGGATGACCTGGACACATATCGCGACGATTGGCCAGATATTGCTCAAAACCGGGACGAGTGGAAATCAAGAGGGGAGGCCTTTGCCCAGCAGTGGGACACTTTAAAGGCTTTTGATAAATAATAAATATATATATTTTGCCGATATATTGTGATCGCATTGTGATTCAGTTCGGTTCGCCGAGCCGACGAAGTTAACCAGCTACAGATACATATTATTCGGAAAGAAGACAATTCCAAAAAATCTAAGTACATAATGAAATCGGGCCATGCTCAGTGTAGGGTTCCGTAGCTCCCGATCGTCACATAGTTGTCGGCAGGGCATTCATCC
Source organism: Notocelia uddmanniana (assembly GCA_905163555.1). Taxonomy (NCBI): domain Eukaryota; kingdom Metazoa; phylum Arthropoda; class Insecta; order Lepidoptera; family Tortricidae; genus Notocelia; species Notocelia uddmanniana. The sequence continues at coordinate 75,463,943 of LR991052.1, forward strand.
TCACACCTTAGAACCTAAATGGTCGCGTACTCGTACGGTACGGTTTCAGAGGAACTTCCTCCCTCGGACGCTCCGGTTATGGAGTGAGCTCCCTACCGAGGTTTTCCCGAGAGACTACAGTATATGATTCATGAAGAAAGGTGTGTATAAATTTGTACAGAGTCGGCAACGCGCATGTGACACCCCTGGAGTTGCAGGCGTCCATAAGCTGCGGTGACCGATTACCATCAGGCGGGTCCTACGCTTGTTTGCCACCGACGTGGAATAAAAAAAAGTCTGTGGTCTAAGATCCAAACTATGGCCCAAATTAAAAATCTGAACAGTGCGAAGTAGAATTACGAGAACGTTAGGGGTACAACGCCATCTATCGGCAAATTCGGTTACTAATTTGCACAAGCTAGACAGCGTATGTATGTATATTGATTGTATACAGATTTTTCAGGGGTAATCATATGAACAGATTTTAATATTTATATTTTTTATTTGAAAAAAGAATACTCTCAGTGTGATATCATAGGTAATTAAAGAAAAACAGGCACGCAGTAACTAAGTTCAGAAATATTTTTTTACAAAAACTATACGCTCATCCGATTAAGTTCAAAATATTTTTCCTTGGAAGTCTATATATGGTTTTACTTTCAAGATTTTTAGGGTTTCTTCACCCAAAGGATAAAACCGGACCCTATTACTGAGACTTCGCTGTCCGTATGTCACCAGGCTGTATCTCATGAACCGTGATCGGACCGGCGGGACTCCTCGAACTTGATAGGCACGCATATGCCGAATTCGGTATTTTCTGTAGGTAACCAAGCACAGGCTGTCGGCCGTTTCAGCTTTGGACGCGTAGATCGATGAATCCAGCCACGTAGTCTTCAATTTGTCACTTCGGTCGCGTACGGTGCAGATTCAGAGGAATTTCCTCCGTCAGGCAATCCGGTAGTGCAATCCTCTTCATGGAGCTCTTCATGTAAGCAGTGACTTTAGTCGGCAACGCGCATTTTACTCCCTTGGAGTTTGCAAGCGTCTAAAGGTTGCGGTGACCGCTTACCATTAGTATACAATTATAATAAAAATGTTATAAGATTGCAATTACTTGGTCAGGCCAACAGGAACATGAGCCATGACGCGCGGTCGCGCGCCGCGTGCTGCGCCAAGTCTCGAGCACACTCGCCCGGTAGACCGAGAAGGTCCACCCTCGCACGCAGATCAATCAATATGTTGTAGTAGTTAGTAAAACTCTTTATTGTACAAAAACACGCAACAGATAAGATACCCGAAAGGAAAAAAGTTAAGGCGAACTTATCCCTTTAAGATAGATAGATAGATAGGTCATTTATTTGTTTGCCACATAGTACACATAAGTTATACAAAAAAATGTTATAACACAGCAAACTCAAAACTTAAAAATAATTCACAAATTAAATTCTTAAAAAGCATTAAGGAATTAATAATTGTATGCATTGCAGCAAAACAAAAAGGTTCCAAATCAGTGTGAAATTTTGTTTGTCAGAACTCAAATACATATGACTAGTATAAATACTGACGGACAAATCATACATAAATAAAGAGATCTCTTCCAGTTAACCTTTGAGTAGATGAGAGTAAAATGAATAAAGGTAAACAAATGTAACAACTTGTAAAAAAAGGCACAGGAGATATAATAAACATACAGCCATACACATACATATTACAGGAGAATATAACTTTTATACGTGAAAGGAGAAGAGAAATCGTAACTTCAAGAAAAGGCAAGAAAATTTAAGATAAATTATAACAGGCAAAGTAAAAAGCTACGGCACATTTTTTCGTCCAATATTCCGCAGTGTCTCAAGACGAGAATCTTTGACCAGTGTGTGTTGCCAGTGATGACATAGGTATGGCACTGAAACGTGGTCGCTTACTATGGGCCTCATAAGAAGGCTCAAAGTCACCCAAAGAGCAATGGAGAGGGCTATGATTACATCATGGATAGGGATGTTTGGCAGTGATAGCGTCCTGCATGGGTAATCTATCGCGAAAATATGTTTTCTACTGTAGCATTGTTATTTAAATAATTTTGTAGTAGCTGACATTGTAATTTTATATTTAACTATACAATGTATATTGTTTAGAAAAAATGACACCTCGCCGAGTTTCTTACGCCGGTTCTTCTCGTGGCAGAGGTATATTTTTCCGAACAGGTGGTAGTTTATTGACGTTCATAGGTGCATGTAATATGCCTAATTTGAAGAATAAACTACTATTACTTTTACTTTTTTTTACTTTTTATGCTGGAAGTATCTCTGCGTGATCGCATCAGAAATGAGGCCATCCGTAGTAGAACCAAAGTAACCGACATAGCCCTCCGAAGCGCTAAACTTAAGGGGGCAACTCATTCCATAACTTTACCGAGCGCACTGCAAGAGATATATGACCCTGTGACTACAATTAGAACTATTACGAGACAACCTTCCACAAATCTAGCCCCACAGGTAGCTATAACGCAGTCTGTGGGTCTGGTTTTTTAGTCTCAGACAGTTTCGACGGAGCCCTGCCGTCTATAAAAGAGACGTAAATTGGAAAAAAAGCCGTCAAATAACGAAGTTAGATTGACTGAACAGATGCATACCAACGGTGTCGTTGGATTCAATAATGTCACCCGAGCATGAAGTGCTGTCGTCGCTCTGGATTATAATTTGGTCGATTATCTCAATAATGGCTCAACTGATTTCGACAAATGAGGTGTCATACAAGGTGTGGCCTGTAATAGGAAAAAAATTAAACGGTACACTATTGAGCTCTCCAGCAAATGATATGAATTGAAAAAGAAAAAAAAAAATTTTTTTTTGCAAATGTAGCTTATATGTACTGTTTTACTCTACTGGAGTGATATTAATAACTATTTATTCAAAAAACACAAAATTTTTTTTTTTTTTCAAGAAATATCCTTCGTTTAAAAATGCGACTGCGATTATAGCGTCCTTTAAATTTATTGCTCCTATTACAGGCCACACCCTGTACAAAAGCTGGTTAAATTATAAACAAACCATATTTACCAATTGTATGGTATAATGCATATTTTTTTCTTATGTCAAAAACCAAATAAATAAATACTCCGCGAAATGGTCAATTGTCTCTCCAAATACTTCATATAAAAGCGATAGCTACACTTCAGAATACATTTGAGATTTCAGAAATTGGATCATAAATAACGAAACTACGTTGATGTAGGGAGCGGCGCGCGTGCGCGATTGTAGGCCCGCAGTCCGCACTTACTTACAATATAAATATTTGTAGTGATTCTTTAGTAAAAGCTTATCGGATTTTAACAGATGAGCTAAATTATATAAAAGGTTATTTGACGCCCTACAAATCGTATAAACAATATAAAGTTTATATCCTATATACATACGTATTTTCACATATTCAACAAAGTCAAAGTCAAAGTCAAAGTCAAAATATTCTTTATTCAAATAGGCCTAGCAACAAGCACTTTCGAATCGTCAGTTATAACATGTATTAACATATATATTAATTAATTATTTAGAGCAATTTATTGATGCTATTATTATTCTTCAAAATAAATATTGTTGTTGTAGACATGTCAAAGTAAGAAATTATTTTGTAGTAAAATTCACAATAGGATCGTCAAAAAATAAATAATAATAATAATAGAAAAATATATAAAAAATAGAAATCTAGACAGTTTCTAGAATAAAATCAAAATATCAAAAAAAAAGATCATATTAATATCTAACGCCATAATGATTAATTCATTAATATTTCAGTCACAATTAATCCCACGGTGTTTTATCATTCATGTAGTCATGTGTGCTATAATATGCTTTCGATATGAGTTGACGCTTTACATAATTTTTAAATTTATTAATAGATAATTCAGTTACATTTCTTGGAAGCTTATTATAAAACTTCACACCATTACCCATGAATGATTTTCTAATTTTCTGTAGGCGAGTGGTGGGCACCGCGAGTTTGTGTTTATTTCGAGTATTAATATTATGTATGTCACAGTTCTTCCTGAAATTTACAATGTTTTTATGTACATACACAATATTATCATAGATGTATTGACAATGCAATGTCATTACATTAATGTTCTTGAACTTATCTCTAAGTGAGTCTCTATGGTTCATTTTATATATTGCTCGAATAGCCCTCTTCTGCAGAACAAAAATGGTATTAATATCTGAAGCACTGCCCCATAGTAAAATACCATACGACATAATACTGTGGAAGTAACTAAAATATACTAATCGAGCTGTCTTCACGTCTGTCAGTTGGCGGATCTTGCTCACGGCAAAAGCTGCAGAACTCAGTCTATTCGAGAGATTAGCAATATGGGGACCCCATTGGAGTTTGGAATCTAATGTTAATCCAAGAAAAACTGTACTATCCACTAGTTCCAATTCCTCATCTTTCACAATGACACTTGTTTGATTGTGCTTAACGTTAGTCGTGACAAACTTGATACATTTGGTCTTTTTCTCATTTAACAATAAATTGTTGACATTGAACCAATTAACTACTTTAGAAATAGCATTGTTTATATCTATATTAGCTTGTTGCTGTCGTTTGACTTTGAATATAAGAGAGGTATCGTCTGCAAACAATACTATATCATGGTGGGTCTTTACGAGGTATGGCAAGTCATTTATGTAGATAAGGAATAGGAAAGGTCCCAATATTGATCCCTGCGGTACACCCATCGAGACCACTGATCCTGGAGATCGCTGTCCATTCACATCGACCCTTTGTATTCTACCATATAGATAAGATTTTAGCAAATTCAGTGCCGATCCTCTAACTCCATAGTAGTGCAGTTTCCTGATTAATGTTTCATGACATACGCAGTCGAAGGCCTTGGACAAATCGCAAAAAATACCTAAGGCATCCTGTGACTCTTCCCAGGCATCGAATATATGTTTAGTTAGCTCAACAGCCGCGTCGGTTGTCGAGCGACCCCGCGTAAAACCAAATTGCTTATTATGCATTAAATTGTTTGCATTAAAATGTCTTATTAATTGGGACAAAACTAATTTTTCAAAAATTTTACTAAATGTTGGCAGCACAGATATTGGTCTAAAATTAGTGGGGTCAGAAGTGCTACCTGATTTAAATAAAGGAGTTATTTTACTATGTTTCATTAGATCAGGAAACTCACCGCAGTCAATACTGTTATTAAATACAACTACCAAGTCAGGCGCTATGACTTCTATTAGAGATTTGACAGCATGGACAGAGACTCCCCAGAGATCACCAGTTTTTTTGACATTAATTGATTTAAACGCCTTTATTACATCTGGGGTACTAACATACTCAAAATGAAGATTTCCACTACATTCTGAGGCGTTATCTTTTAACAATGTAACGGCAGACGAAGGTGAAGAATTTAATGTCTTTGTTGTGGATACTGGTATCTCAGTGAAAAATTTTTCAAATTCTGTTGCTACTTCTAAACTTGAATCTATAATTATGCCATCAATTTTTAGTTTAAGATCATTCATTTTGTGCTTTGATCTACCAGTTTCCACATTAATTAATTTCCATGTTGTTTTGATAATGTCCGAACTATTTGTAATTTTCTGGCTTATAAAATTACGTTTAGCTATATGACAATCTATTTTAAATTTCTTAGAATATTGTTTGACATGTTCCTTAAATTCATCACTCATATTAAACCGGCGTTCCTCATATAAAGCATACAGTGCTTGTCTACGTTTATGTAAGTCCTCAGTAGCCCACTCACTAAAAACTGATGTCCCACCAACCACGACCGATTTGGATGTAAAAATCGCATTATAATGTTTCATAAAAGTGTGAAAAAATGAATTGTACATTTCGTTTGGACTCATATCGGAAGACAGAAAGGGTAGCGCCTGGACTAGACTTTGCTTCATTCGTTCCATACGGCCCGTGGTTACTGGTACAATAGTTATTTGTTTCCTCAGGGTATTTCTTCTTAATGTCTCAAATACCATTAATTGACCTAAGTGATCTGATTCTAATTTACTGATTACACTTTTAGTGATTGGAACAATATTAGTGAAAATGTTATCTATACAGGTGGCGCTTGTAGCAGTGACTCTAGTAGGCTCCGTAAATATATGACTCAAATTACAAGATTTGAAAAGATTCAACAATCTGATACTTGTTGTTGAATTTTCTAAAATGTTTACATTGAAGTCTCCGCATATAAGTAATTTCTTACTAGAGAGTGATATTTTAAGTAGCACGGATTCCATTATGCTTTCAAAAAGGTCAAAATTACTTAATGGCGGCCTATACACACAGACAACAATAAATTGCTCTAATTCTACTGCACTTATTTCTATGGTCCGTTCAACAGACAAGGATACAATGTCCTTACGTTCCTTAAATTTTAATTTATTATGTAACAAAACAAGTATGTACCGTGTTAAAAGAGAAAAACATAAAAATAAAATACGGCCAAGTGCGAGTCGGACTCGCGCACGAAGGGTTCCGTACCAGAAAAAAAAACGCCAACAACTACTCTGTTGTATGGGAGCCCCCTTACTTATTATTATTATTTTAATTTTAGTATTTGTTGTTATAGCCACAATAATAATATTTAAGTAATTTACATTGTATTTTATAATTGTATTTTTATTCTTATAATTTATTTGGTTTTAGTATGATTATTATTTAAATATAGTGAAAAAGATTTGACGATCATAATATAAAGTCGTATAAATTGACTTAGGATAATTTATATTGTATTTTTTATATTATGAAATAAATAAATCTAAATCTAAATAAAAATACATAATCTGTACAAATTTCAACTGTCTAGCTATTACGGTTCTTGAGATCTAGCTCGGCGAGTGGTAGCCATGAAATAGAGCTAAAATATCAGGTTTTTTGTGTGGGAGCCCCACTTAATTATTATTATTATTATGTTTTTAGTATTTGTTGTTATAGCCGCAACAGAAATACACAATCTGTGAAAATGTCAACTGTCTAGCTATTACGGTTCTTGAGATACAGCCTGGTGACAGACGGACGGACGGACGGACAGCGAAGTCTTAGTAATAGGGTCCCGTTTTTACCCTTTGGGTACGGAACCATAATAGATTTTTTTTTTGGACACAAGTGGTTACTGCAGATGCTCTAAGGAAGAGTTCTTTAAATTTACTGCTCCTATTACAGGCCACACCCTGTATAATTTATTTCGAATGAAGTACCATGCGGTTTAAAGTGGGTTTAAAAACAACTAATTTTAGATACTTCAAAGCAGTTTAAAGAAATACAATACACTTATATATTCGCTGTGATTTTTTTAGGGGGATAATCTTTTTTTATTTATTTCCTCACAATCGAAGTGAAAGAAGAGTGCATCACTCTGGTCTAAAAGCAATATTAACCTTCGAACTATCATCACGTGGTAACTTGGCTCATTTTGGACCCTTATCATACAATCTACTATTTTGCAGATTTATTGACCAGTTATTTTGGAGCGTTTCAGGTTCTATCATTTAGGTTTGACTTGACACGGTCTTTGTGTTGCAGCGGACGTCCGAGCCCGCCGAGCCCGCCAAGCCCGCAAAGCTCGCAGGACCCGCCAAGCCCGCCAAGCCCGCAGAGCCCACCAGGCTCGCAGGGCCCGCCAAGCCCGCAGAGCCCACCGAGCCCGCCGAGCCCGCAAAGCTCGCAGGGCCCGCCAAGCCCGCAGAGCCCGCCGAGCCCGCCAAGCCCGCAAAGCTCACAGGGCCCGCCAAGCCCGCCAAGCCCGCAGAGCCCGCCAGGCTCGCAGGGCCCGCCAAGCCCGCCAAGCCCGCCGAGCCCGCAAAGCTCGCAGACCCCGCCGGGCTCGCAGGGCCCGCCAAGCCCGCCAAGCCCGCAGAGCCCGCCAGGCCCGCAGAGCCCGCCAGGCTCGCAGGGCCCGCCAAGCCCGCAGACCCCACCGAGCCCGCCAAGCCCGCAAAGCTCGCAGAGCCCGCCGGGCTCGCAGGGCCCGCCAAGCCCGCAGAGCCCGCCGAGCCCGCCAAGCCCGCAAAGCTCGCAGAGCCCGCCGGGCTCGCAGGGCCCGCCAAACCCGCCAAGCCCGCAGAGCCCGCCAGGCTCGCAGGGCCCGCCAAGCCCGCAGAGCCTACCGAGCCCACCGAGCCCGCAGAGCCCACCGAGCCCGCCAAGCCGACCGGAGCCGAGGGCGTCACTCGCCCGGCCCGGGCTCGCCGCGGCAAAACCAACATAAAGGTCAGCTTTTATTGCTTTTGTTTCCCACTTCCTCAACAAATCTCCACAATCTCCTGGAGGCGATATAATTAGTAACGAACTGCTAAAAGGAACTGAGATTGCCTTAATAAGCACAGCCAAAAGAACAATTATTTTTATGTGTTTAGGTTCGATGCCTTGACTTTTTAGAGCAATCAATAAAGCACTATGTTTGATCGAGTCGAATGTTTTACTGTAGTCTATGAAGCTCAGGTAATATGTTTGTTTGTATTCATTGCATTTTTCAATCAATTGTTTCATGACATGTATGTGGTCTATAGTGGAGTAATTGCTTCTAAACCCTGCCCCTGCTTGTTCTTTTGGCTGTGCTTATACACACTTGCCGACTCGCTGATTAGCTATGGTCTTATTGTTTATGGTCGAACATTTATAACAGGGTACACAGGGTAGGGACAGTGCGGCCGTTAGGAGCAGTTGTGACGTCATCGGTAATAAGTAGTTGTTCGGACGCAGGGTTGTACAAAACGTCTTTCTTTGTTTTGACATGTGATTAGCATCATTCCTATATTATTCGTTTGAATACATAGATAAAAATGCGTGTCTAAGTAAATTAATGAAAAAAACCGGCCAAGTGCGAGTCGATCTCGCGCACCGAGCGTTTCGTACAAGTAAAAAAACTGATTTATTAATGTACTGGTATTTTCTGGTAAAATATACGTAATGATAAACAAATCACTAAATTTCAAGTTGATAAGTCAACGGGAATTCAAAAAATCTTCGGAACAAAATGTTTGACAGACGGACACGCGAGTGACAGAAATAGGGCTCCAATTCCTCCACATCCCAAACATTCATGATCTAAGTACATATATTCTATTCAAGAAAGAGTTGTTTAATTTTCTAGTTAAGAAAGCATATTATTCCATAAAATAGTATTTAAATGATTACGACATAAAATAATGAACTACTATATTACGAACTTCATTATTAAGTATATATTTTTCATAATAAAAAATATTATTATCGTTAATTTCTATTTTAAAAATAAGTACTAAGTGTTTTAGGTATTCAAGGTACAACGTGCTCTTACTTGATCCGTTCCTATGTAATTCATACCTAATATTACACACTATTATAAATAGACTCAAGTGGTCGGCAATATTTATGACTTGAAACATCCATAAACATAACAATGACGGTCGTAACTTGACTTAATTTGTCGCGTGAAGTAATTGCCGGCCTGACTTTACGTTAAACGTGTTGCCGCGACGGCGAGGCGGCCCCGACTGAGAACGGCGGAGACCGGCCGACACGTCAATCATTTAGCGCGTAGCACAAGCGACCGCGCACACATCGCCGCGTGTATGTGTGCGTGAGACGCGGATGTACCTTTTGTATGGAGTGTCCTTACCCGGTATACCCTGTTTATAACGTACATTAATGATGTCAAGAAATTACAAATTCGATTAACAAAGTTCCTAGTTAGCACAAAAGTTAAGAAAAACTGCAACAAAGAATATGAAAAGTTGGTTCCCTTATGTAACATCTTACCAGTAGATAAAAAAGTTGAATATTTTATAGGATTAGAGCATTATTATAGTGACGCTCACAAAACAAGAATTTGCAATAAGTATAACACAAGAAGTGTAAGAGAAAGGAAATTAGTACATAATTAAACAACAAATTATTATGGCGAAAGAACGTCGAAATATGTAGTACCAAAAATATTCAACAAAATTAATATACTAAGGCAAAGTCCCAAAGTAGGTAAAACTGCAGCCTGATTGCGTAACTTATTGTTCTAACGTTAGGCATATTTTAATGTCATTTTTTGACCCGACGGCAGCTTGTCAAAAATTCGCACCGCGTAACTCCGTCCGTACGGTTTGAGATGAGTACCGTTCACAAGGTGAATGAGACTCGCCGTTTTGTTATTGCAAAGGTGATAAAATGAATGAATGGTTTACTCTTACAATGTGTTGCACAAATTTGCTATAGTAATACATCAAATCAAAGCATTTTGTTTTCATTTCTGGGAAAAATAATGTTGATAAATAAACACACGCTAGTATGTTTAAAGAAATAAATTAACCATGCAACCAAAAATCACAAAACGCACTATTAAAAGCAGCATATGAATCAAAGACAATTGTAAATTTTGGTGAAAGTAATTTATATAGTACTTATAATTTTAAATTATATTCATTTAGTGATAGTATATAAATATAGGTAATATAAAAATAAATTTACCAGTTATATTGCATCAATAATAATATATCATTTAATGATTAAATGCCATCTAGTATGAAATAGCAGAACTTTATGAAAATTAATGCGCTTGAATCTCATAATATCGACATCTAGTATACAGTAGGAAAACTTTTTGACAAAAAATAATGTTGGCTCTACACTGAAGGCTAAACCCTCGCAGAATTACAATTTGAGAACTGTTATTTTAAAATACAGCGTATAATTGCATATTGTAAATTTATGCTGAAATTGTACATTCATCAATATATTATGATTGAACTGTTCTTATATCAGCGTATACTGGCAAGTCTTTCATGTCAGCCCAAAAAGGGGAGAAATTAATTAATTGTAGGTATGGTAATCCTTGTTTTACCGTTTTTGTTTCCGTTTATTCCAGAAGTCTCGTGGAAGAAGCACCGTGGTGGAACTAGTGAGACTTATTGCAAACAGTTCCGTTCCGAATGTTTGGTTCTGACGCTGTATGGTCGCAGTTCTACTAACATTCCTCCTAGATTCGCTTGATGTCGTACTAGCTACTACTTTGTATCGTTGACGGAACTATTGGGAAAATAAGTCTCACCACGGAACTTCTTCGACGGGAGTTAGTATAGCTCACCACTCTGCACTACAAACTGAGAAAATCTTTGATGACGGCAAAGCCAAAATAAAAGGATTAGATATAAGTTTGGCAGTCTGGCAAAAGTCTTGAATTTAAAAAGTGGCAACACTATAGTGTTTTCCCTTTCAGATCAATCTAAGAAAAAGGGACGATACTACAGTGTTGCCACTTTTTAATATCAAAACTTTTTTGCCAAACTATAAAGGGTGTGGCCTTTAATAGGAGCAAAAAATGTAGAGCATCTGCAGTAACCTCTTGTGCAAAAAAATATATCTTTTTCACTTGGTAGAAACGTTGCGCTAAAGTCATGACCTCCAAGTAATGGATCTTGGCACCATGAGATTATAGCGCGGCAGTCACTGTTGATATTGAGGTAGCATCTAGTTATAACTCATACTCGTTGTTGCATTTTTGGTTTAAAACGATATTTTTGGCATTTTTTTCAGAATCACAATCAGAATCAAAGTACATATAGGATACATTTGCGAAAAAAAAACTTTTTTTTTTCAATTAAAACCATTTGGAAATAATTGCAGTAGGTATCTTATATATCCACCGCACTCCAGGGACGCTGCTGCCCATCCCCCGGTGGTCTTGGTCGTAGTTTTAGGACATACCCGGGTCCTACTGCGATCGCCAACCCGCATGCCAAGCGTGGCGATTATGCCATTTACCCCCCATGGAATTGGGGGAGGCCTATGTCCAGCAGTGGACGTCCTTCGGCTGATATGGTGGTGGGTGATGATGGTGGAAATAATTGCTGGGGAGCTCAATAGTGTATCGTTTAATTTTTTATTCCTATTACAGGCCACACCTTGTATATGGACACTGTGAAGTGGATAGTTGTCCGAACTATTATTCTTACAGCGGCTTATAGGAATTACCACTATTATCTCGGCTTGGAAGAGAAAATAATATAAAAATGTCCTAAACTTTCCCCAAAAAAAATAAAACAAGCATCTTATTTTTAAAAAAATTTAATCAAAAAATATCAACGCAGTTTTGAATATTCTCTATAGTTCAGTCAGATCAGATATTATTATACGTACAACTGTATCTATATTATTGGCAAGGATCTGACAAACTTCCGAAGAATCGAAGTTCAAATTGTGTGTAACCGTGCCTAGTTATTGTTTGCTGGCTCTTCTTCATTGGTCTGTAAAATCATTTTCAGCGCGATCATGGTTTGCGTTCATACATTTTCATCATCTGAAAATGGATGTAGAAGTGATAGCAGCTGCTGCTTTGTAGCGCAGTAGATATGAACTATTTTGGTGCTGCTCACCGCGGCGTTGGGCGTAAATGGATTTCGAATATTTGCTATGCATATTGCAATGTATCCATCGGCGCCGCTCAAACGCATGTAGTTGTAGCAAAGTTAGTCTAAATACAGATATATTGCGTGCCATGCGTAAGCTCGGAGTAGAAAAACATGCTACCTTAAAATAAATCCCATCAAAAACATAAATGTGAAAATGGCAGTCAAGTTCAATATGCGATGCGTGGTTGTCGTCTTCACTGGTAAAAACATTGATATCTAAATGAATGATAGAATAAACGAATGAGGCATTTATTCGAAACACAGACACAACAACATTAACATATAGTACAAAATATGGCAACAAAGGTTACAATGCTGCAAGTGTTTCAGAATAGGATAACACGCAGCACAAAGTGTTACGACACTGATTTTTAACGTACACGAAAATACAAACACAAAACAATACAAAACATAAATGGGTGCCAAGTTCCGTAGATTATCTGAAAAGGTGCCAAGTCTGGCACTAAATTGATTACCATAGAGCTAATTTACTGCGGCGTAATGCATTTTGAGCTTTAACTTGCCAATTTTCTTAAATATCCAACAGCTTTCATGGTATTATAATATACAGCATAGAAAACTGCCGCCGCTTCAGCGCGTGTAGTAGTCGCAAACGCGTAGTTAGCGCTCTACAGATATGTTGTGTGCCACGCGTACGCTCGGAGTAGAACCACAAGCTACCTTAAAATAAATAAAAAGATAAAGCGTTTATTTCAGACCTAATCGATCCATAGTGGGTTAGTTAACAATATTATCTTATTTACTATGTTAATTTATATTTAAATTTTAATTATAATGGACAGCAACATAAGTCTATCGACACTAATAATTATATTGCTCTCCCTATTGTAACCTCTATCCAGTATTTAGCGAATGGACAGTCAAGTCGCTCTGCCAACTCCCTTATGAGGCTTTTGCTGCTACATCGTACTCTCCTTAATAATGAGGCTATTCTCTTCCTCCCTATCGCGTAGAAGTCGTTTGTTTGCGCCTCCGCGACCATATCCGACGCGCTACAGTGCTTCGGCAACCTCAAAAGCATCCTCATAGTGTTATTATACTGGACACGAAATTGTATGATAAGCCTTGTGTGTAAAACTACGTTTATCCCACTAGTTCCATTAAGTTGTCCCATCATGGGACAACTGAGACGATTACATCCCAGCAGTCCCACGGGACAAGTGGAACTAATATTTTTATCATATTGTTGTCCCATCAGATAGGTAGGTTAGGTTCGTTAGGTATTATCAGATGCCCGAAGGGCAAACTGCGCAGAAATAGGAGCTCCGCGGGGCTGCGTCAATTTTAAGGCAGAGTGAAGTTAGTCATTTCAATACTTCGACTAAATTCTATTTCGACATTTTTATTCATTCGAGCGCTCGTGGCCCAGCGGCGCCCGCGAACCGCGTGCAGTATGCGAGGTTAAGCAATGTGGGCGCAGGTCAGTTCTTGGATGGGTGACCGCTTTGAGAGGTTACTAACTGAGCGTTCCCGTGCTTTGGAAGGCACGTTAAGCCGTTGATCCCGGCTGTTATTTATGACAGCAGTCGTTAAGCCAAGTTAGAGGCCTTCGGGCGGCTTGAGAACTTCTAACACTCAATTTTCCCACTCACTTGATATAGGGGAGTCGAAGTTGCACCACGTCCGTAGGGAGTACCCACCGTTACCCACACGTGACCCCTGGGTGGTGCTAAAAGTGCAACAAAAACTGGCAACCGTACTTATCTTCTCGAAGATCTCACGGTTCAAAAATAAATGCCATACGATTATTACCCTTGTTAAGTTAAGGCTCAAAATGCATTAAGCCGCAGTAAATTCGTTTTACTGTAAACAATGTAGTGCCGGACTTGGCACCATTTCAGAGAATCTACGGAACTTGAAACCCATTTAGATCTCAATTATTTTGTCGGTGAAGACGACAACCAAAGAATGGGAGCCAAGTTCAATATTAAGATCGCATATTCTTAATATTGAATTTGGCTCCCATTTTCACATTTATGTTTTTGATGGGATATGGTTACTTTTTATCAATCTTCGCCAAATGGTGCTTTTTAAGAGCAAATGCACGAGATACTATACAAAATACCCAAATCGCTATAGGTGCACCTCAAATATTTGAAGAGTTCCCTCGATTTCTTCAGGACCCTATGATCAGATTCTTACTTGATAACTACGGGACCACCCCTAAAGTATACCGTTTTAAACAAAAAAATAATTTTCTAAATCGGTTAATAAATGACGGAGTTCTGAGGTAACTAGCATAAATAATAATAATATTAAAACTAATAAAAAAGTCACTGTTTTCTGATTTTTTCTGGTGTGCAAACACAATTACCAAGCTTTATGCCAAATTTCAGCTTCCTAGGTTACCTGGAAGTGAGTTAGGTTTTTGATTACTAGTCAGTCAGTCAGTGGTAAAAAAGCCGTTTTTTGAATTTAATATCTCTATAACCATTAGACCTATATTTATGAAATTTGAGGTTCTAGTTGTATTAAAAGATCTTAATACATGTACCAAATTTCATTCTTTTATGTTAGATAGATTTGGAGTTATTGGGGGATCAAAAGTGGCTCCAAACGGTTCGTGTAAAATAACACACGGCTGCTATCCGCCAGTTCCTGGGGTGAATACACGGCTGCTGTCCGCCAGTTCCTGGGATGAACTTGGCTGGACACGCTGCCGCGTGTCTAGATGGAGATGACATATAGACAATCTTTCATTCTTTTCAAAATTCCACTACTTACTACAAATGCAGGATGGCTGAGTAGGTGACCACTGGCTGCTTATCACGTACGTGGTTAACCCTTGCATATTTGAATGAAGTGATCACTCAGACGCCAAGGTATCAAAAATTGATGTAATGTTTAAACCAATATAATTTTTAAGAAAAAAAAACCGACTTAAAGGGGGGAGACCGGTGAGAGATTATTATACTTAGATGGTGCACTCTTAGATTCCATATAATAAAATAAAAATGGCTATAAGTATGTTTATAATGGTAGAAGACTAAGTACCCTCAATTTCTCATGGAACCCTCCATCAGAACTCAAGCTTGACAAAAATGTGTCTTGAAAACCTAGCTTGCTAGACAAACAAAATGAAGAGAACAAATCGCCAAACGTGAACTACGCGTCGTTGGAGAGCTCCGTTCTGATCATCATCAGCAGTTCCACTTCATCAAATGTCACTTTTTTGAATGAAAATGCTTGATTATGATAAAAATTAATCGTGCAAATAGAATTTGCTTAACAAACACAGCTAGACGAACAAATCGCCAAACGTGAACTTTTCGTCGTTGAAGAGTTCTGTTCTGATCATCATCAGCAGTTCCACTTCATCAAATTTCTCATTTTTGTTTGATAATGCTCGATTTGTGGATAAAAACACTGAAATCAATATATGTTTGCCTTTAAGATTTGAGGAGTTCCCTGAATTCCTCATGGTCCCATCATCAGAAATCGAGCGTGACAAAAATAATCGTGAAACTAGAACTTGCCTAACAAACACAGCTAGGAGGACAAATCGCCAAACGTGAACTTTTCGTCGTTGAAGAGTTCTGTTCTGATCATCATTAGCAGTTCCACTTCATAAAATGTCACATTTTTGTATGAAAATTTCTCGATTTGCTGATAAAAAACACAAAAGTCACAATATGTTTACCTTTAACATATGAGGAGATCCCTCAATTCCTCATGGATCCCATCATCAGAACTGTTTTGACAAAAACTGGACCAACTTGGATATATACACTTACAATATAGTTTTAAAATCATTATTATTATTGTCTACTTTTTTTTAGTTCTGCAATTCTGTTTTGAAAACATTATAATTATCATTGTCAATTTATTTAATTGTATAATTCATGTGTTGACTTGTAAAAGTGCCCTTGTGGCCTATTTGCAGAATAAAAAATTTTGATTTTGATTTTTTGATTTTGAATCAAAAAAAGAATTTTTTAAATCGGTTAAGAAATGACGGATTTATGGAGTAACAAACATTAAAAAAAACATACAACCGAATTGACAACCTCCTCTTCTGAAATCTTGAAGTCGGTTAAAATCAAATCAAAACATTCATAATTGTTTTTTTTCATGATAAAAGTACACCTTCACTCCGACCTTTTTAGTGCTTTGGCGTGGTGGGCACGACAACATACGACTACGAGTACTATTCAGCTAGTGCTGGATTTCAGACGGCCGAGAGTAGCGAGGATAGGGATACGCGGCCTGCAGCCCAACGTTTCTCGCCGAGATTTGTATAGTGCTTTTCTCAAACATATGTATGCATGAAATAAAAAAATTCACCACTCAAAAACCAAGTTTTACAAATGCCATTTTGACATTAAAATAAAAAAAGATACTTCCTGTACTAGGCCTTCAATTTTGTATGAAATTCCTTTACAGTTCTCCCGAGTTGTTTCGCCTGCAACATGATACATTAATTTTCATTGCATGTTTGAGAAAAATAATAAATAATATTGGTTAACGTACGCAATTTTATTTTAAACATTATTTTTAAATACAGTTCGTGTCATCCAGCGGCTTCCCGCGAGTGATCCTACGAGCATGCTCGTATAAGCATGCCGAAGTGCCGTTTTTTTCCTTTTGAGGTACGGAGCCCTAGAAACTACGAGTTGACGAAAATTATCAAATCAAACTAAAAAAGTTCGAAAGTTCTGTTTGCAATTTCCTTGTCTATTCTTCATTTATTCAGATCAGCGCTGGTAATCGCGCCAGCACAACGCTGAGATGGAACCATTTCGTGCAATACCATTATTACTATTTTTACTGTTTCTCTTTTGCTGTGTTGTATTGTCACGAATAGGAAATATACCTATATGTTTTCTATTCTATTTATGCTCTCATTGTGAACATTTTATTAAACAATCGTAATTCTGCCCAATTATTTTCACTACATCGCGTCATTCACTCAGCACGTATTATACTTCTTATAATTATACTTCTTGGAGAGGTAGAACACAGCAAATGGTAGTCTTACTCATATTTGGAGCAACGCAACTGAGGATAGCAGAACTTATTCAACTCTGTAAGTACGTGGTGTTGTATTCCTGAAGATACCCTCAAAGCATAAAGACACCAGAGCTCCCGAGTATGCGCGCTGCGATGAGTTGAGAGACACCTACGGGTACCAATGGCAAAGTTAACGTGGTTAGTATTAAACTAATAACTATTATTAGTCCAGTCAGCGTTATTAATATAACGCTCCACCCTCCTGCTAAATGGCGAAGATAACCGCGTGTTAGTGAAAAGAGGATTCTCAAATCCACCATTTCGCGCCATTGAGAGGAATCTAATGACGTATCATTCATCAAAATCGGTTAAGCTGTTAAGTAGTTACGAGTGGACATAGGAACAGACATACATACATACAGACCAAAGACATAACCCTACTCCTTTTGGGCTTTGCGGTAGTCGGGTAAAAAGTGGTCGTGGGTTCCAATCCCGATTCGTACCAGCGGGATATCATTTGATACCGTTAGCTTTTTAGTGAAGGAAAACATCTTGGGGAAAACTACATACATCTGCCAATAAATTCCAAGGAGTATGTGAAGTCTCCAACCCGCAATGGGCCAGCGTGGGGATTATTGCTCTATCCCTCTCATTAGTGAGAAAGCCCGTGCCCAGCAGTGGGACGTATTGTCCGTCCGCCTGCCAGCTACGGTGTCTGCTTACCATCAGGTAGGCTGTAAATGTTCCGTAGTTGCTAAATGAACTTACTCTAAAAAAATCCATAAGCAAAAGAGAATACTCTCGCAGCATTTCATACGTCTTTTACTACGAAGGGAAGACTTTTTACGATAACTCAAAAACAGCTTCACTGATCATGGCCGCTACAGTTTTCGTTGAAATTCTTTATTAGGCTTTACTTTCGTGTTTTTTTTAAATATTTTTTAGACCCATAGTTCAAAAGTTAGAGGGACACATTTTTTTTTGTATTTTTGAGTGAATATTTCCGAAAATATTAAATTTATCAAAATTGTTTGATAAAGACTTCTATTCATTTTGAAAACCTTACCAACAGCACTCCACACAATACTTACAAGGGTTACAGAAAAAAATATTGATTTATATATCCATACCAAGTTGCAGCTTTCTAGCACTAACAGTCCCAGAGAAAAGCCTGGGACAGACAGACAGACAGACAGACATGGCGAAACTATAAGGGTTCCTAGTTGACTACGGAACCCTAAAAACGGAATGTTTAAGTTATCGTTTCAGCACGAAAAAAAGAAACTACTTAATTAAAAATCTTAAGCAATTCAAAAAATATAAGGGTACTTAACTAAGTGCGCCATTTTCAATTGAAACTCCGTCAAAAGATAGTGTACTCGTAGAACGTGCCTCCGTCAAAAAATATTGTAGTAGCACGTGATTAGCACTTAAACAATGTAGCCAAAGCTGTGGGGCAGAAAATAATTTTATGTAGAAATCCTTATAGCTCACCACTATAGTGGCATGATTATGATTGCGCCCCGTACATAGTAGCTCTGCGACCTGCGTTGGTGTAAAATATCATCAGACATGGAAGGTTTGATATTGGAAGATTAGCTAAGGCCGTTGGGATGACTGTAGACTACTAAAACCCGCTCATCAGCCAGCAAACGGATTCGAGGTGAGCACTATCTTCTTTCGTTACAAGGGTGAGTTTTACCGCGTGCGTCACCTAACTGCCTGCAAAATGGTACCAACGCATAAGTGGGAGGGCCTAATTGGGCTCAAAATGGCGTTGTGGTATTGAAATGAGCTTCAAGCTTTCAAAGATGCTCATCTCATCAAGTTTGATTTGCGACGTTAGGTATATACGAAATCGCCCTAAGCCTTCATACAACTGATACATTTAACAGCTGAGTATTCCGAGTAAGTTCAGCTGCGCACGTCTGCAACTAACTAGGATGGCCGTCGCCGATCACGGCGTGAAAGATCAGAAGCACAACATGAAAGCCAATATGAGTACAACTTGAAATTATAAAAACATTACACACCTTGTTTGCATATTTGTGTATATAAATCCTTTATAACATACCAAAATACCTTCCTTGTTAATGTTTTACTCGTCTCATATTCTTGCGATTATAATTTCCCAATAACAATTACTTTTAATTCTTTGACAACACGACATTAATTTCAAAATGACACCTACATGTGGCCTACATTTTGATTGTTATGACGTGTCAGAATTTTATGTTTCAAGGAGGTTTTAAGTCATCAGCCTCTTTGTGCTGGAGGGAGACTGCCGGATTTTAGCTGACTGTTGTTAATAAATTGGAATCAAGAGTGATAATGTACACAGTTGTTTACAGCAATAGACATCTAGTGTCAAGTAGAATAAGTTATTACAATTAACGTATTATTACAAGTACCTTGTCACTTTCACTACATTGATGCATCCCAACTGTCGCAGTATTGTTACGTTAGTGCGATAAAGTACTAAAATGATCATCTACGTTTGCTGTTGACTTTAGTCCTTTTATTTTATATCGGCACCTTTGGCAGGAGACAAAGAAATATGGTTAATAAGTAAAATCAAAATGTACTTACTTTACATGTAGGTAAAGAGAATTATTTCTCTTGTTAGAAACCCCTTATTGGATTCGCATCAACCCAGTGGGATAATTTACTTTAAAACGTTCAATAATAATATTTTCGTATCACAACACGCTAAACCACCACCACCACCACCATATCAGCCAAAGAAAGTGCACTGCTGGACATAGGCCTCCCCCATATTCACGGGGGGTATATGCCATAATCGCCACGCTTGGCATGCGGGTTGGCGATCGCAGTATCTCCACCGCACTCCAGGGATGCTGCTGCCCATCCCCCGGTGGTCTTGGTCGTAGTTTTAGGACATACCCGGGTCCATACGCTAAACCATACATGAGAAAATCGGTACATATGTGTACCCTTGAAAACATAAGACCAGAATGCTGTCCTTATTCCCTCAGCTGCCATTTGTTGTATTTAGACCAACCTGGGTCGACACATTCTATATAATGTACCTATGAAAAGTTAACTATGGTTTTCATCATAAATGGATTACATTACTACACCCCACCAATATAATTCTAGGTATAAAATCTTGATTCATGTATGATTCATTAAACTCAACTATATGATCGTTATTGACGAGCAGCATGGTTGCACCTTTTTGTTCTTACTAAGAAATATAGTAAAGTTATGCTTGTAGCGTAGAGTCGACTTTGGGCGCGATATATATGCGCATTGACAGTCTTCGTATCTATATCTTCATGGTTCATAGATCTGTCCGTACTTTGCTACTGTTTTATTATATTCAAAGACATAAAATAAAAGTATAGTATAATTGATAATTTGATTTTTTGTAATTTTACGTCTTAAACCGGTCGATACTGCATAAAATCTTGACAAGAGCCTCATCACGCACAGAGCGGGCACGGCGCGGTGCGGGGCGGAGGCAGTTTTACATTGTCGTTTCGAAACTGTCGGCTGTTGGTAGACTTGGTAGTGTCAATTACTGCTTCATTTATCACACACGCTGCCTCCGCGCGGTTTTTGTAGTGCGACATACCCCGGAATGCGTTCGCTTTACCGCAAAACCGCCTCCGCCCCGCAACGACGCTGCGCCGCGCTCTGTGCGTTTCAAGCTTTAATGATTGTTGTAGATAATGTAGATCAACAAGGCGACCATTGCCCGTAGTGTGTGATCTCGGCGCCGTACAAAGATGACTCCTTTCTTGCCAGAAAATCCATGCGGCACCACCCACGTCTCCGCAATCTCCTTTGTATCACCTATAACATTTTACATTAGTATATAACTGTTGTATGCAGTTTTATGTATTTACTAGCTGTCTGCGCGACTCTGCCCAAGTATTATTACTTAGTAATAAAGGTAAAACCGCGAGATAAAATATAGCTCATGTCCATTATCCATACCACAGGTTTCATTTAAGAGACTAGTAAAAAGAAAAGATCCGATTCAGACCCACCAGTAAGTAGAATCAATAAATTCACGGTTACTGAAAATGAATGTAGACACTAGTGTCAATCATTCAGAATGATATGCTGTGATTATGATATTTATTCATCACGTCATTTCATCAATTCCTAGTACCTACCATAAATCGACAAGCATGTAGGAACAACGCCCTTGGCATCAACGTGTGGGGCGCGTGTATGAAAAAATACATGCTTATAGGAGAACACTTCTATATTTCATCATATATTGTTTAATAATATGGCACGTATACCACAGAAGAGATCTCTTTTGCTGGGTACATGTTTTTTACATTCCTTCATTTCATTTTGCTACTCAATCTCATCATCTTAATAGAGCATGGCATCATCATCACAGAGATGGATATTCCGGTTTACATCCTGAAACGAAGCACACAATAGTAAAAATTAAATGAATATTATGATTATGACATAACATAACATTTATTGTTACCTACTTACTTTTCGATTTTTTACAAGGTGATATTGATATTTTGTACTCTATCGTGTGTTATAGCAACTTGACAATGAAATAGTTGGAAAATTTTCGCATTTTAATGAATAAACAACAACTATAATCTTTGTACAATTCATGTTTTGACATGACAGACATTATGACTTTGTCACACAGTAATTGACATTTTGTACCGTCCAATCTAACCGTCAAAAAGTTACGCGTTTCCAATAATTTCATCATTTTCTGATTTTAGTATGGGATTTCCATTCAGTCGTTCATTCAGTTCGGCTCAAATATTACCTAACGTTAGGTAGAAAAAATATGACATAAGCTAATAGATTTTTACTTCAAAAGTGACATTAAAATATGCCTAACGTTAGAACAATAAGTTACGCAATCAGGCTGCTGTATTAAAGTCAAAGTTAAAGAGCTTACTTCTTAATAACACGTCACCGTCAAAATAAAATCTTAATGATAAGAACTTACTAACCAGCATGCTCAGTTGTTAGAGTGAAGTAAATAGGTTAAGTTATACTTAATGAATGAAAGGAGAGAATCTGTTCACTGT
The DNA here is from genome assembly GCA_905163555.1 of Notocelia uddmanniana. NCBI lineage: Eukaryota > Metazoa > Arthropoda > Insecta > Lepidoptera > Tortricidae > Notocelia > Notocelia uddmanniana. Next base: position 75,486,345 of record LR991052.1, read on the forward strand.
GTTAAAATGCTTAGCAGAAGCGTCCGGCTTCTCGTTGAACACAAATACTGACATCGACTTTGTTACCCGGGTCGCCGTGAGAAACGATACGGACAACTCCAAACCCAAGCCTATTATAGTGAAGATGCAGGCTCGCTACAAAAAGGATGACTTTATGGCGTGTCTGCGTAAACTGAAAAACTTAAAAGCCGCTGACCTGGGTTACATTGGCAGCCTGAATAGAGTCTATATAAACGATCACCTGTCCAGTTACAACAAATTCCTTCTCAAGGAAGCAAAGCAACGTGCCGCTAAGAAAGAATACAAATTCTGCTGGGTTCGTAATTGTACTGTCATGGTTCGCCGCAACGAGAACTCGCCGATTCTCTATATAGCATCTGAAGATTCTTTAAACAAAATTGTATAAGTGTTATCTGTTTAGTGTTGCTAGTACTAAGTGTACACTTCGGATACTTTATGATAGTACTGATTGTCATTATCGCTCTAATTAATGGAAATAATTTGAATGATTGCAGAAACAAAACATACCTTAATAATAATTTATTACAACAATATCATCATGCTCTTCGAATATCGGTAACAAATTTATTCCCTTTGAGTATTATTGCACGATTTTTTATTTTTAACGCCGAACACAAATCAATAGCCGATATAAGATATTTACAAATTAAATATTTTCAAACGAGTCTCAAAAGATTGCACATAATATTTATTGGTCTTTATATATTCAATAAAAATAGATATTTCTATATATTATCAAAACGCTCGTGGATTGCGATCAAAAACAACGGGGTTCTTGCGTAACGTAATGCGATTCGATTATGACATCATTTGCATTACAGAAACTTGGCTCTTACCTGGTATTTTTGACGGGGAACTGTTCGACTCTCGCTATAACGTTTATCGCACGGACCGTGACTACGACAGACGCGGGGTGACGCGAGGCGGCGGCACGCTCGTAGCCGCGCGCCGCCGATTCAAGGTGGAACAACGAGACTTTCGCTCTGTAATAGATTTACCCGATGCCGATGTTACCTGGATTGACAACCTTTTATCCCAAGGTCCTATTTCTAAAAAGTTTAGACTATTTACGTGTTATTTCCCTCAAAGCAAATTTCAGGTGGAATCACAACTCTTGTTCTTTGAATATGTATCTGACTTATACACCGATTCCCCGGACGATGTTTTTATGGTTATAGGCGATTTTAATATCACGGACGCTGCCTGGAGACCCACGGATAATGATAAAAACAGTTTGATAATAGAGAATCCCAGTTGTAATTCTTTGACATCACAGCTCTCCGCATTCATTAGTTTTACTGGATGGCATCAATTTAATAATATTCCAAACAAAAATGATAGACAACTACGTAGATTTGGTGATATCAAATATTTTTTGTAAGTTATACTCTGTGGAACCTTTAGTGCCGATAGATGGTCATCACCCCGTATTTTGTGTAAATATTGATTTAAGGATGATTGACCACTCTTTGAAACCTGCTCCTCGCACAGTTCGTCGTTTTTTTGCAGCAGACTACCACTTGGTTAATGCTGAATTGCAGAAGGTTGACTGGGACCATTATCTTTCATTGGATAATGCAGAAAAAGCTGTTGAAAATTTTTACACAATTTTAAATGAGATAATAGATAAACTTATACCGACCAAAACTATTAATTCAAACGAAAAAAAATATCCTATTTGGTATTCACGTATGCTAATTAAGTTAATAAATAAAAAAAAACAAGATACATAAAAAGTGGAAAATTTATGAGAGACAATCGGACTACATTGCCTTTTCAAAGTTACGAACTACAATTAAAAAGTTAGAAGACTCCTGTTACACTCTATACATTTTTAGGACAGAAAAAAATATTCGCTTTAATTCAAAATCTTTTTGGTCCTTTATAAAATCAAAAACTAACCATAGCGGCATACCAGACTCTCTCTTTTTAGATAATGAAATAGGCTCTAATGGTCAACATATTGCGGATTTATTTAATATTTTTTTTCAGTCTGCCTTTGTAAATGATGTAAATGTAACTCTCAACACAGCTAATAACAATCCATCCAATAATATTATAAACCATGTTAAGATTACGTCAACTATAGTCGAAACTTATTTAAAATCATTAAAAGTTTCTAAAGGAAGTGGACCTGATGGAATCCATCCAGTTTTTCTTCATGGATGTCGAACAACGCTAGCCCCCCCAATTAGCTATTTATTCAATCTATCTTTGAAAACCGGTATAATGCCTGAAATTTGGAAAAAGTCGATCGTTGTTCCGATTTTCAAAAGCGGAGACAAAAGAAATATAAAAAATTATCGCGGTATCTCAAAACTATCAGTAATACCTAAGCTTTTTGAAAAAATTATATACGATACGCTATATCATGCAATTAGACCAATGCTTGCTCCTCAACAACATGGATTTATTAGCCGAAGATCCACAGAATCCAATCTTTGCGAATTGCTTGACTATACTCTTGTTGCAATGGACAAAGGCTTTCAGGTGGACGCTATTTATACAGATTTTTCTAAAGCGTTCGATAAGATCTCCCACGCTATACTTATAAGCAAATTAGAGACATTTGGAATTCACGGAAACCTTTTGAGATGGCTTACATCATATCTTCGTGACAGAAGCCAAGCTGTGGCGATTAAAGGTCATACCTCCAGCTTTGTGCCTGTCTCGTCGGGTGTCCCACAAGGCTCCCATCTTGGACCGTTGTTATTTAACGTATTTATTAACGACGTCGTTGAATGTTTTCAGCATTCTCAAGTCTTATTATATGCAGACGATATGAAAATATTCAGTGTAATCGCGTCACATAATAACTGTCTCAATCTACAGAACGACCTCGACAGACTAAATAACTATTGCCAAAACAATAAGCTTTGCCTTAATATTGAAAAATGTTGCTCTATTACATTCTCTCGTAAACATAATCCCACAGTTTATGACTACTCCATAAATGGTAGTCTCCTTAAGAAAGTGAAAGAAATAAAGGATCTTGGTGTAAATATAGACCATGAGTTGCAGTTAACCGCCCATGTTGACAAAATTGTTCGGAAGGCCTATAGTATGCTCGGGTTTATATTTCGACAGAGTAGAGATTTTAAAGATCCTAACACAATGATTCTTTTGTATAATACTTACGTAAGATCTCGCTTAGAATATGCCTCCACAGTATGGAATCCTCATTTTTCTATCCATAATAATGCAATAGAAAGAATTCAAAATAAATTTATCAAGCGGATGAAGTATAGATTCAAAGAATTTAACTCTAATGATATTATATCTCTTCAAGCTAGACGCGAGATCAGAGATCAAATTATATTATATAAAATTCTAAACGGGCTGATGGATTCGCCCGCGCTGCTCGCGCGCGCCTTCCTTCGATGCGCGGACCACCGCACGCGCTCTTCCAAATTATTCGCTGTCCCTTCCCATCGAACCGCTTACGCAAGGAATAGATTCATCGTAAGAGCATGTAAAAATTACAATAGTAAATATTGTCATATTGACTTGTTTTTTATTCCGTCGGTACAAAAATTTGTTTCTGCAATTACGAATAAATAACGTATTTGTTATTCAATTAACAATTTATTATAATAGTGGTACTACATTAATTGCTAGAGCTTACTTCTGTAAAGTAAATTGTGCATGGTACTTATATATTTCTTAAATTCGTTTTATTTAATTTTATAACACAAGGAGATACAAAATGTTTTATAACTTTTCTTTTATTATTATCTATCTTAGAAAATAATTGTAAAAGAATAATTATAGTAAAATTGAACAGAATTATATATACACTAGTTACCCGCGCGGCTTCGCCGCGTCGACGTACTACGAAGAATGCAAGCGAAGCCACGGGATAGAATATGCGTATTCGGAAGGTCGATTACAAAGTCGATTTAAAAACATTCGTGCTTGATCATCACGGCTAGTCGTCAAATTTACAGTAAATGTCAGCCTTATTTCAAGAAATAAGATTTACCTACTAACTATGAGAATTTCTATGAAAAATATGCATCTTAGCAACTTCAGTCAATTTGGCCATCTGATAATAATCAGATAATATTAGTGTTTTGAATGTGTGTGCGTTGATTGTTTCAGTGTAATGGTGCGTAGTAATAGGAAAATATATGGTATGTGTGGTTTTTTATGTGTGTGTGTTACCTCCCCCAATTTACAAAATATTTTGTTCGGTAATGTGCGCTGATGGCGTCTCTTGTTTAAATAAGGCTCTAATAAGGTACGCAAACTCAGAGTACCCCAGAGAAGACGTCTAATAATAATACCGTTAGCGAGCGATATGATCATATCATATACTTACTAAATTGAATAAGAGCGACTGTGAGGGATATATCATTTGTTGTCTTTGTCATAGTTCCGCAATTAAGAATGTTCTGTGATATGACTCCTATCCTACCCTCCCTTAGAGTACCCCTGACAAATCTTCAAATAATAATACCACTACCGAGGTCATGTACTAAATGGAATAAGAGCGACAGAGAGAGATACATCATTTGTAGTCTTTGTCATAGTTCCACTTTTTTATTTGGCTCATTATCATGTCCACGTCATACCCGCCCAAATTAAAGAGGTTGTTTATGATAAGGCGCCAGCCGTTTAAGACAAATTCTCAATTTAGGTGGGTAAGAGCTTTTCCGTCCCCCTTGGTGGAACTCGTACTCGTATAGGATCTCTTTAGAAATACTCTAAGTATCCTCATAACCTATTCTATCTAATCTAGAAAAAAAACAATGCATGCGACATTGGCAATATTGGTATTAACATTTGAAGCCGGAACCACGCAGTGGGCCATTACGGGCCAACGTATAGGTCGCAGTTATGCATTAAAGGCCATCGCTTTCCATCAGGTGAGACTAAGGCCAATCGCCATTCAGCCAATCAAAAAAAAATTACATCTCGTTCCACCGCATAACTGCGTCTTGTACGTGGCCCGTCATGGCCCATCGTGTGGTTTTGGCATGACAGTTGTGAGGTCTATTTTGTCAAGTGAAGTAACTGGGTTAAAATCTTTCGTTATATCTATCTCTATAACACTTGCTTATTGGTGTAATAGAGAAGGAAATATAATGAACTTCGATCTTCGGGTGTTTCGGGTAGACCCCCTGAAAACCGGCTCTGTCACTGTTGCAGGTGACACTGATACAGTATAATTTTAACTTTTAATTGAACATGTTACCAATAGTGGTAATCTTATTCATCCTTTCAATGTACCTACGCCCTTTTAGAACGTGGCAGTTTAACGTGACCATTATCCCCCTTATTTTGGACATGTTTACTGAAACGTAACAAAGAGAAATATACATGTCCTCTAACTTTTCGAGTATTATACTTTATGAACGGCAGTGACACTTACACGTCAACTAAAGAATGAAGGTGATTTTGACAACGTACGTTATAATTCCCATGTTGTCGACAATTAAAGGGTTTAATTATTTATCTGACGTCTTAATTTTGTTAAAGTATTTAACCTTTTAAGCGCACTATCAATAGAAATGCATCTAGGTTGAAATCGCATTGGACGCCGTCACCATGACGGATATATTCGTCGTTTTATAGGATCAATGGTGCGCATATACGTCGAATCATACGTTATTGGCGTCGTAAACGTTTATTAGTGCAACATTGTTTTCTCGTCGGTTTGATCTGAATCCACCAATAAGTAACGTCTACTGATTGAACTTCTTTGCTTATGATCATCCTACTGGTATGGCAATAGGTGGAAGAGAGACACACTTAGACAAAGCTAGCCTCTTCTCTTTCAAAATGTTTTGCAGCTTATCTATGATTAACTCAGAAACAGTTCTGTAACTCACAACGTAAAGTTTAATTTGGTTTGTCATTGTTTTGGCAGATATCAATATCAGTCAAGATATACGGAACGTATATTTGAAACGTCATTGGTTTGTATATCAACTTCTTTGAAGTATAAACCATGACAATTTAATATTGACATAATTAGAGCACAATAAAAAAAAAGTTGACACAATACGTCTGTCATTTATGTAAACTGTAAATACTTAGACCGAATATTATGTATTGTCTTGTAAACAAATTAGTAATTTTACTTTCGTTTATTGTTAATAATATTGAGTATTTCTCGACTCAAAAGTGTTATATTGTAATGCTGTACCAGATATTTCTTACAGGAACATTTTAGTTCATATTTAATTTTATGTCATCCGGAATTATACCATAGCCAGTTCCCAAGTCACGTGGAGGTCACGTGTTAACCAAGCTAAATTTTGACACCTCGTACAATTCTACCAAGGTAAGCTGACCCGTCGCTTGTATGCGGCGTCATCGAACACGATTTTGAGGCTTATATTTGTCGGGGCATCCAGGATTTTTCGTAAATATCAATTTAATAAATTTTCCAGGATAAAAATCAAAAAACTAAGACCTTATTGCAAATCTGCAGCATGGGACGAATCCTATGGTATATAATTTATCAAAATCGGTCAATAACTGTAGATCTGATGGGCGTTGTAAGGATCGGCTTCGCGTAATATATATATAGATAAACCAGTCTTGTCTGACCAACTATAATGATATATTACTCATTAGTGGAAACTGTGTTGGCTTTTGTATATGTTTAAATGTATTTAATTGTATGTGTTATTTTTCGCTGTTTGTTTCCCTTTATCAATAAATAAAAAAATAAAAAATTTTAAGCTAAGTATAAAAAATGAGCGGTCCTCGCCATCAAACTTCACAGTTTGGCGAGCTTTTGGCGAGATTTATTGTGTGTAAAATTTAATGTATTTTTCTTGAAAAATGTTGAATGTTAATGTTAATAATCGAATGCACCCGGTCGCGATCGCTCCGAAAAGTACACTAAAGTAGGTTAAATATTAATTGGTCGATCGCGGTGCTTTTTGCTGATGAAGCGCACGAGGCGAACCCACGTGTAAGGTGCATTGCACCGAGCACGGTGACTACAATTAGAACTATTACGAGACAACCTTCCACAAATCTAGCCCCACAGGTAGCTATAACCAGTGATAGGAATAGGCAGAGTACAAATACATAAACTCAGTAGAACAAAGTCATAAACTGGAGACTTCCTTACGGCTACATTTTTTTGCGTAACTAAAGTCCCGGGAAGTTACTAAATAATTAATATTGTTATAAATACGATATAAAACAGTACGTTCTGTCCCAATACAAGCGCCCCGATAAAATAAAACAACGAATAACATTCTGGGATTCTAAGATATTTATTTTTTGTAACGTTGTTTAAGTACACACTCGTATATATTTCTTAAATATAAATACAAATAACATCGGGACTTAATCTACAAATACAAAATTATGTATCGTCGGTATCTGGATCATATTCATGATCATGAGGGTATTGGAAACTTAAGTAATTTATACACTTTTGAAGGGCTATACTTTGTCTATTATACCTGCAAATGCTCGTCTAAATCAAAAGCGCAATCTTGAAAAGGGATACAAAACACAATTTTTAAGGTACGACGTTCTACTCCAAGTATATTCTTACAACCGTTTTCCCAAATTCAGAAGTAATTAACAACTGCAGCAGGGATAACAGGTTCAATTTTCGCATATTCACGATTTAACCCTGCGAGTTAGCACGTGTTGATTTACTTACAGTACAGTTAGTATTGATGTAGGTATACATTACACGTCAACTAGCAGACCCGAAGTTGGTCTGACGGAAGACCCAAAAGCTAGATTAACCCGGCACTATACCAAAGATATCCCGGACATCAGCCTGTACGAGATTAGAATGGCTCTTAAACAGCTTAAGAACAACAAGGCACCTGGTGAAGACGGAATTACAGCGGAACTCCTGAAGGCGGGTGGAAAACCGGTCCTTAGGGCCCTTCAGAAGTTGTTCGATTCCGTCTTACTGGAAGGGAAAACTCCAAAGGCATGGAACAGAGGTGTGGTGGTGCTGTTCTTCAAAAAGAGTGACAACGCCTTACTGAAGAACTACCGACCCATCTCACTTCTGAGCCGTGTCTATAAGCTGTTTTCAAGAGTCATTACGAACCGTCTCGCACGCAGGCTAGATGACTTCCAACCTCCCGAACAAGCCGGTTTCCGAAGAGGCTTTAGCACCGTAGACCACATCCATACGCTCCGTCAGGTTATACAGAAGACTGAGAAGTAACCTGCCCCTCTATTTAGCGTTCGTGGACTACGAGAAAGCCTTCGATTCGATTAAAACCTGGGCTGTACTACAATCTCTCCGGCGGTGCCAAGTGGACTACCGCTATATCGAAGTGCTGAAGTGTTTGTACGAGACCGCCACTATGTCAGTCCGACTCCAGGACCAGAGTTCGAAGCCTATTCCGTTGCAGCGGAGAGTCAGGCAAGGAGATGTTATTTCTCCTAAACTGTTCTCCGCTGCACTGGAGGATGTTTTCAAGATTCTGGACTGGAGAAGGCTAGGCATCAACATAAACGGCGAGTACCTCATTCACCTTCGGTTTGCTGACGATATAGTAGTCTTGGCTGAGATCATGGAAGATTTAAGTACAATGCTCAATGACCTTAGTAAAGCCTCCGAGCAAGTTGGTCTAAGGATGAACATGGACAAGACGAAGATCATGTCTAATGCCCATCCCGTAACAATCGGACACTTTACGCTCGAAGTTGTAGACCATTACATATACCTAGGACAGACTGTCCCGTTAGGTAGGTCCAACTTCGAGAAAGAGGTTAATCGTCGAATCTCGGCTGGGCAGCGTTCGGGAAGCTACGGCACATCTTTTCACCCAATATTTCGCAGTGTCTCAAGACGAAAGTCTTTGACAAGTGTGTGTTGCCAGTGATGACATATGGTACTGAAACGTGGTCGCTTACTATGGGCCTTATGAATAAGCTCAAAGTCACCCAAAGAGCGATGGAGAGGGCTATGCTGGGAGTATCTCTGGGTGATCGCATCAGGAATGAGGCCATCCGCAGCAGAACCAAAGTGACCGATATAGCCCTCCGAATCGCTAAACTTAAGTAACAGTGGGCGGGGCACATAGCACGTAGAACCGATGGCCGTTGGGGCGGAAAGGTTCTCGAGTGGCGACCACGTACCGGAAGGCGTAGCGTGGGCAGGACCCCCACACGGTGGACCGATGACCTGGTGAAGGTCGCGGGTGTCCGCTGGATGCGGGTGGCGCAGGACCGGTCATTGTGGAAGTCTTTGGGGGAGGCCTATGTCCAGCAGTGGACGTCCTTCGGCTGACATGATGATACATTACACGGCCAATTTATGAACATAGACAAGCGACCCAATAATTAAGACCCGCGACCTTTGTTTTGAGCCTTTTATCTTCTAAAATTTTATTGTACAGGCAAAAAATGTCAAATAATATATCATCTTACTTCGGAACTTGGTAGTCTTTCAGTATCTGTGGTGTTTCGAGTATCCAGTAATCGTTCAATCCAATCAAAGCAAAGTCAGTGTCCGAATTCAGGACAGGTAATCAGGTAAAATTGAAGTAAAAATACCGACGCCAAATATTATAAAAACACAGTATTGACACGTCCGTACGTACACCACAAAGGATTGTATGCAACTGTACTGTCAACTTATTATTTTATCCATATCTAGCAAAATTAAAAAAACTTGACTGCGTATAAAATGTCTTAAGTGACATTTGGACAACTAAGACGAATCGATGGACGTAAGAATCATTAAAATTGGCCGACGCGTTTGGTGTCTAGAGTACCGCAGAAGAACAAATATACATCCATATACACGATAACAATAGAAACCACAAGCAATACAATAGATAAGACTACTATTATGTCTATCTTTTTCACTTAAACACAATACGTGAATTGGCGTAATACATTAGTAAAGCTTGTAATGTTGTTGTTGTTACTACTGACTTTGGAATACCTCTTGGACAAAACAATGTTTTTATTTTTATTTTACATACTTTTAAATCCGGGAAATTCCGGAAAAAAATTTTATAGCAAGGAATTCTCTACTTCATAACTTTGTTCTACTAAGTTTAGGTATTTATACTCTGCCTATTCCTATCACTGGCTATAACGCAGTCTGTGGGTATGGTTTTTTTAGTCCCAGACAGTTTTGACGGAGCCCTATCGTCTATAAAAGAGAAGTAAATTGGAAAAAAGTCGTCAAATAAAGAAGTTAGTTTGACTGAACAGATGCATACAAAAAAAATATTCCAGAAATATCCTTTTAAACTAAAAATGCGACAACGATTATGAGTCATAACTTGAAGCAACCTCAAAATCAGCATTGGTGCCAAGATCCATTACTTGGAGGTCATAACTTTAGATCAAAATTTCTCTTAACGAAAAAAAGCGGCCAAGTGCGAGTCGGACTCGCGCACGAAGGGTTCCGTACCAGAAAAAAAAACGCCAACAACTACTCTGTTGTATGGGTGCCGCCCTTAATTATTATTTTGATTTTGGTATTTGTTGTTGTAGCCACAATAAAAATGCATAATCTGGGCAAATTTTAACTGTCTAGCTATTACGGTTCTTGAGATCTCGGCGAGTGGTAGCCAAGAAAAAGAGCTAAAATATCACATTTTTTGTATGGGAGCCCCCCTTCATTACTATTATTATTTTGTTTTTAGTATTTGTGGTTATAGTGGCAACAGAAATACACAATCTGTGAAAATTTCAACTGTATAGCCTATTACGGTTCTTGAGATACAGCCTGGTGACAGACGGACGGACGGACGGACAGCGAAGTCTTACTAATAGGGTCCCGTTTTTACCCTTTGGGTACGGAACCCTAAAAAGATATTTTTTTTGTACACAAGAAGTTACTGCAGATGCTCTAAGGAAGCGTTCTTTAAATTTATAGCTGGTATTACAGGCCACACCCTGTATAATTTATTTCGAATAAAGTACCATGCGGTTTAAAGTGGGTTTAAAAACAACTAATTTTAGATACTTCAAAGCAGTTTAAAGAAATACATGCCGCCATTGCCGCTAAATTATACACTTATATATTCGCTGTGGATTTTTTTAGGGGGATAATCTTTGTTTATTTATTTCCTCATAATCGAAATGAAAGAAGAGTGTATCACTCTGGTCTAAAAGCAAACCTTCAAACTATCATCACGTGGTAACTTGGCTCATTTTAGACCCTTATCATACAATCTACTATTTTGCAGATTTATTAACCGGTTATTTTTGGAGCGTTTCAGGTTCTATCATTTAGGTTAGACTTGACACGGTGTTTGTGTTGCAGCAGACGTCCGGTGACGACGCCGGCGCGTCCGCGCCCGCCGAGCCCGCAAAGCTCGCAGAGCCCGCCGAGCTCGCAGGGCCCGCCAAGCCCGCAGAGCCCACCGAGCCCGCTGAGCCCGAAGAGCCCACCGAGCCCGCCGAGCCGACCCGAGCCGAGGGCGTGACTCGCCCGGCCCGGGCTCGCCGCGGCAAAACCAACATAAAGGTCAGCTTTTATTGCTTTTGTTTCCCACTTTCTCAACAAATTTCCACAATCTCCTGGCGATGATATAATTAGTAACGAATTGCTAAAAGGATCTGAGATTGCCATAATACAAACCTTAATACAACTTTTCAACGACATCCTGGACACCGAGACAATTCCAAAACAATGGACGCAATCTACTACAATACTCTTACACAAAAAAGGCGATAAAACAGAATCGAAAACTACAGACCAATAAGTCTCGTGTCTAACCTGTACAAAGTCTTCTCAAAGATACTTCTGAATAGAATGATAAAAACGTTCGAATAAGCACAGCCATAAGAACAAGCAGGGTTTAGAAGCAATTACTCCACTACAGACCTCATACATGTCATAAAACAATTGATTGAAAAATGCAATGAATATTACCTGAGCTTCATAGAAAACAGTGAATTGCAGTGCTTTATCGATTGCTCTCAAAAGTCAAGGTATCGAACCTAAACACATAAAAATAATCCGAGAAACGTATAAAAACTAGCTTATGCCCGCGACTTCGTCTGCGTAAAACTTATTCTCGATTTAGAATTATTTGTTTCACCCTACATCTTTCACCCTTCTTTACACCCCCATAAAAATTATTACATTCACTATGACATGCTCTTTACCGCGCACGGCAAATTTTAATAGGAATCCTTTTTTCAAAACGAATCATCATCGTCATCATATCAGCCGAAAGATGTCCACTGCTGGACATAAGCCACCCCCAAAGAGTGACACAATGACCGTTCCTTTGCCATCCGCTTCCAGCGGACACCTGCGACCTTTACCAGGTCGTCAGTCCACCTTGTGGGGGGGCCTACCCACGCTGCGCCATCCGGCACGTAGTCGCCACTCGAAAACCTTTCCTCCCCAACGGCCAACGGTTCTACGTGCAATATGCCCCGCCCACTGCCACTAAAGTTTAGAGGTTCAGAGGGCTATGTCAGTTACTTTGGTTCTACTGCGGATGGCCTCATTTCTGATGCGATCACGCAGAGATACTCCCAGCATAGCTCTCTCCATTGCTCTTTGGGTGCCTTTGAGCCTTCTTATGAGGCCCCATAGTACGCGACCACGTTTCAGTGCCATATGTCATCACTGGCAAAACAAAGCCTCGTCTTGAGACACTGCGGAATATTGGACGAAAAGATGTGCCGTAGTTTCCCGAACGCTGCCCAGCCGAGTCGGATTCGACGATTAACCACTTTCTCGAAATTGGACAGTCTGTCCTACCTAGGACCTATATATAATCGTCTACAACTTCGATTAAAAGTGCCCGATTGTAACGGGAGTTGGTGCTACGTGCTCGTGCTTTCAAAACAAATGAGTAAGCTTATTTCAGAATATAAAATGGACCGATTCTAGACGAATGAAGCCCGTAAAAATATTACATATGTACAATGATAAAAGTCTCGCTACGCAGTTTTTTCCGTAAAACGTCTCAATAGAGCGGGTTCTTCATGTAAGTATGATGGCCGAAGGCCGGAAGCAGAGTGGTAAAACATGCAAGGTGGAAGGTCTAGTATTCACACAGAGCGGGCTTCTTATGTAAGGTTGAGGGCCGAAGGCCTGAATCAGAGCGGCAATGCACGTGAGGCCGAAGGCCGGGCTTCCCAACAAAGTAGATTCTTTATGTAAATTTGATGACTAACGGGCCGAAACGGAGTGGCAAGGCATGCGAGGCCGAAGGCCGAGCATTCACATAGAGAGGGTCCTTATATAAGGCTGAGAGCTGAAGGCCCGGAGCCGTGTGGCACGCACGCGAGGCCGAAGGCCGAGCATCCCAACAGAGCGGGCTCCTTATGTAGGGCCGAAGGTCTGAAGCAGAGTGGCAATGCACGCGAGGCCGAAGGCCGAGAGTCCCAACAGAGCGGGCTCGTTATGTAGGGCCGAAGGCCTGATACAGAGGGGCAAGGCATGCGAGTCCAAATGCAGATCATTTACAGTGAGCGGGCTCCTCATGCCGATAATTCACACAGAGTAGCAAGGTAGCCAAAAGATCGGGCCCCTCATGTAAGGCTGAGGGCCGAAGGCCCGAAGCAGAGCGGCAATGCACGTGAGGCTGAAGGCCGAGAGTCACAGTGCCTAGACATATAAACAGAACAGAGACAAACAGACACGAATTGTTAAAACTGTTGAAATGTGTTCTGTCTCGATGCCAAGGGCCCTCCAATCCCTCCATTGATTTCTCCAATATCTTCAATGTACAGATTTTTGACCGTCTACAGCTATATTAGACAGGGTGTGGCATGTAATAGGAGCAATAAATTAAAAGGACGCTTCCTTAGAGCATCTGCAGTAACCTCTTGTGTCCAAAAAATTTCATCTTTTTTCAATTGGGAGAAAATTTCATCTAAAGTTATGACCTCCAAGTAATGGATCTTGGCACCCAGAGATTATAGCGCGGCAGTCAATGCTGATTTTGAGGTTGCTTCAAGTTATGACTCATAATCGTTGCCGCATTTTTTGTTTAAAAGAATAGTTTTGGGAGTCTATTTAATTTTTTAATAAAATTTTAGTGCTTTTTTGAATAAATTGTTATTAATATCACTCCAATAGAGTAATAAAGTACATATTATGTAAGGGAAGGAAGAAAGAAAAGATAAACAAATGTAAAAAAAAAAACAGTTCTATATTAAACCAATCTAATCAGTATAAAATTTCAAGCTAACATGGTCAATACCACAGAATTACTGCTTATTATCATAACATAAAACTATAAATTAAATCAGAAAAATAGCACACAACGGTTGAACTAAATATCACTATAAATTGAATTAATTACAATAACTTGTTAAGCAAAAATAGTCAATAGAGCACAATAATTACCACAATTCGGGCTATAAAATAGAAGGACACAGCACATTAATTAGTTAAAACATAATACCTAAACAGCCATAAAGTAATTTACAATAATTCATAATATTAATAAATTGTACATGATTTACCTGACAGTTCAGAGCACTAGTCGTACCGTGTCCGTCCAAGGCTGGACAACTTCTGATCTGTCGACGCAGTGGTGTCTTCTCACACGCCTCTTGCGGGGCGTGGGGGAGGCCATTTCAGGATTTTATCCTTTTTGGCGGCTGTTTATCGCGGTCCATAACGATGGATCGGTCATTGTGTGCCATCTCGGCTTTTAGTCTTCACTTCCTTGTGGACGTGGGCCATCTTGGCTTTGCGGTCAAGTTGGCCTGTCAGCTGCATTTTGGCGTCCTAGGGTTCTGGACTGGGGTTCACCAGTAGGCGGCAAGAGCTCGCGTGGCTGGGCTCGCCGCCGTGGGTTGTCCGGGGGTCGCGCGTGGAGCGGTGCGATGCCCTGAAGCAGCGGGTGGCAGGAGGAGTCGGCTTGGTCGAACATCCTGCGCGCAAGTTTGGCGACGAAGTCGTCCAGGCTCTGGTGTTGTAGGCCTCGCTTGATATGTGAGTTCCGCACGTATCGGGGGCTTGGACGATGGTCCTTAGGCTCAGCGACTCTTGTGCCCTGAGCTTCTTCCGGCTGGATTCCGAAGTCAGGGCATACCACGCGGGAGCCGCGTAAGTCAGGCGGGACCTGACGTATGACTTGTAGATCCCCAATTTCGTGCGGAACGGGTGGCTGCTGGTGATCTGTCGACAGGTGCTGAAACGCCTTTTATACCTTTTAGAATGACGTCATGGAAGAAATCAGGTGGCGTGATGCAACATTGGCGATCAACAAGTTTTTTACCCTCTTTTGTTATTTTTTTACTTGATATCTACCTTCATTCTCCCACACATAAGCTACATTTGCGAAAAAAAGATAAAAAAAGCTTTTTTTTTCAATTAAAATCATTTGGAAATAATTGCTGGAGAGCTCAATAGTGTATCGTTTAATTTTTTGCTTCTATTACAGGCCACACCCTGTATGTATACGGATAAGCATAGATCCAGGGCCTTTTAGCCCGAAGTACGAATTTGTCTATGGAAATGTTAGTTTAACTTGTTTGTACCAGATTTCACTGGGTGCTATCTCTATCGCACTTGCATATTGAAGTGACAGAGATGCAGCGGTCGTGCGGTTAGTTCTTATTAAATACACAGCGGCGCTACGATCTATGTGGAGTATTTCACTAGTATCTCTATCTCAGTATATATATTGTAATTTGTGCATAGATCTAAAGAGGCTTCAACTGTCAATGTTGACGATTGGGCTGCCCAGCCCAAGTGATCTCTTATATCAAACTGTAATTATAGTGTAAAGGGTCACCAATTACGTAAGAAATAATACACGACAAAATTAAATTGTACACCGACGATACAAAGACTGCATTGAAGCAGCTGTTTTTGTATTTAAGCGTATTTATTTTGATTTACACGCAATAATAGACCTACTTGCTAAAAGGTTATGCCCAAAAATAGCGTCATCAATCATAAGGAATTATGATACTTCGGCTTTGACATATCGAAACGTCAGCTTGTCTACAATACGTCACATTCTGCTATGGCTTAAGCTAAATTTATTGATACGCTGTTATACTCCCAATTGGCTGAAACTTAAAGCTTAGAATGGCGTATGAGGATTTAAATCACCCCGTTTCATAGACCATATTTGCACCCCCGATTTCATCCCTATGAGCCTCAAATTATCGTGACAAATAGTATACTATATTGAATTCAGATTATATACTGTTAGTATACAAAAAATCATCTTGATCTGCTCAGCCGTTTTTGGGTGAATGAGTAACGAACATCCAAACATCTAAATTACGCATTAATAATATTAGTGGGATAGTATTACTAGAATTAGGATGGAAAGGGAAGGTAATGAATTTTAGATTAAAGAAGGAGTAAGACAGGGAGACCCTCCCTCTCCAAAGCTATTCTCGGCTGTGCTTGAATCAATAAATTGGGACAACTATGGAATAAATATAAATGGCAAAACACTCAAACATCTCAGGTTTGCAGACGACCTTATAATAATTTCAAATAACGCAAAAGAACTTGAGAAGATGGTTCAGAAATTAGTAAAGGAGAGTACAAAGGTACTCGTAGGACTATCAATGAACAATGGGAAAACAACAATTTATGACTAATAACGAAAAAAACAGAATAGAAGTAAACAACAAAGAAATGGCATACGTGGAAGAATACACATATCTTGGCCAATGGCCAGATTATCTCACCAACATGGCAGATGAATAAAGAAATAAACCAAACAGTATCATAGCAGATGATTTGAATATTTCCCACAAACTTTAAATAGCATGTATTCAACACGTGGCGATGCGGCAGATAGAGCGGCAGATATAACACGATGCATAAAAAAGCTGAAACAAAAGATGGACAGGACACATAATGAGGGAGAGGATAGAGAAGTGGACAAAGGACATAACACAATGGTACCCAAGGCTGGGAAAATGAAGACAAGGAAGACCAAAAATGAGATGGGAAGACGACATTGAATCAAAAAGAAGCTGGAAGCAAGTGGAGAAGAGATGCAAGGGACAGGAAAAAATGGAAAGCTTGGGAAGAGACCTATGTCCAAGAGACAAGCTGAAATGAAAAATAAATAAGTAGTAAAATAGATGTACCTATAGGAGTAAAACAGGAAATATTATAATAATTAAATAAACAAATTTCCACTTAAATTATACATGCATGCGCAAATGATGTAATGTAAAATGAAAAAACCGGCCAATTGCGTGTACTGACACCTTACCTATACTAGTCCACATTTAAAACCTCTAAACTAATAGTTGCGTGAGCCGTAGACATCGTGAGTGTGTTTCTTTTAATTTTCAAAATTTGACATTTAAAAAAAAGATCTATTACCGCTCATAATCGGTGTTACATTACGAGTACAAAAGAAATCGGTTGAGAAAAGCGACATGTAGAGGAGACCTCGCCCGACATTGCTTAACCTCGCATACCACACTCGGTAAGCGGGCGTCACTGGGCCACGAACGCTCCTAAGAACATACGAAATCATTGAAAAAAAAAATGTTTTAGATTATTTCCTAGAACTGACGCGAGCAATATTATGATATAGTGTAAAATTGTTTTACACCACACCCTGCCAATAAGCGCGTTTTCCGCACGCTGCGCGTCCGGTAAAACCCACTTTTTGGCCAAGTGGTGACGTAAAATTGTGTACAAAACGGAAAGCCCTCTCTCGCATATTTATGACCCTCGCCTGCGGCTCGGGCCTCAAACATCTGCGATATCGGCCTTTCTTTGTTTTACAACCCTTGTATCGTAAATAGCTATTTTGATTGTTCCAAAAACTGACACGCCCAAAAAATCGATATAATTATAGTACTTGCTCGCAAGACTTCACGAGAATCGGTTGAGAAATGCGACCTGTAGGGGATAAGAAACAGAAATCCGGCCATAAAAAAAAAATATTATCGAAGCTGCAGCAGAGACCTTCGTTCCACTCGGTCAAAATATCTTATTTTGTGATGTAGGCGCTAACCTTTTGTCACCATAATCACATTAGAATAATCGTGAAAAACGGTATAATTTCTACTATAAGTCCATTTAAGTTTATCATGTCTGAAATGGTCGAGTGTTGTAAACTGAGTAATTTTTTTTCACTATTTCACAATACAGCTATTTCAAGAAAAATACTATGTGACCTTATTTCTATGATGGTTTCTTATGCAATGTTCCTTGATATAATTAAGCCTAACCACGGTGTTCCGCTGGCAACGCAGCCTATTTTCTATAGGCCAAATAAAATAGTGACATTTCCTCAATACTTCCCAGTTGTGTAAAAAAAAGAATTGGACAATTAACATGCCTTATACCAAAACATTTCGCTGTCGATAAACTACAAACATAAATGTTGCATAAAACAATGATGTTAGAAAGCTAGTTTCCTATTGCTTTCCTCCCAATCCCCCATAGGTACTTTATACGCAGAGAAAATCAGACTTCTATACATTTCTCTGCATAACTTTCAGTTTGAGTACTTAGTCAAAAGCCGTTTAAAAGATATTTTTTAGTTAATAATTAAAAAACACACACAAAAAAGTTATACCTTCGATCGGTTCTTTCTTTTCCCGATCAATTTGCTTAAGCCCCTCTTAATTATCGAGGAGAAAAAACCGAAATTCACCCTCAGAAACATACGAAATCATTAAAAATATAAATTGTTTTAGAAAATTTCCACAAACAACAATACACAAAATCCAAAAAGGTCGTATCTTCATAGGGAACTCACGGCACTTAAGTCTTTTTGTGTGGGCAAGACAGTTTTTCAGCGTACTTATTTTGTTCAAACCAAAAATCTTTGAAAGTATTTATAAAACATCATCTTGATTTTTTTCAGAATTTAAAAACTTCATAGTTTGGAAATTAGAGGAGGGGGGGACCCACTTTTTACGACTTTGACAGCTATTATCTCGCCAACGGTTGACTTAAATGGAAAATATAATATATACCATATACCATAAATACACCCACTCCGCACGTCTATGTGCATTGAATCTCCCTGTTACATGTAATGGGTGGGTTAGTTAAATCAAGCACTCACCAGTTAATCTTCTTATTAACCTCTTTCTTACTCTTTCGCTTTGCCTCTTACACTCCTCTTTACATCTCGCCACGCGCATCCGGATTACATCGTGCTTCGCTCCCGCGATTACTCATAACTGTCAAATTAAAACGTCAAATTCTCATCCTGCCGCCATTTCTCTCTATAATATTGCCAACGTAAAAAAATAAATTAAATAAGGCTTGTCACTCACCTTTTACTAGTAATTGCGTCATTTCGCGACAAAGGGTTCGCTTTCTCCATTTTGGCGACGGAACCCTAAAAATCAGCAAATAAAGGCTATGTTATCTTATTTTTAGAGCGTTTCAGGTTCTATCATTTAGGTTTGACTTAACAGGGTGTTTGTGTTGCAGCAGACAGCCGGCGACGACGCCGGGGCCGCCGAGCCCGCCGAGCCGACCGAGGCCGAGGGCGCCACTCGCCCGGCCCGGGCTTGCCGCGGCAAAACCGGCATAAAGGTCAGCTTTTATTGCTTTTGATTTCCACTTTTATGTGTCCTACTTAATTAAGTTAATCAGGTAAGCATTGTTAGAATTTATACTTGTTTCACTGTGTCGAAATATTAATATTACGTGTCGTTACCGATATTCCTTTTATAGTGGAAGGTGTACCTACACAAAAAAGCCGCAAAAGGATGTACAGTCAGCTTCAAAAGTGGCTTACCATATGAAATTATCAAATGGTTGTGACGGCTTAAATGGCCAGAATTGTCTGACACAACCGTTGAGTCAAAAATATATGACGAGCGCTAACTTCAAAATAAACTTAATTTTAAATTTCAAAAATAGATCACTTCATAATTGTCATAATTGAGTTATTGCTGAAAAACTGTCTTGCCGAAACAAAAGGGCGTAAGTGTTGTAAGTTTCCTATGAAGATACGACCTTTTGTGATTAAATATATAGTGATTTTAAATGTAGATTAGGAGGTGTCGGTACGGAACCCTTATTGTGCGTGGTCCGACACGCACTTGGCTGGTTTTTTATAATTCCAAACACAAGATATGGTCACGTTTAAAAATGTGTATGTGTACGTACATTTGACATGCCTGTACATGAGGGCCACCACGAATTCGTAACTTCGTAGAAACTGCAGTCAAATGGTATCGTCATGTTTGTTCAGTCGAGTTCATAAATATATGTACGATCTATTATGTAATTATTATTGTATATGGACATTGTCTGAAATAAAGAATTATTATTATATTATTATTATTATGAGCCAAAAATATCCGTGCGTCAATTCGTTGAGAAATATGTGCACATTTATCAAGTCAAATTAGTTCTACAGACTATCACAGCTTATAACAGAGCAATCAGATAAACAAGAAAAGAAATATCTTAGTTTACCTGTAAGCTGTGAAAAATTGTAGACTGTGCGTGTGATAAACAAGTCCATCTGAAAAGTAGGGCTTTCTTTAATTTCCGAGGTTCTATGGCAACCTTCGGGCTACCGCAGCATACAAGTTTTTTTTGCATATTAGCAAAGGAAATGAACTACGGTACGCTACGACGCTCATTTCATGCTTATCATGTCACATAACATTCAGCGGATATTTAACTATTTTGGTACCTACATTGAATTATCTGTCACAACTTACCTACACTTGGTCTAGTAAAGTGTAAACATATAAAAATGTGTAATAAGCGATTCCCAAATGAACAAATGAAGACTCCATGACGTCGGAGCCGAAATGAAAGGGACGAATGTATCGCATGACATTACTGATCTCTTCTCAATGAATGTCAAATTTCAAAAGAAAATATTGTAAGGCTTCAAATGCGTTCATTCCATTGTGAATTTGTGCACTATCCGTTAATTTCGAAATTTCGTTGTTTTCGATTCTTTTGTGAAATGTCTGGTATTTTACTTTTGCATGGTTGCCATGATCATTTATTATGAACACTAAAAATCTCAGATAATTCTGAATTGTTAAATGATGCGTATCTTTAGACACTACACATGACTATTACTTTTGAGAGCTTGTTTTTGTTCAGTTACTTTTGACGCTGACTACAGTTTAGCCTTTCGGCACATGCATACTTGAGTACAGTCGAGTTCATAATAATATGAGCAAAACAAAGCCTTCAAAAATAAATGTACAAATGCATCTAACCAGATTTATCATTCGAAAATATATACACGTGTTATCCGTCATATTCATCTGAGCAAGCCTCTCAATAATAATTTAAGCACCTGAAACATAATTAATATCTGTACTACGAATTTTACGAAATCACACGAGTGGAAGCACAAGACTATTGAGACAAGGGTTATTTTCAAATATTTATAAACAGGCAGTGGTACATAAATATACGTAGTAACGTTTTCCAATCTGTTGTCAACAAGTAAAACTCATAAACATCTGAACAAAACTGACAGAAAAAGAAAAATATTCAGAAGTCAGTAATAAATGTTGATATCAAAACTTTTTTTAACCGAGCATAGGTAAGTCACAAAATAGTAAAAGAAGCAGCACGCAGATTAATGACAGTTCTATGACGTGCCACTCAAACTGAAAGAGACAAATGTATCATAGAACAAAGAAGCAGCACGCAGATTAATGACAGTTCTATGACGTGCCACTCAAACTGAAAGAGACAAATGTATCATAGAACAAAGAAGCAGCACGCAGATTAATGACAGTTCTATGACGTGCCACTCAAACTGAAAGAGACAAATGTATCATAGAACAAAGAAGCAGCACGCAGATTAATGACAGTTCTATGACGTGCCACTCAAACTGAAAGAGACAAATGTATCATAGAACAAAGAAGCAGCACGCAGATTAATGACAGTTCTATGACGTGCCACTCAAACTGAAAGAGACAAATGTATCATAGAACAAAGAAGCAGCACGCAGATTAATGACAGTTCTATGACGTGCCACTCAAACTGAAAGAGACAAATGTATCATAGAACAGTATGGTACTCCTTTCAATGATTGTCATTTTTGAAAATTCTAAATGTTTTATCTGTACAGATATTTATGAGCTCCTACTTGTTCACACCCAATTGGAAAACGTGAGTCCATATGTGCCACTACCTGTTTTTTTTTTAAATAACCCTTGTGTCGATAGTTATGTGATCTTCAGTAACATACAGTTTCGTGTTTATCCTAAACCAAGTCGCAGTCCTGTTCAGTTTCTAGTACCTATAGCTTCCAACAATGTAAGTCAACACAGCCCCCTAGCACGTATGTGCACATCTTACAATAATATTTGTAAGGATGTTGATGTTTTTTGTTTAAGTCTCAAATCATTCAAAAGTTGTGTTTTAAAGTTGTCTAATAGTTAGTTAAGTTAATAATATCCATGATCTCATGCGATCTCATTCATTTTAATCCATGTACTTAATTAAGAAAGTTAAACTCACATTTATTTATTTTCCATTTTATGCTTGTGAACACTTCATTGTACCAAATATCAGAACAAAACAATACAGGTATACACGTCACATAAGAATAAAGCACAAAGACTACAAAGGTGAGCCCTTCCCTATGAGAGATAAATCTCTTCTAGAGATCTTTTCTCTTTATTCTTTAAATTATAATTATAATTTGTTATATACTGTGCTTGGTTGTCATTAAAATGTAAATTTAATACTGTTTTCATTAAGCTGTTTAAAATATGTTTTGTATAATTTACATTTTGTTACCTTGCCTAAATATATAAATAAATAAATGTGTATCCACTTGTTTAAATAATTTTGTAAAAATCATATTACAGATAGTTATTATTTTTCAGTTGCTTAAATATTATTGAAAGGTTTGCTCAGATAAATATGACGGATGACACGTGTATATATTTTCGAATAATAAATCAGTTCAGATGTATTTGTACGTTACTATGTACATATATTTTTGAAGGCTTGGATTTGTTCATATATTTATGAACTCGACTGTACCAAAAAATTTTTTGACAGTTCTTAAAAGAACCCTTAGGTTTTTTTTTCATAAACCTATTCTTTGTGGTATTTATATGAAAGGGCTTTTGAGGCGATTCTAAAATATACCACGTCATTATTTCTCAGCTTTTTTTTATATTGAAACTTCATTTTCAAAAGATACCGAGTTTGGGCTCCTCCAGATACAATATGGCTGATTTTTAGGGTTCCGTAGCCAAAATGGCTTAAACGGAACCCTTATAGATTCGTCATGTTAGTCCGTCCGTCCGGCCGTGCGTATGTCACAGCCGATTTACTCGGAGACTATGAGTACTACAATTATGAAATTTGGTAGGAAGGTGTATGCTATGAACCGCTATAGAAATATGATTTGTAAGCAATGACAAGTAAGTACAAAGTGAAGCGAAAACGCAAGACGCGGGAGACTCCTAAACCTGCAGCAGTAGCCGAAGAAAGTGCGGACGATGGCAAAGAAGATCCCCTACCTGATGGTGCTGGTGGTGCTGATATTGCAGATCCGCTCCCTGTGCAGGTTGGGCAGGATAATGTAGTGCTGACGTATACTACTCCCACCGATGGCGAAACTCCTTCATCAGGGGAATGGAAGGAGTCTCGTACTCGTAAAAAACGTTTCTCTTCGGTGCGAGGCACCGCTGGGCCAGAATTAAATAACGTATCTAAAGGCCGTTGAGCAAAACAAATTCATACACCTCTGGAATATTGTGTCACGCGTGGATGACATACGTGAATATTTGAAAGTGATATGTCCCGATAATACTTTCACAGTTGAAAAGCTTAGACCTACAGGCGACTATAAATCCTATAAAATTGGCGTTCCCCAAGGGCTGTACGAAAGGTGTTTCTATGCGGAAGTATGGCCGAAAAACGCTCGTGTTAAAGCCTGGTTTTATCGAAGAGCACATAGTAACGGCGCGTCCTCAAAAAGCTCTGATCGTCAAGCGGGGGGAAGAGTCGACTATAGACATTGTCTATTAAAATGTCAGGGGTCTCAACACGAAGCTTAAGTAGTTACTTCCGACAAAATGTTCTGTCTCTGGAATGCGATATTGTTGCGGTAACGGAGTCTTTCCTGACTGATGCCGTAAACGACGCTGAGCTTGCACGCGGTGGATGGAGTGTGCTGCGCCGGGACGCCGAGGCGGCGGCGTGCTGCTCGCGGCCCGCCCGGGTGTTGTGCTGCGGCGTTGTCAACAATTGGAAACGGCTAACGGCGAAGACTTATGGGCTTCATTTGTCGTGGATCGAGTCATCTGCTATATATGCGTAGTTTACTCGTACAACCCTCCGAATGCTACTGACGAAATCTATATGAGATGGGTCCAGAAAGTGGAGTCAGTAATTGACACGTTAAATGCTGTAGTGCTAGTGGTCGGTTAACTGAATTTGAATCCGGTTTATACATCCCAAAGTATTCTATGTTATTATTATAATTTTTGTACTCTATGTGCTTTAAAAAAGAGGAATGAGGTGACGAATGCACATGGAAGATAATTAGATGTCGTGCTGGTGTCGGAGCGCATTCCTAACACTGCAGTATTAGAGATGCCGGGCGGGGGATTGGTTCCGAGATCAGACGCCTTTCATCCTCCTTTGGCGGTTTCAGTTCCTGTCGGATGTTTAGCGCGTCGACCTCCAGCACAAGTATTGGATGCTAGTAATGTAGACATGCCACGGGACTGGAACTTTTCTAAAGGCAATTACGAACTTTTATATAATTTAATTTCGAATGTAAACTGGCAGGAAGTTTTTGGTGCTGCGGATGTAGACAATGCCGTAAACGTCTTCTATAAAATACTGTATGAAAATTTTGACCAGTGTATACCGAAACGCACTCGATCAGGGAAGGCTAGCAGATGTTATCCCGTTTGGTTCACACAAGACCTGATAAGTATCTTGAAGCTAAAAGGTGAACTGCATCGGGAATGGAAATCCACAAAACATAAAGATGCATATCACAAATTTGCGAAACTCAGGTCTAACGTGAAGCAGTGTATAGCGTCTGCGTACAACGCTTACCTTAATCGAATCCAGACTAGGGTAAAAGACAATCCTCGCGCCTTCTGGCAGCACTTAAACAGCCTGAAGAAAAAAAGGAGGTTTTGTCTCTAGCATTAAGTTTAGTGGAAAACAGTTTGCTGGAGGTGAGATGGCTGGCGCGTTCGCCAGTTATTTCTAAAGTGTATTTTTGTCCAATATTCCGATCCTAGACCCGAACGTGCTGGTGAACATGATTCCTTTTGAAAATTGGATTTCTATTAAAATTATGTCCGTGCGCGGTAAAGAGCATATATATCATATTGACTGTAATAATTTCTTAAGGGGGTGGAAAAGGTGAAAGATGTATGGTAAAACAAATAATTCTAAAGCGAGAATGAGTTCTACGCAGACGAAGTTGCGGGCAAAAGCTAGTATACTAATATATAGATAAATACATTCTTAAATACATAGGAAACATCCAGGTCTCAGAATTAGTATTTGTGATAAATACACAAAAAATGCCGTGACCGGGATTCGAACCCGGGACCTCAAGCTTCGTAGGCAGGGTCACTGCCAACTAAGCCAAAGTGGTCGTATATAGCGTAACATCCTAACGCTGAGAACGATGTGCTCGTATTAGTAGCATATTTGACATGATGTTTGCATTTCAGAAGAAAGCATCCGAGTCCGCCGAGCCGGCCGCTTTTGGACTCGGCCCCGGTGCGTCTGAGTCCGCCGAGCCAAGCTCTCCTGGACCCGGCCCCGGCGCATCGAAGCCCGCCAAGCGGGCCAGGGGTGCCCCTCGCGCGGAACGGAGTCGCCGAGGAGGGCTCAATTGTAGAAAGGTCTGCTTTTATTGTTTTTGTTCACACTTTTTTTGTGTTATACTTACTTAATTAAGTTAATCACGAAAGCTGTCAGAATTAATACTTGTTTTTAACTGTGTCGAAATATTACTATTACGTGTCATTACCCTTATTCCTTTTATTGCACGATTTTATTGTACCTTTTTTACATATTAATTATTTTCCCTTGAGTCTACTTTTGAGATTAATTTGAGTTAGGTAAAAACATTAATTACGTAACTCACGACAGTAGTATATATACTTTACAGTAATTACGTGCATATGTCGAAACTTTAAAGAGCCATATGTACTGTAAAACGTTGTACGATACATGTGAGAACAGGTAATTCGCAACTCGTGACGATTTAAAACACTCCCTTCGGTCGTGTTTCAATTTATCACCACTCGTTGCGAATTTCCTGTTCTCTGCACTTGTATCGTAATGTACTATTACAGTACATATGGTGCTACATTACCTTACGAGTGCGGTAATTAGCAGATTACGTGCATACTCGTATGTCGAAACTTTAAAGAGCCATGTGTACTGTAAAACATTGTACGATACACGTGCGAATATGTAATTCGCCACTCGTGTCGGTCGTGTTTTAATTTATCACCACTCGTTACGAATTTCCTGTTCTCTGCACTTGTATCGTAATGTATTAACATATACTTGAGAAGTAATGATTTTATAATGCCACGTGTACAATTTACCATTATGCTAATGTTCATTTAATAATAAAATAATCTTGTTAAATCCAATTTGGAATAAAAACTAATTTTAGGACAACTATGTACTTTATTTCACGACTTAAAAAGAAAAAATTGGGATTCGAGATCTCGTCAGTCAAACCAACGAGATCGAGATATGACAAAATAATTAATAATTCGGTATGTTGCTTTTACTTTATTTTTGAATAATTAGGTTACTTCCTATAATAGGTTTGACACAAATAAAGCATTTGATGGAGAATAAAAATTAACTTTTATTCAAAAATAATACCGTAGTAATAGGTAAAAATCCGTCTACTTTTATGTGGTAATGTTCTGTAGTAATGCGGAAAATCAACCTAACGCCCGCTTAATTTTTCTATGACAAAATAAACAATACCTATACATTATTATATACCATCATTTTTAAGATGATTTGGAAGAAATCATAAAATGCCCAAGGTGTTGTCGGCCATGCGGCACCTAATGTTAGTTGCTAAAAGTCCAGCAGCTGACAACGTCCGCTCAGCTTCGACACTGCTAGGCACAACAATGAGTAGATATTGTCACAAACATCGCGCCACTGCGCTATAATCACCAATTTTACAACCACCAGCACATGGCAGCACTGCCCTATATGATTAGATCAATTAATTCCTTCACGGCAAGAACTTACAAATCTCGTTCGACATCTCGAAAAATGTGGGCGAGATCTCGACGGAGATTTAAAAATATAGGTTTTTTGCCGATGAGATTGAATCTAGAAAAATCGGTCGAGAACGCGCGAGATCGAGAAACTTTATTTAGAACTGATTCGATTCGTGTTGTATTGACACAAATCGACCTAGTCCTAAACTAAGCAAAGTTTGTACTATGGTTACTAGACGACTATACAATATTTATAATACTATACATACTAAACCGGGACCTCCAGCTTCGTAGACAGGGTCACTACCAACTAAGTCGAAAGTGGTCATATATAGCGTAAGATCCTAACGCAGAGAACGATGTTCTAGTAAAAGGCGTATTTGAAATGATGTTTGCTTTTCAAAAGGACGAAGACGAGGAGCGGGGCGGCCCCGGCGCGTCCGAGTCGGCCGAGCCGGCGGCTCCTCGACTTTTCCCCGGCGCGCCCGAGCTCGTGGAGGTCTGTTTTTTTAACCAATGTTTGCTTTTTTTATGTATGTATGTTCCCCGAACACAGAAAGAATTATCAAAATGGGTCAGAGCTGTGACCGATTTTGATAATTCTTTTTTTGTTTCAAAGCAGGTACCCCGAAATTAGTCCCATACGAGTATAAATTTGTTGAAGGTCTGATGATGGAATCCAGGAGGAATCCAGGGCAATCCTCGAATTTGATAGGCGAGCATTGGCTCTCGGAAACCACAAATTTGGTGAAGTGGAACTGGTGATGATGATCACAATTGTCATATGGAACTCTTCAACGATGTAGGCACTTCACAGATTTCGATGAAATTTCGTTGACGTAGCAACCAATGCTCGTAAAAATACACATTTTGAAGTGGAAATTATGATGAGCTGAAGGTCAGTATGTGTTTCCTGAGAAATCGAGGGAACTCCTCCGCCCTATATAAAGTAACTTGGTTGGGATCTGTAGTATCCACCTCATTTGCTATCGGTAAGCAGTACAGGTGGTGAAGTGGGAAGGATATGTAAAAATGTGATGTGTGTGGCATAGTGAAGTACAAAATTGGAGTCGTTTTTTTGGGTATAAATTATTATTGCTTTCATTTCGATCCACAAAAGTAAAAAAGTAAAAGTAAAAGTAATTTATTCTTCAAAGTAGGCATAACTACATGCACCTATGAACTTCAATAAACTACCACCGGTTCGGAGAAATAAACCTCTGACACGAGAAGAACCGGCGTAAGAAACTCGGCGAGGTGTCATTTTTTCAAACAATATACATTGTATCAATGAATGACAAAAATATGTCAAAATTATTGCGCACAATTGTATATTATTGGGCCCTAATCTAAAGGAACTTGATTTAAAGCATCCTAATCGAAAGGAACTTAATTAAAAGTATCCTACTCTAATGTAACCTAAGCTACTGTAATGTAACCTAAACCTAATCTAAAAGCCTAGTTTAGTTATTCATTGCATTACTAAGACAATTTTCTATTTTACTTAAGGTTTTAACTTTTTAATAATGTAATTTTAATTTTAATCATGAATTTCATTGTTTAAACTTAACATATGATAAAAAATGTTATCCTTTCCCTTCCCTTCACCCTGAGTGAGTAAACAATTTATAAATCCAAGATTGGAAAAAGAAATATAAAAGATGAATACGTGATTTAAAGAAGAAGAAACACTTAATGGAAAACGTCGACGGGAATTAAATAGGGCAATTAAAGACATTTTAAGGATAACATAAGTTTAATCATTGTTTCATGAATAATCAGTAATGTACTAACCTTAAAAATATAACTTTTTGTTAAAAAAGAATATTCTTTGTAAAAAAAATATATTTTACTTTTAAGGAGGGAGGAGATAAGGCGCCCTACTTAATGCAACAATTTAACGCAGTAACCCATTGTTTGCAAGAATGTAACGTATGGGACGATAAGCGGATATGGAAAATTGTCACAGTTATTCACAATTAATAGAAACTCGTAAAAAGGCAATAAAAACTAATAATTTATGAGCAGCGTTCTCTAAACAGAGAAATCTTAGAAAACGGATTATGCACACAGTGACGGGCCTCCATAATCGCCTGTTGTGACTAAATGAAATATAAAAAGGGTGACTGGTCGCCTCAGCCTCATTCTGGATTCGCTCCTCTCTCCGAAAGGTTGTGTTGTAATTAACTTTTTAACTTTAATATAAAAGTTATAATCAGCACCAAAAGTTTTTATCATCACCAACCAGTAGTTCCTGCAACTCAGCTCGGCGTGTCTCTCTAAAACTTCGAAAAGCTCCTAAGGACAACTTTTCTAGTTAAATATAAAATTACAGTGTCAGCTTACACAAAACTACAATGCTACAGTAGAATACCTATTTTCGCGATAGATTATCTGTGCAGGACGCTATCACTGCCAAACATCCCTTTCCATAATGTAATCGTTAACCTTATAATATGCTTTTGAAATAAGTATTCATTTTACTAAAGATTTGAATTTTGAATTGCTAAGTTCAGTAATGTGTTTAGGAATTTTATTGTAGAACTTTATACAATTTCCCAAGAACGACTTTTACGTCTTTACTAATCTATAGAAGGTAATTTTGAGTTTCCCAGTGTTTCTGGTGGCTATTGGTTTATCAGCGTTCGTTAAGAAATAGCACAAATTCTTCCTAACATACATTATTATTTCAAATACGTATAAGGACGGCAGGTTTAGTTTAGAATATCTATCTTCTTGAAAACATCTCTTAATGACTGACGCGACTCCAAGTTATAAATTGCTCGAATAGCCCTTTTTTGCAAAATAAAAACAGTTTCAATATCTGCAGCTGATCCCCACAAGATAACACCATTAGTAATTATACTATTAAAATAAGCAAACAAAACTAACCGCGCCGTTGCCAAATTAAAAATGGCTCTATTTATCGCTACCTTTTGATTTCTCTGTGTTAAATATAACTTCAAAAGTAAGACTTCATGCATGTCCTCTGATACCATAAAAATTGAGCTTACAAATTAAAGTACCATGATCTAAACAATTGGCTTGGAAAGGTCACAGAACACTCCAATGGCGTCATATGACTCTTCCTAAGACTGCAAAATACATTTTATTAAACTTGCATGATAGTGATTATTAAGTGATTTATATTTTGGTGTAATAAAATTACACTATTGTGCTTCTCCGTTGTCCCAACAGTCAGTTTAAAGACAAATCCGCTATTAGAGATGTCGTCCTATCCAAGGAAGAGAGGGAGTATATTTCCAAAAACGGAATTAATAAAAGATGCTAAAGATATACCAAGTCTGTCAGTTGTAATACGGTAATCACTAATAACATTATTAATGTCAAAAAATATAACGTCACTATGACGGCACGTCAGCTTATACATAAGCTTATTGAGATTACACGCATGACTGTTAGCACTGCCAGAAGAAGCAGAATAGGGTAACGCGCCTACTCGTATAATAACATTTTTAGCACCTAGCTTTGACAGGCATTCAAACTCAGTCTTCATCTCAGAGTACCTAATATTTGAGCCATCACCTAACATTAATACAATTGTGGTCTGTTCATATAAATGCATATAAATGGGCATCTTAAATATTATTTATGATTTTTTTTAATGAGGCATCGGGCATACAATGATTTATAATTATGAATAAATGAATATGAATATAACACAGCTGTTCTGAATATTATTACGTAATATTTTGCCCAATCCTCGCCCTACCCTATCTGAGAAAACCAGAGTTCTATTTACATTATTACAGGCTGGGGTTATTTTTTCCGGTGATCCCGGCAAGCTGCTGTTCGACACAGATGAGCAAATTGCATCTCCGGGCAGAGGATGAGCCTGCAGGAGCGCACACTCACATTCGCACGAAGACTGCTTGGTAAGCAGTGCTTCTAAACATTCCTCGTTGTGGTGGCATAGCTCCAGCAGTTCATCCGCTGCCAGAATATGTTCACTAATTTGCTTCTGAGACATTACATATTTATTAGTTAGATCTTTCAAAGAATTTTGTAATCTGTTCGGCTTGCAGCTTGTCAGTGTCCGTTTCATAAATGTTCCTACTGTAGCATAATTGCTCTTTGTAAGAATTTAATTCTTTCAAAACACAGACATGATTTTTCATCAATTTAGTAATTTTATGAATGTTATTATACTGTCTGTACAGTTGTTTTGTTTTTTTTTATAAATCTATTTAACTTAATATACTTTTTTTATTTCTTATAACTTTTAAAACAAACTTACATATCATAAAAGGAGTCCTCCGTCACTAGAAGGTCCAAAATTGCTGCAATGCTCTGCATAGGCGTTTGGTGTCACAAGTTCTTCAAAGAGTCGCTTTAAGTTACTGTATAGAACATATTGTAATTTCATTAGAGACGAGTTATTATTGCCACATATAATAATAACATAATCACTTTTAGAGAAATCCTTACACAAATTGAGGCAATTTTCCAGGAGATTATCAATAGATGCATTTTGCTTATACCTTGATGTAACAATAAACGTATCTCCAAGTTTATTTTGCAGGAACCTCCTCACATATGCACAATTTCGGTCAGCAAAAAGTACTATTCTCCTTCTTGAATTTTCCATGACACCATTTTGTAGCGAGCGAGAGATTTCAAATGATCTTACAGTAGACTTTGAAGAATTTGCAATAGGGGAAATATTAACCAGCTCTTCTTGTCTCTTTATACTATCAGTGTTTTCCTTGACGTATGGTGGCGCAGAGTTTAAACCGAGAAGACATTTCTTTGGTGATTCACGATTCAAAATCAGTTCACTGTCATTCTCATTGTGCAGGGACCTCCTCCTGCAGGTAGCTTTCATGGGGGTGGACTTCTTAGGTACCTTGTCCGAGAGTATAGTAAAGCATTCAATAATTCAATTTTCTTTTGTTTATCTCTATAGTTTTTTTAATGTCTTTACCTCTACATTTAAACGGTCTATCTCGTCATGAGCACTTGCCAGCTGCGTAGAGATTGCAGTAATTTCCAATTTTAAGGTCGTTATTTCAGTGTCATCGACGGTTGACATATTTGGCAAGCTGCATGTGCTATTATCAAGTGATGATAATGATCGCGAGCTAGTGTGAGAATCAGTTTCGTAAGATAATTTTACGGGTTTTTGTCGAGTGAAAGCATTTTTTCTGGTGGTTACGTTGGCCATGGAGTCAAGGGATGACCCAGGTAGATCTGGGGCAGCCTGTTGTTGCTTGGCTACGGTAAGTTTTTCATAGCAAATTTTACACTGCCACTTAGTTTTATCTCTACTGGTCATTAGTAAAACTTTTCTTGACCGACATTTGCAGTACATTTCACATGATAGTATTGCATGCATTGTGAACACATAAAACGTCCGTCAAGCCTCTATTAGTTAACAAGCCGCTAAAGTTGGTTTGTCCTTATCTGTCACTTTGACATTTATGTTTGTGAGAAAGTGACAAAACAACTTTTAGTTAACAGAGGTTTGTTAAGTTGTATGAATAAGGGGGTAAGCTTACAGATTAAAGTACCATGATCTACACAGGCCATTAGAACACCTGGATGAGCTCCTAGATATTTAAAAAAGGGCCAGTCTGAAAATCAACACTGGATGTAATCGAGCTGGAGCTGAGACTGGTACCCATTGTCCAGATCCAGATATAGGTTATAATTGTATTTACGCACGTAAAATACCATTTAGTTTTGGTGATGTATTTCGTTATTAAATACATACTTGCTTTACTTATACCGATAGGGTTATATTATTAAAATGGCCATTTGGAACATAGCGCACGTGGCCCAGCGGTGCCCTCGTACCGCGTGCGGTATGCGAGGTTAGCAACGTGGGCCCGGGTCAGTTCTTGGATGAGTGACCGCTTTGAGGGGTTACTGGGCGCTCCCGTGCTTTGGAAGGCAACTTAAGCCATTGATTGTTATCTATAACAGCAGTCGTTAAGCCAAGTTAGATGTTTTCGGGCTGCTTGACAACTTTTAACGGTCAAGTTACCCACTCACTTGACAAGCCTAATCCCAATAAAGTCTAGTTTCACCCTTGGGCTGGAAGGTAAAATGGCAGTCGCTTTCGTAAAAACTAGCGCCTATGCCAATTCTTCCGATTAGGTAATGCACGCCGTGCATCCTCCACGATGCAGCTGCACTGGAATAGCGCTAGGATGATGATGATAGCCATTTGGAACATAATAATCCGTTCAAATATCGACCTTCAGTCTTAACAAGAAGGTTCACGTCGAATCGCTGCGCGTGTGTTATTGGCAGAAGGCATTTGTACAAAACGTCCTTTTTCTTGCACATGTGGATAGTATATTCGAGTTCATTAATATATGAGCAAATCCAAGTCTTCAAAAATAAATGTACATAGGAACGTACATTTGTATTTACTTCTAAACAGATTTATCATTCAAAATATATACACGTCTCATTCATCATAATTAATCTAAGCAAGCCACTCAAAAATTAAGCAACTGAAAAATAATAATTCTCAGTACTATGATTTTTACGAAATTATTTAAACGAGTGGAAGCACGTAATTATTGACACAAGGGTTATTTTCAAATATTTGTAAACAGGTAGTGGCACATAAATATATGCAATCACGTTTTCCAATTTATTGTGAACAAGTAGGAGCTCATAAATATCTGTACAGATAAAACATTTTCA
Source organism: Notocelia uddmanniana (assembly GCA_905163555.1). NCBI lineage: Eukaryota > Metazoa > Arthropoda > Insecta > Lepidoptera > Tortricidae > Notocelia > Notocelia uddmanniana. The sequence goes on from LR991052.1 coordinate 75,520,120, forward strand.
ATGTTCACAAATGACAATTACCGAAATACTGTCCTATGATACATTTGTCTCTTTCAGTTTGAGTGGCACGTCTTAGAACTGTCATTAATCTGCGTGCTGCTTCTTTTACTATTTTGTGATTTATAATTGGTTTAAAAGAGGTTCAATATCAACATTTATTACTGGCTTCTTAATATTTTTCTTTTTTCTTTTAGATTTGTTCAGATGTTTATGAGTTTCTACTTCTCCACATAATTACATCAAATTGTATCTCAGAATTTTGATATTTCAATGAAATGTTTTATCTGTACAGATATTTATGGGCTCCTACTTGTTCACAACAAATTGGAAAACGTTACTACATATATTTATGTGCCACTACCGGCTTATAAACATTTGAAAATAACCCTTGTGCCAATAGTCATGTGCTTCCACTCATTACGTTTTATAGTTTAATAGTATAACATGTTATAGTATAACTAAAAGCGATGATAGCTCACATCATAGTATAATTATGACCTGTCATGGGCCCCTATCTTATCTAAATTTATATATTTCGTCTAAATATACGGGTTGATTTCGGGGTCGTGGATCAAGAACCAGTTTTTAGACTTGGTATCTAATAGATATTTCAAAAAAATTGTAGTGACACGAAAAAACGCATTTCATTTTTAATTTATTTTGATGAAAAAAATACAAAATCAGAAAAAAACAAGGTTACTCTACTCTCTTTGACGGATAGTATGGAGAGTTGACAGTGAGGTAGGGTGAGCAAGTTGTATGAAAAAGTATTATTTCGGATCACGACCCCAAAATCATCATCATCGTCATCAAGAAACCGATATGACCGGGATTCGAACCGGGGACCTCAGGCTTCGTAGGCAGGGTCACTGCCAACTAAGCCAAAGTGGTCGTATATAGCGTAAGATCCTAACGCTGAGAACGATGTTCTCGTATAAGTAGCAGATTTGACATGATGTTTGCATTTCAGAAGACGGCATCCGAGTCCGCCGAGCCGGCCACTCTTGGACTCGGCCCCGGTGCGTCTGAGTCCGCCGAGCCAGGCTCTCCTGGACCCGGCCCCGGTGCGTCGAAGCCCGCCAAGCGAGCCAGAGGTAGCACTCGTGCGGCACGGGGTCGCCGAGGAGGGCTTAACTGTAGAAAGGTCTGCTTTTATTGCTTTTTTATACACTTTTTTGTGCTATACTTAATTATGTTAATCATGAAAGCACTTAGAATCCATACTTGTTTAACTGTGTTGATATTTTAATAGCCGACCGCTCCTGAACTCGAACCCGGCGCGTCTGAGTCCGCCGAGCCAGGCTCTCCTGGACCCGGCCTAGGCGCGTCGAAGCCCGCCAAGCGGGCCAGAGGTGCCACTCGTGCGGCACGGGGTCGCCGAGGAGGGCTTAATTGTAGAAAGGTCTGCTTTTATTGCTTTTGTTTCACACTTTTTTGTGTTATACTTACTTAGTTATGTTAATCACGAAAGTTGCTGGTATTAATACTTGTTTAGTTAAACTAATACTTGTTTGAATTAATTCTTGTTTGTGTTGACACAGTTGTGTCGAAATATTAATATTACGTGTCATTACCCATATTCCTTTTATTAATGTGCACGATTTTATTGTACCTTTTTTAAATGTTAATTATTTTTCCTTAAGTTTATTTCTTATATTAATTTTAGTTTTTAGATTCTTTGTGTGAGGTAGTATAATTTACGTACCTAACTCAAGACAGTAGGTAAGAACAATACTATACTATACTGTAATATACTATATAGACTTGAGTAGTAATGATTTTATAATGCTACGTGTACAATTTACTATTATGTTAATGTTCATATAATCTAATTTTAGGACAGCTATGTACTTTATTTCACGAGTAAAATAGAAAAAATCATTTTCATTTATTTGTGCGTCCAATGTCATGATTAGGGGATTCGAGATCTTGTCAGTCAAACCAACGAGATCGAGATATGACAATATAATTAAAAATTCGGTATTTTTGTTTTACTTTATTTTTTAATAATTAGGTTATTTCCTATAATAGGTTTGACACAAATAAAGCATTAGATGGAGAATAAAAATAAACTTTTATTCAAAAATAATACCGTAGTAATAGGTAAAAATCCGTCTACTTTTATGTGGTAATGTTCTGTAGTAATGCGGAAAATCAACCTAACGCCCGCTTAATTTTTCTATGACAAAATAAACAATACCTATACATTATTATATACCATCATTTTGAAGATGATTTGGAAGAAATCATAAATTGCCCAAGGTGTTGTCGGCCATGCGGCACCTAATGTTAGTTGCTTCAAGTCCAGCAGCTGAGAACGTCCGCTCAGCTTCGACACTGGTAGGCACAACAATGAGTAGATATTGTCACAAACATCGCGCCACTGCGCTATAATCACCTATTTTACAACCACCGACACACGGCAGCACTGCCCAACATGATTAGATCAATTAATTCCTTCACGGCAAGAGCTTACAAGTCTCGTTCGATATCTCGAAAACTGTGGGCGAGATCACGACGAAGATTTCAAAAATAGAGGTTTTTAGCCGATGAGATTGAATCTAGAAAAATCGGTCGAGATCGCGCGAGACCGGGAAACTTTATTTAGAACTGATTCGATTCGTGTTGTATTGACACAAATCGACCTAGTCCCAAACTAAGCAAAGCTTGTACTATGGTTACTAGACGACTATATAGATAAATACATACATAAAGACATAGGAAACATCCAAGACTCGGGAACAATATTTATAATACTATACATACTAAACCGGGACCTCCAGCTTCGTAGACAGGGTCACTGCCAACTAAGTCGAAAGTGGTCGTATATAGCGTAAGATCCTAACGCAGAGAATTATGTTCTCGTATAAGTAGCGTATTTGAAATGATGTTTGCTTTTCAAAAGGACGAAGACGAGGAGCGGGGCGGCCCCGGCGCGTCCGAGTCGGCCGAGCCGGCGGCTCCTCGACTTTTCCCCGGCGCGCCCGTGCTCGTGGAGGTCTGTTTTTTAACCAATGTTTGCTTTTTTATGTATGTATATTCCCCGAACAAAGAAAGAATTATCAAAATCGGTCAATGAGCTGTGACCGATTTTGATAATTCTTTTTTTGTTTCAAAGCAGGTACCCCGAAATTAGTCCCATATAAATTTGGTGAAGGTCTGATGATGGGATCCAGGAGGAATCGAGGATAATCCGGTGTGATGTGTGTGCGAGGATAATCATTAGTAATAGGTACTTTAAAATGATAATGTCAGTTGTATGTCCTTACAGGAATGACAACTTTTCATTTTTCTGAACAAAATTTCACATCAAATGTTAAAATTCATGGTCTTCCTTTTATTTCTGACACTATGTTATTTAGCAAAAAATAATCCTCATGATTTTCTATCGGCCTGATGAAGCTACAGGATAATTTTTTTCTCGTGTAGCGGGTTCGATTCCCGGTTCAACTATGTAATTATTTAAAAATCTATGAATGCAGTTTAAATTGTTTTTTAAATTAAAATAATGTCTAATTTAAGTAAAATGTTCCATCTACAATATTCAAGGTACTTTACCTCCATGTGGCATAGCCATGGGACGCCCTGTATAATCGTCTACAACTTCTAAAGTGTCCGATTTTAACGGGATATCCTGGGCATTCGACATGATCTCCTTCTTGTCCATGTTCATCCTTAGACCAGCCCGCTCGGAGGCTTTACTGAGTTCATCGAGCATCGTACTTACGTCCTCCATATCAATTGGATGTCAACAGAACCTGCATGCTATCAAGTCAGGTTATTAGTGTTTTGTTACAAAGACTTAGCGTGTGAGACAAAAGTTACAGTATCTGATGTGAACCTCCACTTTTTTACAGGTACAGGTACACCAGCAATCGGCGTCGCCGCGGCCCTTGATGCGCACTTTCCTGGCAGCATTCAATGACTCCGGTAAGTCATACCGAGTTTAATAAGAGCCACTTAAGAAAAACACCCCGAAATGGTAACACCAAGCTCACCTCACCCTTTCGAGGGATAGGGGTACCGGGTTCCCATTCATATATATCAGGCATAAATATACTCACGCCCGTATCGAATTGGGGTAGGCAGATACCAGAGAATGCCAAAAACTACGGACCTTCTTTCGCTTCAATCACATCCACACGCGTCCTCTGATCGTCGGGTCGTGCCGGTCGGTTGCATTTGTTGGTATATCAGCCAATCTGAGTGTAATTTCATAAAAACGCGCAGATACAGTTAAGGAGACTGTACCTTTTTATCCCTTACTAGCATTTGCAATACACATAATTAATTTGTTTTGTTTTAACTTTGGTTCGGTGCATAATTCACAGGTTGTTTATCGTCATCCTCCATTTGTTTTTAATAAACTCATTTGCTCAAAGGTTAGCTGGAAGAGATCCCTTGAAGGGATAAGCTCGCCTTTGTACGTCTACTTTTTGTTTGTTTATCGTTTTGTCGTGTTTTATGTACAATAAAGTAATACATACATACATACATTTGCCCGCGGCTTCGCCCGCGTACTAAGCGAAATTTTTAACCGTCTAGAAAAAACAGGTTCGTATGTTTGTCCACGATTATCTCGCGTTTGGCTGAACCAATTTAGATGCTGTCTTCAGAAAAGTAGTTGTTACATTCTGGGGGTTTCGGTATACGAACTTTGGTGATTGTGATTCATTAACAGATGAAAAGTCAGTATACATTCTGAGAACCGGCAAACTGTTACATTTCATTTGATTTTGGCAAAAATAAGGATCGAAAACTATTATCATACATTTCTGAGAGGCCGAAGGGGAAAGGGCCGATGAAATAAAAGCATGTCTTAAATGGCCCTTAGTAAAAGTATCTGCGTACTACAGTAACACCAATAGGTCTGTAAACTACCCAGCAGCGCGCAGCGGTCATAAACTCTGGTCCTTTGAAGTACAGAAATACGGCTAATTCAATATCACGTGTAACATTTATTTTTACTAAAATTAAATTTATTAGGTAGGTTTTGCCAGTTCCCTTTGGAGCATTCAAAAAGAAAATTTGGCCTCATTTCCATTCGCACTCCTTACTGTCAGTCCGTCTGCTACAACCAAGTTGTTTTTACTGGACCAATTGAATTGCAATTTGGCACAAACTATCAAGAATTTAGAGCGCTCGTGGCCCAGCGGCACCCGCCTACCGCGTGCGGTGTGCGAGGTTAAGCAATGTGGCCGCAGTTTAGTTCTTGGATGGGTGACCGATTTGAGTGATTACTAAACTGACTCTCGTGCTTTGGAAGGCATGCTAAGCCGTTGATCCCGGCTGCAATATTTAAGCCAAGTAAGAAGCCTTCGAGCGGCTTGCGAACTTCTAACAGTTAAGTTGCCCACTCACTTGACAAAGGGAGGTCGAAGTTGCACCACGTCCGTAGGGAGTACCCACCGATACCCTACATGTGACCCCTGGGTGGTGCTAAAAGTGCAACAAAAACTGGCAACCGTTGTCTTCTCGAAAATCTCACGGTTCGTAAATAAATGCCATACGATTAAAAAAATCTAAAGGTTGATTTAAATGGAAAAAAAATATCGAATCCTCTATGTCGTTTTTAAAAGCAAATCCATAGATACCCCACACGCCTATATAGTAACATTAAACTTTTTTGCATGCAGGCATGTATGGAGTGCCATATTTTACCTCAGATTCGTATTAAGAGACCTCTTGGATGCTCAGATATCGATTTTGAATGAAATCGGGACGAAAAAAAATTATTATGGCCGCCACTTTCACAATTTTACCTCGGATTCGTATTAAGAGATCTCTCGGACACTCAGATATCGATTTTGAACGAAATCGGGACGAAAATGAAGAAAATAAATATGGCCGCCACTTTATTCAAATTTTATCTCAAATTCGTATTAGGGGACCTCTCGGACGACCAGATATCGATTTTGAACGAAATCGGGTAGAAATGAAGAAAATCAATATGGCTGCCCCATTTTTTTAAACTTTACCTCGGATTCGTATTAAGAATTCTCTCGGACGCTCAGATATCGATTTTGAACGAAATCGGGACGGAAATGATAAAAATGAATATGGCCGCCACTTTTTCTAAATTTTACCTCGGATTCGTATTACGAGACCTCTCGGACGCTCAGATATCGATTTTGAACGAAATCGGGACGAAAAAAAGGAAAATCAATATGACTGCGACTTTTTCAAATTTTACCTTGGAGTCGTATTACGGGAGCTCTCGGACGCTCAGATATCGATTTTCAACGAAATCGGGACGGAAATGAAGAAAATCAATATGGCCGCCACTTTTTACAAATTTTACCTCGGAGTCGTATTAGGAGACCTCTCGGACGCTCAGATATCGATTTTGAACGAAATCGGGACGGAAATGAAGAAAATCAATATGACTGCCACTTTTTCCAAATTTTAACTCGGATTCGTATTAAAAATTCTTTCGGATGCTCAGATATCGATTTTGAACGAAATCGGGACGGAAATGATAAAAATGAATATGTCCGCCACTTTTTCTAAATTTTACCTCGGATTCGTATTACGAGACCTCTCGGACGCTCAAATATCGATTTTGAACAAAATCGGGACGAAATAAAAGAAAATCAATATGACTGCGACTTTTTCCAAAATTTTACCTCGGATTCGTATTACGGGAGCTCTCGGACGCTCAGATATCGAATTTCAATGAAATCGGGACGGAAATGAAGAAATTCAATATGGCCGTTACTTTATTCAAAGTTTAGGTACCTCGGATTCCTATTAAGAGTCCTCTCGGACGCTCAATAATCGATTTATGTCGAAATCGTATCGGACGGCACTGATTAATAAAACCACTTACAATACATTGAATCAAAAAAGATCGTATCTTTATAGGGAACTCACGGCACTTCATGCACCTTTAAACCTTATTAGGAACTTACATGCAAAATTTGGTATCTCTCGAACCAGCAGTTTGGGCTGAGCGTTGATATGTCACTCACTCAGTCAGTCAGTTTCTTCTTGCAATTTGGTACCTACTTTTAAGTTTTCATGCCCGCAATATTAAATTTCAAAATCAATGCCATTTTCGAAATTAATGACCCAAAAAATCATAAAAATCACACCCATATTAATATTCAGACGTTCCAACCCCCTCGGACCCCAACAGAGGGGATGGTATTTCACGTCCTCCACGTGGGATTTTAAAATCATTGTTGTTTTCGTAATCAGCGACCCGATAAACCATAGAAACAACACCCATATCGATTTTCAGAATTTGTCACCACCTTTCCCCATTTTAGGGGTTGATTTCTCAAAAAACCTGAAACACGTATTTACTCATTTATCGTTAGAAATACTCCTGTGAAGTTTTGAATAAAATAATCCAACTAATCTTGATTCCGCATACAAATTTCGGACCCCCATTTCACCCCCTTAGGGGTTGAATTTTGAAAAATCCTTTCTTAGTGCACCCCTAGACCTTATAAGGAACCTACGTGTCAAATTTGGAATCTCTAGAACCAGCAGTTTGCGATGTGCGTTGATATGTCAGTCACTCAGTCAATCAGTTATTTCTTGAAATTTGGCTCAAACTTTCAAAAGTTTTCATGTCCACAACATTAAATTTCAAAACCGATGCCATTTTCGTAATTAACGTCCCAAAAAACCATAAAAACGACACCCATATTAATATTTAGACATTTCATCCCCCCTCGAACGCCAACAGGGGGGATGGTATTTCACGTCCTCCACGTGAGATTTTAAAATCATTGTTGTTTTCGTTATCAGCGACCCGGTATATCATAAACAATACCCATGTCGATCAGATTCAGAATTTGTCACCACCTTTCCCCCTTTTGACGGCCTGTTTAGCCTAGTTGGTAGTGACTCTGCCTCCAAAGCTAGAGGTCCCGGGTTCGAATCCCGGCCAGGGTATTTATTTGTGCATTTATCACGAATATTTGTTCTTGGGTCTTGGATGTTTTCGTATTTAAGTATGTATTTATCTATATAAGTATATATATCGTCGTCTAGTACCCATAGTACAAGCTTTGCTTAGTTTGGGACTAGGTCGATTTGTGTAAGATTGTCCCCCAATATTTATTTATTTATTTATTTTAGGGGTTGATTTCTCAAAAAACCAGAAACACGTATTTACTCATTTATCGTTAGAAATACTCCTGTGAAGTTTCGAATAAAATAGTCCAACTAATCTTGTTTCCCTATACAAACTTCGGACCCCCAATTCACCCCCTTATGGGTTGAATTTTGAAAAATCCTTTCTTAGTGCACCCCTAGACCTTATAAGGAACCTACGTGCCAAATTTGGAATCTCTGGGACCAGCGGTTTGGGCTGTGCGTTGATATGTCAGTCAGTCAGTCAGTTTCTTCTTTTATATATTTAGATTTTAGTGGCGTGTAGTAGTCCTGGAAGATGTGGGAGTGGGCTGGAAGACGAGAGCGAAATGGGACGTGTTTAGATTTCCTTGATTTGAGTGCACATCATGAACGCGTTCACAAGGCGTGTGCTAAAACTCAAGAGAAAATGAAACGATGCCCTTTGCGTTCGTAGTGATTATTGACTGAGTGAAACGATGTCCTCCGTTTCAGCTTCGGAATAAATACTTTCGCATTTCCGGCGGATTTCCGGCTGTTCTCCTGTACAGGTGTTTTTTTAAACATATAATTTAAAAACTGATTGGAACTAGCCTATTGCTTGAAATATATTTAAACTAGCTTTTGCCCGCGACTTCGTCCGCGTATAATTCGTTCCCGCCTTAGAATTGATTTGTTTTCCCATACAATGTTTCTGAAGCTCAGGTGGACACCAGGAACTTAGGGGTGACATGTTGGAGAAGGAAAGCCACGAATAGATCGGACTGGAGATTTTTGCTCGACCAGGCTAGCCTAGGGCCCACCCGCGGCTATAACGCCTCAGATGATGATGATGATACAATCTTTAACCCTTCTTTACACCCCCTTAAGAAATGATTACAGTTAATGTGACATTCCCTAGAAATCCTATTGTCAAAACGAATAATTAAGTGCTTATTTCGGAATATCAAATGTACCGATTCTAGACGAATGAATCTCGTCAAGTTACATTGTACAATGATAAAAGTCTCGCTACGCAGTTCTGCCGTAAAACGTTATCCCAACAGAGCGAGTTCTTCATGTAAGTATGATGACCGAAGGCCGGAAGCAGAGCGGCAAGGCATGCGAGAATAATCACACAGAGCGGGCTTCTCATGTAAATGACAAAATCTGCCAAACTCACCCACGTGATGGGCCCGACCGTTTACAATCGACTACCGGTACATGTTACAGATGCACCGTCACTAGCCGGCTTTAAAGCACTACTAAAAAGATGGCTTACCGAGCATACTTTTTATCATTTTAATGAATTTATTACGTACAGCTCTAGTACTTAAAATAATTTTAAGATTCCTGTTTTTTTGCGATTTTTTTTTTATCTGACATTTGTTTGATTGCATTTTATTCAAATATTTTTATATTTCAATTTCTATTGTTTTAAATTTCTACAAGTTTTTGATTGTTACAACAAATAATTAGGTTAAGTATCTACATACTTAACCTAATTATTTTCTAATTGTTTAACTACTTAAGTATTGACATGTAATATGAATTATTATAAATAAATCAATATCAGAAAATCAAAATATCAATATAAGGCTGACGGCCGAAGGCCTGAAGCAAAGAGGCGAGACACGCGAGGCTGAAGGCCGAGCCTCCCAACAGAGTAGATTCTTCATGTAAGATTGATGACTGAAAAGCCGAAGGAGAGTGGCAATGCATGCGAGGCCGAAGGCCGAGCTATATCTTCGCCGAAGATCCAGTTGCCATATTAATGAGGGTAAATTATACTCCATTCGTTTGTTTTCACGTTCACACAAATTCTTAAAACTGTTGAAACGATTTCTGTTATCGATTCTAAGTATCCCTAGCCAACTTTTTTTCGAATATCTTCCATGTACAGACTTTCGACCCTTTTCTAAGTATACATCTAAGATGCTCCAACTGTCTATGCTGACGATTGGGCTGCCCAGCTCAAGTGATCTCTTATATCAAACAGTTTTTATGGTGTGACCCTTCAAAAAACAATTACGTAAAAAATAACACACAACAAAACTAAATCGTACACCGACGATACAAAGTGTGCATTGAAACAGCTGTTTTTGTATTTAAGCATATGAATAAAAACAATGCCAAAGTATCGCAAATGCATTTTGATGTACACGCAAAGTAGAACTTATTTATTGCGAAAAGGTTGTGCTCAAAAATAGCGTCAACAATCAGAAAGAATTATGATACTTCGGTTTTGACATAATGAATCGTCAACTTGTTTACAATTCTGCTATGCTTTAAGTTAAATTTCTCGACACGCTGTTATACTCCCAATTGGCTGAAACTTAAATCGTAGAATGGCGTATGAGGATTTAACCACCCCGTTTCATAGACCTTACTTGCATCCCCGATTTAATATCCCTTTGATGGAAGATCATCGGGACAAAAAGTACACTTATAATAATATAAGTAAATCCAGATTATATACTATTAGCATACAAATCATTTTAATCTGTTCAGCCGTTTATGCGTGATTCAGTGACAAACATCCAAACATCTAAACTTTCGCATTTATAATATTAAATAGTGGGCTTCTTATAAAGTGAGTGCACATGAAGTGAACGTCAAAAGAAACATTATAATTGCATGTTTTTATATAGGATTACTAAGTTATATATGTAGTTTTTGAATCTAGAAAACGGGACTGAAATTTGGATTTAGAGTCACAGTTACTTAATGGAATAAATCATAATAGTGTTCAAAATTTGAAGAGACCGTGGCGGCTGGCGCGCACTCTGGGCAGCGCCGCGGCGCAGCGCTTGCGTTTACTTTTTTTTCAGTTTTTATCTTAAGATTTCACAAATTTTGAATGAGGATGTTTTTCCTTTGTCGTCAAGTATATGCTTACCAATTTTCATACCTGTAACTCATGTATTACAGGAGTTCCCATACAAAATTCAACCCCTCTTTTTACCCCCTTTTAATCCAAATCTGCACAATTTTTATAGCCTAAAACCTGATCGGGTATTTACTCGGCAGATTAGTAAAGTTTTCATCAAAATCCATTCCGCCGTTTTCACGTGATGCGCGTTCATATAAACAGACAAAAATTCTAAAAACTGTTGGAACGTGTTATGTTATCGATTCTAAATATCCCCAGCCAACTTTTTTCGAATATCTTCCATGTACAGACTTTCGACCCTCTTCAGCTTTATTATATGTAATATGTATATATAGATACCATAAGAGTGATTAAATTGTTTGAGCACCGCTTTTAACCGCTCAATAGAATGTCAGCGGCCTTTATTCGTGGTGTCATTATTTCTTGTGGTTATATGACTTATCTCTCTGTGAGCTGTAAAAGAGGGCACTGTGCAATGTGCGGCAATTAATTTATTGTAGTTAAATTTGGTTGTATTATTAAATATGTTTTTCAATTAAATCCGTGCCCCTTTTTCTAAACTCAGAGAAGTTATTTGGCAAAATCCTTCCTCAGTGGCTTATTCATGTCACAACGTATTAATTTCAGCGCCATCTGTAAGTTTAGCAGTTACTCGATAATGGTAGTACATATTTGGAAAAAGTTTGCACTTCCTTCCTAAGTAGCACCACAAGATTCAAGGGCAAACTTAACTCAATCGATTGCAGCGGCTACTAAATCAACATGCGCAGGACCCTTCATTCGTTTAATGGTACGAGTATGTGTTGTGCGTAATCCGATACGAGCTTGGCCGCTTTTTCATTTACTCGTAACTCTACTTGCAGACACTCTCTTTGAGGAGTCGGGCATTGTTTCGCTGCCGCTACTGCCTGTCGCCACTTCGATGCCGGTCGCGGCCACCAGCGCCGCCGCGGCTCCGGCAGCGGCCACCAGCGCCGCGGCGGCTCCGGCAGCGGCCACCAGCGCCGCCGCGGCTCCGGCAGCGGCCACCAGCGCCGCCGCGGCTCCGGCAGCGGCCACCAGCGCCGCGGCGGCTCCGGCAGCGGCCACCAGCGCCGCCGCGGCTCCGGCAGCGGCCACCAGCGCCGCGGCGGCTCCGGCAGCGGCCACCAGCGCCGCCGCGGCTCCGGCAGCGGCCACCAGCGCCGCGGCGGCTACGGCAGCGGCCACCAGCGCCGCCGCGGCTCCGGCAGCGGCCACCAGCGCCGCCGCGGCTCCGCCCACCGCGCCTCCCGCCAACAAAAACCCGAATAAAAGGGGGACACAACCGGCGGAGGTACGTACGGCTAACTTTACTTGGGCTGAGTAACCTCGATAGTGAAGAACGCGGCTCGGAAAAATGCCCGCCATTTCATACAAATTGGATAGGCTATGACCGGCGAACCGTTTTGGGTTCCGGCGGCTATAGACGACCTCTCAAATTGTCGATTTCTCAAATTAATGACTTCTGAAATTGACGACTTTGTGAATAGACGACATCTAAAATTAACGATTTCTCTAATTGACGACTTCTTGAATTGACGACTTCTGGAAATGACAACTTCTCGAATTGACGACTTCTTGAATTGACGACTTCTTGAATTGACGACTTCTCGAATTGACGACTTCTTGAATTGACGACTTCTCGAATTGACGACTTCTTGAATTGACGACTTCTCGAATTGACGACTTCTTAAATAGACGACTTCTCAAATAGTTGATATCTAGAATTGACGACTTCACAAATTGACAACTTCTCAAATAAACGACTCTGGCAATAAGTTATTTTTGGCATATACAGGTTCGTGATCACAAATCAGTTTTCCAGGCTTGATATATATTAGCCATTTAAAAAAAATGGTAGTAGTTTTACATTGGGCATAAACCATCATTGCGCGTGGCCCGACACGCACTTAGCCGGTTCTTTTTAGAATTACTATAAGTAGCCAGCACTTTAGTAAAGGAGTTTGCAAGTGATACAAGTAATCAAAGATATAAAATTAAGCACTAAAAAATAAAATGGTTGCGAACTTATTTAACGAAAACGTCATATTTTTACAAGCTTTTATTTAATTGCCGTGTGTTAGGATGTAGGTAGGCATGTTTGTGTGGGTCAAATTGTGGAAGGTAAATAAGAACCACTTCCTGACGTTCGATTAGAACCTGTGATAATATTGAGAATGTAATAAATACTATAGTGACATCGAGCTGATCTGATGATGGAGACCGGTGGTCAAAGGAACTCTTTGATAAATCAACGCAACCCCATTGAGTCTGCGTTTGTCAAGATCACCTCGATGAGTAGGTAGTAGATGACTGTTGAAATAAACTACAGTCGACGATAAAACCTTGTATGAGAAAATAAATTTTGACAAAAAAACTTACCTATTAAGAAGTTTTTGTTTACAGTTCGTAAAAAGAAGTGGTTGTTTTAAAAATTTTTGTTTAGGCAGTCGTCGTTTGAAGAAGTCATCTTTTTAAGAACGTTACAACACAAGTTATTGGTACATCGAAGTTTCGTAGGTACGAGTATAGTCACATAGCCATGTTAGTTGTAATTAACATCCCTTTGCTGAATGATGTCCATTACTTCCTGTACTAGTTAAAAACTGTATCACGGTGAAGTAAGTTACGTCATCCGTCATTAAGGGATATAAATATAATGTTATATCGAAGTATAAATTGAGGGTTCACGGAAAAAACATGTCTAGACCACTTAAATACGCTAAGTTACAATTCCTTATTAAGCTATTATATTTTATTATAACAGCTACAAAATAACAGTTTCGAAAATATTTAGGGTGCAGAACTGCAGATTTAAAACAGCCCGCAATATGCGGGTACAACAGAAACCCAAGTAATAAAATAACGCAGGCGGATTAAGCAATAATAGCCTCTCAGTCGCTTACTTAAACGCTTTGGTGCATGACATACTCTTTGTGTCCACTGGTAGTAGACTGCTTCACCACGAGTAGTAACTCAGTATTGTAAACGTGAACAAGTATAGTATATGCAAAGTGTATAGATGCATCTTGTTTAATGCAATGAACTTAAGACTTTCAATATCTTAAGATGACAGCTGATGGAGATGACAGCATATTTGACCATAAATAGGTGAGAGGCGAACACATTTTGTTTTTAAATTTGGGTTGTCCCTTTGTCACAAAGAAGGTGTGACATCTGTCGCCAACGGTTCGTGATATCTGTTACGCATGATGAACATTCGTAAATATGGGTTACGGAATTATGAAATAATAATTCTTCAAAAGGTCTCGTTTGTTGGTACTTTAAATATAGATAAGCTTACCCAACTTACTTATTAATAAAATATTAGAGCCCCAACGGGCGAAGGTGAGTGGCGACGCCGAAGGCTCGAAGCGTCCCTTTATAGCTCGCTCTCTACGCGAATCCGAGGGCCGAATGCCCGAAGTTACTCCCGATTGCACTTTCCCCGCGAGCACGAGAGCTAATTCCCAGGCAAGAAATCATTTCACAAGTTCACTTGCGGAATCATCATGAGTACCAAAAATTTGGAAATTTTAGCTTGATGAAATCCTTTTTTAAGTACTTTTTTTTTAATACCACGTCGGCGGCAAACAAGCGTATGGCCCGCCTGATGGTAAGCGGTCACCATGGTAATCAGAGCGTCCGAGAGAGGAGCTGATGAGGCCTTCATTAACTCACTGGTATACAAAATGCCATTCATTTTTTATGAATAAATGAATACCGAAAAAATGATTGAATGAATTTAATTATTTTTCCGTTGTATGTCTATCATATGTAGAAAAAAAACCATCAAAAAACTACACTGTTAAAAAAAAAGCAAAAAAATACAAAACGTCCGAAAATAGCAAAGCATCACGCCAAATAACGGAAATTAAATAAAAACACGAAAAATGCTGCAAAATACAAGCACCATTTAAAAAAACACGAAAGAACTAAAAAATACCAATAAACACGTAAAAACTAAAAAAAATACCAAAAACATGGAAAACCAAAAAATGACTAAAAGTCCAAAAAAAATCCGAAAAAACTTTTAAAAAGTCCAAAATATACATAAATACTCGAAAAGTTTGAAAAAAAAACAACAAAATACAAAAATACATGAACGATAAAAAAATCCGGAAAAACCTATAAAAATACCAATTTACATAACAAATTAAAAATATATATACAAAATCGTGGCGGTTGGCTCTATGTAATATTTCCTTTATCAGTTGATTTTAGTAAGCAAATTTAAAAAGTTCGAGTAGCGGACAATAATGTTAGTTTCATACATTACTTCTTTACTATTATTCTCTTTAGGCGCATGTTTGAGAGAAGAGATGAACGATCGATTCGTATCGTCGACCGGGTGTCCCGACCTCGTTGTAATTGTAAAGTTTCCGTTTCAGGCGACCGGCGACCGGGCGCCGGCGGACCGGCCGGCGCGGGTGCTGCGGCCGCGGCCGGCGCGCGCCAACGGCTCCGTGCTGCTCGCGCGCGCCGCCGCGCGCCGCGCGCTCCAGCGGTCAGTACAGCCTCGGCGGCGCCCACACCTCCACCCGAACACACATCGACCCATCACCACCGTATTTAACATCCGTCGCGTCGAACGGCAGGACCCCCAGCTTTCATTCCGACGTTCGACGTCGACTACGAGTAATTAAGTTTCACAATTGTCACATTGACGGGCATCGACTTGTCCATCGTTCAATTCGACAATCGACAGCCCCCCGGGTCCGGGCTCGTTCCGAGTTTAGCCCACGGGAAAGCGGTACATTGGGTACGTCGTCCTCGTACCTTTGAATGTCGCCGCGGACGTAAGCAAATTTCTTCACGGCATTTTCCACCAAACGACGTTCCGGACACAAGTTCGAAAAGGCCCCCGATACGAGCCGGGACTCGGCCCCGCGACCGCCGCTCGCCGCGCGGCTGCCACTCGCCGAGCCGCTACACTACCGTTCCTCCTTATACGTTACGTACGAGGGTAAAACTGAAAGTTTCGGGAATAGAAGAAAATATGCAGTATAAGTGAGTTTATTTATTTTTATTGTTTTTCAAAATATTCTCCTTTGTATTTCATGCACTTATGCATGCGTTCAAACCAGTCCATAAAGCACTTTTTGAATTCTGAAGTAGGGGTCGACAAAATGGCTATTTTATAGGCCTCCACTGCTTCTTCTGGCGTCTGAAACCGCTGCAGTTTGTCCTTGATTCTGGGGAATGTAAAAAAGTCGTTGGGACTTAAGTCAGGGCTATATGGAGGGTGGTCCAATATTTCGACTTTTTCACCGTCCAGGTACTCAGTTGTTGTCCGAGCGGTGTGTGGGCTGGCGTTGTCGTGGTGAAGGATGATGCGACGACTAGGGTTTGTTTTTCGGAGTTCAGCAAAGACGTTCGGCAAACAAATAGTGGTGTACCAATCAGCATTGACTGTTCTACGATCCTCAAGAGCCACAGTAGCTACGTGACCAGATTTAGAGATAAACGTAGCCACCATCTTCTTAGCCGTACTGCGAGAACGAACAACTTTTGTGGGTTTGAGCTCGTCTTCGAAGACCCATACTCGGGATTGGTTTTTAGTTTCAGGCTCATAAGCGTATATCCACGACTCGTCACCTGATACTATGCTAAAAACAGCATTTGAGCGTCCCTTGTTAAATCTTTTCAAAGTTTTGCGGCACCAATTGACACGGACTATTTTCTGCTCGTCAGACAATAGGTGAGGTATCCAACGGGAAAATAACTTTTTCACGCCTAATTCTTCTTTTAAAATAATTTGTATTTGACTCATTCCAATACCCAGGTGCTCTTTAATTTCCCGATATGTCACATGTCGGTCTTCATTTATCAGACGACGCACAACATCGACGTTTTCTTGCGTGACTGCCGATTTTGGTCGACCTTCACGCACTTCGTCGGTGAGGGATACACGGCCACGTTGAAATTCTGAATACCACCTGTATATTGTAGTCTTTGAAGGAGCTTCAATATTAAAAGCAGCAACCATCCGCTCTTCACATTGTTTTTGTGTTAGTCCACTTTTAAAGTCATAATAAATCATAGCTCTGAAATTTTCACGGCACAATTCCATTTTAAGCAGTGACTCGACGACTTCAATAAACAATTGAAACCGAACCATACTTTTTTTTTTCTAAGTGGCCAGTGTGTTGAGATAAGGAAACTTCAGAGATTATAAAAAGGTATAATACATGTTAAAAATAAATTAATAAGTACGTATTCGATTCCCGCCACTTTCAGTGCAAGCCTCGTATTAATGATAAGATTGATAAGGTACAGGAGAAAGCATCGACGCATCTTCAGAACAAAATGTTATGCCATTTTCTGAGCAAGTCGTTTCTAAAAACGACTTCAAGCATCTTGTACTACAGTAAGTTCGACTTTTCTTCATCAGCTTTAGTGTTTTGAATATGCGTCAATTGATTGTTTTAGTGTGGGTGCGTAACAATGGAAGAATATTTTGTGTGTCTCCGTAGTTTTTTTATATGTGTATTATCCCCCTCGAAAATTATTGTCAATGTAAGATGCGTCGATGGCCTCTCCTGTCTAAATAATACTAAACCGTTTTTGTTAGGGTTCCGTACCCAAAGGGTAAAAAAGGGACCCTATTACTAAGACTTCGCTGTCTGTCTGTCACCAGGCTGTATCTCAAGAACCGCGATAGTTAGACAGTTGAAATTTTCACAAAAGATGTATTTCTGTTGCTGCTATAACAACAAATATTAGAACCGGCCAAGTGCAAGTCGGACTCTTTTTATAGATAATGGTGCGCGAGTCCGACTCTCACTTGGCCAGTTTTTTTTTCTCCGTTAACATTAAGGGAAGATTCTTCAGCTCGAATAGAGTTAATTATCTTTACACCACACCTTGCCAAAAAGCGCGTTTTTCGGCACACTGCGCGTCCGGAAAAAGCCACTTTTTGGCCAAGTGGTGACGTAAAATTGTGTACAAAACACGGTTCGTAAAACAAAAAGCCCTCTCTCGCATATTTATGACCCTCGCCTGCGGCTCGGGCCTCAAACATCTGAAATATCGGCCTTTCTTTATGTTACAACCCTTGTATCGTAAATAGCTATTACAGGTGCTATATTACCGCACGAGTGCGGTAATCAGCAGATTACGTGCATATGTCGAAACTTTAAAGAGAGCTGATATGACAATTGAGACGTATGGTGGCCATATCCAGTATATCCACTCCTAAAGTACACAAGAGAAAGACCGGCCGTCGTTAGCGCTCATGTGAACCGTCTCAATGAGTAGTTCATGATTCATGAGCGTGGAAAAAGTACAGAAAAGCATGTATCTAAAATAAAATGTTTCACAGAAACTTATTTATGTTTTATTGTTGTTCACAGGCGCAGCAAAGAATAATAATAAAGGGGACAATTTTTACACAAAGAACTAGTCCCATAGTAAGCTCAATAATGCTTGTGTTATGGGTACTAGACGACGATATATTTTATAGATATATACTTAAATACATAGAAAACATCCAAGTGTCTGGAACAAATGTTTCTGCTCACTACAGAACCAAATGCCCTTACCGGGATTCGAACCCGGGACATCTAGCTTCGGAGGCAGTGGCGGTACCAACTAAGCTAAACAGGCAGACAAATAGGGTAGAAGACAAAGTTATTTTTATTTATAATTAATTATTTATGTAATACGTGTGTGTGTCTGCGTGTGTGTGCGCGTGTGTGTATGTTGACAGCAAATTATTTTTTTTTAATTATTGATTTTAATTTTAGTTATGAATTTTTTTTAATTTTATATTTGGCTGACATTGGAATTTTTAAATATAATTATATTCTGTTATTAAAGACAAGGTGGATGGATTGTGTGAGAGATGATATGAATAGGAAAGATGTGAATGAAGAGATGACGCGTGACAGTAGTGTATGGAAGAGAAAGACATGCTGCGCCGACCCCAAGTAAATGGGAAAAGGGCAAGAGAATGATGACGGCTCTGTTATGATTCACCTTATTTATTTTCTGTTATTATTATATTATCTATTGTAATGGCTAATGATTATTCAATTTGACATGAATGCATGATAGAATCGCTCGTGACATGTTTGCACGCCTGCATGCAGCTGAACACTCCGGATCTGTAATACTTACAATAACCCATCTTCACAACTGTATTCTGAGACAATAAATTGTTTGAATGTAATAAATCTATTAATTCAATCGATTTGTTAATAAATCTATTTTTCTGACATGACAAACAATTATCATGAAACTTATTAGGATTAAAATGCACATTTTAAAAATAATATGTATGAAATAGCTAAGTAGGTAGTTGTAGTGAACGATCCGTTCCCATCGTATAATAACGCGGAACGCGGCTCCGCCTCCACCCGGTAGTGTCCGTCACAACATAGTTAATGACTAGTCAAGATTCACATTACCATTATTCACTACTTCTATAACCGCTTCTTTCAACAAAATTTCACACACTGACATATTAATTTACTATTATTATTATTATTAATGTAATGACATTGCATTGTCGATACATCTATGATAATATTGAGGATGTACATAAAAAGATTGTAAATTTCAGGAAGAACTGTGACATACATAATATTAGTACTAGAAATAAACATAAGCTCGCAGTGCCCACCACTCGGCTCCAATTTTTTTTTAAATCAGCCTTCCAAGAAGCCTAACTGAAATTTGAATTTATTAACAGAAATTATGTAAAGCGTAAACTCCTATCGAAAACATATTATAGCAAACACGACTACATGAATGATAAAACACCGTGGGATTCATTGTTACTGAAATATTAATGATTTGTTTATAATGTTTTAATAATTATGACATTAAGATATATTCATGAATCATTATTTTCTTTTTGACATTTTGATTTTATTCTAGAAACTGTCTGTCGTATCTCAATAAAACGAGGAAATTAATTAATCCTATTTATTTACGAGAGCCACCAATTACACGCTTATTTTACCCAGACGCCATATTGAGAGAGCGCGAGACAGAGCATCGCTAGTGATGGGGTGTTTACCGAATAGGGCTGGGATGCATACACCACACTCTCCACCACCTGAGTTTAGCCAGTAAGATGCCATGTCTCCCCCTATAATTAAGCATTACATATTATACTTGATAGCGCTAAACTTAAACTTAAATGAGAACCAACAAAGGTACAATACAATAGGTACACAAGTAAAATGTGACTAGCTCTTGGCATCATACTATTAGTAAATATAACAGTACACATTCAATGAATGGCCTACGAGCGATTATATTCTTACAACGAGGTACTTATTCTAACAGGCTATCACTACAACTCATCATTTGATTAACGTGCCTCTTCCACATCCCATCCTCGTCGCCAGTGTCGTATCTCAATAAAACGAGGAAATTAATTAATCCTATTTATTTACGAGAGCCACCAATTACACGCTTATTTTACCCAGACGCCATATTGAGAGAGCGCGAGACAGAGCATCGCTAGTGATGGGGTGTTTACCGAATAGGGCTGGGATGCATACACCACACTGTCTATGTTTAAAACTGTTCTATTTATTTTATTTATTTTTACGTTTTGACGATCCTATTGTGAATTTAACTACATAACAATTTCTTAATTTTGACATGTGTACTACATCAATTCAATATTTATTATACAGAATAATAATAGCAGCAATAAATTGCTCTAAATAATTAACTTAATAAAATATTATATGTAACTGACGATTCGAAAGTTTTTGTTGCTAAGCCTATTTGAATAAAGAATATTTTACTTCGAAAATTACGAATTTAAAATATGATTAAGTAAAATTTAAATATATACGTTTAATTTTTGTGAGGTGTGCAATAAAGAGTATTGTTATCGCAATATATTACGATAAAAAAAAAACAAAAAATAAATATGAAAGTATACAACATACACAGGTTGTTTTTTTTATTCCATTAATTGCGGGGGCACATACCTGAGATGATATAGTCTTCTCTAGACTACGTAAATAGTATTCCAGTTTTTACCATTTCGAAGATATTCAGGAATCCATTTTCGTTATTAACACTCCTGGTGTTAGAGTTTGGGATGATCATCCGTCTTTCTTCATTAGTTCCAGTTCACCAAATGCTACTTTCTGAATGTAAATGCTTGGTTGTTACCGTAATACTAAAATCGCTATATGTTTCCCTTGAATTATTGAAGAGTACTCTCAATTCCTAATGGATCTCATCATCCGAACTGGATTCTGACCACAGGGTATCCATTTGTTATACATCAAAACCAGCCCCAGAATGTAACAAATACTTTTCTGAAAACCGCATCAAAATCGGTTCAGCCAAACGCGAGATAATCGCGAAGAAACATACATACAAACATACGGGACAAACTGTGAACCTCCTTTTTGTTTCGGTTAAAAAGTGGTTTTAAAATATGCAATTTAATCCCTATCATATGACACCCTTCTTGACATAGTCTCTACACTTTGAATTTTGAAGTAAAATGATGTCTCGGGATTTAGTTCTCCACTTATCGAATGGACAAACCGGCTAACTATCTCATACTATACATATATACTTACTTATCACCTAAGCGTATTTATTGGAAACATGAAATGCATACAAAATACAATGGAAATATGAACGAAAATTAAACAAAATGACTTTAATACTTAATAAAAACAATATTAACAGTAACTTAAATCACAAAATAGTTAAATAGTATTACACACAGAACGGTGACGAGTTACCTCCTCCCTGCGCGGCGTGTGAGACGCCGATCAGCCATGTCATCGAATTCAACGGGGAGTTTGGGTGTGTGGTAGGTAACAATAGGTAAGTAACAAGCTAACAAGTACACGTAGGTGTTGTATTTTATTAGTCAACAGCTGGAATATGAATGTTAAAGTAAGGTGAAAGTAAAATTATTACGAAACGAGCAAAATGAAAAGATCCTAACCCTCTTATTCATAAACGTCCATCAAGCCTCTATTAGTTAACAAGCCGCTAAAGTTGGTTTGTCCTTATCTGTCACTTTGACATTTATGTTTGTGAGAAAGGGACAAAACAACTTTTAGTTAACAGAGGTTTGTTAAGTTTTATGAATAAGGGGGTAAATCTTTAATTCTTGATTAAGTACATCAACCTACATCATTTATAATTATCATAATAGTGAACGTAAGTTAGAATGAGATGCGAGATGGAATATAAATAGCTCGTGGAATATAATATTATAGGGCATTTTTATTTATTAGGGCATATAGAAAAAACATTAGTTTTGAGTATTATTAAGTACAGTTTATTCGTGATTAAACAGAGCTAGATAATTAAAATACGGCTAATGCAACTTTGATAACTTGCAACTAACTCGTACATGCAAATTGTTCGCGCCACAGAAGCGTATGCAGCGCCTGCTCGATTTGTACTAGCAATGCGGCTCCCGCACCTCCCAGCGTCACGCAAGTAACACTAGGAAACAATACCTATCAAACCATTCAAATGTGATATTCACTTATAAATATTGCGAATCTGTACGTGAAAGACCTTTCAGGATTTTCTGAGGACTACAATTCGTACAAACGCCAACACAGGTGCGTCCGTCCGTGGCCTTATTACAATGCACATAAAGGCACGGTCAGGTAACTGTGTTGGCGATGGTGTGTAGGTACTACAACCTCGTAACATCTCTCTTCTCGGTTGAATACGTAAGTATTATGGGTACCTAAGCGACTGGAACGACTGGGCGTTTGGAATGGTCGCTTTCAGAGGAATTTCCTCCCTCGGACGCTCCGGTTGTGGAATGAACTCCCTGCCGAGGTTTTCCCGAGGGACCACAGTACGAATGCTCTTGAAGAAAGGAGTGTATACATTTTAAAGGGTCGGCAAGGCGCATTTGACACCCCTGGAGTTGCAGGCGTCCATAGGCTGCGGTGACCGCTTATCATCAGGCGGGACGTACGCTTGTTATCCACCAACGTAATAAAAAACATAAAAAAAGAAGAGCGGTATGTATGTAATACTATTAAATTTTTCTGTGGGTAGGGCACAGCTGAAGGTCATCTTGTTCATATTTGGAACATCCCGTTTGGGAACCTACGGACAAATAAATACATACATAAAGATACCATACACAACTTTACTACAAAACCAAATATCGATATTTTCCCTCAACGATATTCGAACACAGAAACGCTAAATTGGCAAGCGAACGCGATCACCACCCAGACCTAATGGTACGTCTCCATTAAGGCGTAACGAAGCGGAAACCGAATGGAAACGCACCCTTAAGCATAATGGTGAATAGTCCCGCATTATGAAAGGCATAGACACACTTATCCCACGCTACGTTGCGCGGCGTGGGATACGTGTGTCCCTGCCTTAAATCGTCGCGGTAACTTGTTATAATATTATAGTGTTGCCATATGAACACGATCTCCCTAATTAAAAAAACGGCCGAGTGCGTGTCGGGCCATGCACAAAGAAGGATTCCGTACCGACACCTCTTAATCTACATTTTAAACCACAATACAATATATTGAATCAAAAAAGGTAGTATTTTTATTTATTTATTTACAGGAAACTAACGGCACTTACGCCCTTTTGTTTAGGCGAGACAGTTTTTCAGCAATAACTATAAAACCGTAAAAACCTCTCTTATTCAAATCAAAAATCGTTGAATGGATTATTACTTTGCTGGTGGTTTTTGTGGTTAGCAATAAATTGGTTTCTATTCTTCTGTTATATTCTATTATATAAGTACATCACATTGATTTTTTTTTGGATTTTAAACTTCATAGTTTGAAAATTAGAGGGGGGGACACTTTTTATGACTTTGACAGCTAATATCTCGCCAACGGTTGCCTTAAATGGACGGACAGACAGACATACAGACATGACGAATCCATAAGGGTTCCGTTTTTTTGCCATTTGGCTACGGAAACCTAAAAAATAATGACTAACTAGAAATCATGAATTCAACGGCTCACTTATAAGGCCTTGTAAATATTTTTTCAGTTATTCTACCTCTCCTATGATGGCCTTATTTTTAACAACAACTTTAACAAGTACTATAATGTTATGTTATACTAAATACATTATTTAGTAAAATATAAATCCAGTTAACAGCGAATGTAGATGATCACTTTAGTACTTTGTCGCACTAACGTAATAATACGGCGACAGTTGGGATGCGTCAAAGTAGTGAAAGTGACAAGGTACTAGAATTATCATCTACTTTTGCTGTTGACTATATAAAATTCTAAAAAAATCGGCCAAGAGCATGTCGGGACATGCTCAGTGTAGGGTTTCGTAGTTGCCCAATAAACTTACTTAAAAAAAGAACAATAACATGCAAAAGGGAATACCTTTGCAGCGTCTCATGCGTCTTTTAATAAGAGAAGACTTTTTACGATAACTCAAAAACAGCCCAACTGGTCATGTCCGCTATAGTTTTCGTTTAAAGTCTTTATTAAGCTTTATTTTCAAGATTTTTTTCATTTTTTTTGGACGCATAGTTCAAAAGTTAGAGGGGAGGACACATTTTTCTTCTTTTGAACTGATTTTTTCCGAAAATATTCACTTTATCAAAAAGTGTTTAATGAAGACCTCTAATTATTTTGAAAGACCTATCCAACAATACCCCACACCATAGGGTTGACACGAAAGAAAAATTGCATCCCCACTTCACGTGTAGGGGAGGTACGCTTAATTATTATTTTTTTGTTACGACTTTCTCAGTTTTATTGATTTATATACCAAATAGCAGCTTTCGAGCACTAACAATCACAGAGCAAAGCCTCGGACAGACAGACAGACAGACAGACAGACAGACAGACGGACATGGCGAAACTATAAGGGTTCCTAGTGGACTACGGGACCCTAATTATAGCTTAAACACTGTATTGCTATAGCAGTGCAATCAAATTTATTTATTTATTTATTTACTTTATTTGGGGCATCAACAGCAATACAATATGAAAAATACAAAACTTAAACTACAATAACAAAAGCCAATGACAGATGTCCACAAAAAATGCAAAACATAAATCCAACCTTAGTGGTAACACAGAAAATAAGAATAATAATAATGCACAAGTGTGTGTGAGTGGGAATGCGTGGATTATAGTATAGTGTGTGTTTGTGGTTCATGAGGTGTGTGTGTATGATAGTAAAAGACAGTATGCGGTGCATAACTTATTTAATCAACAGTATATTCACTTAGCATCGATACTGCTATGCGTCAATAATGACATAACACGGTTTTTCAGCGTTAAATTAAAGCTTTAGCTAGTAGCATATGGTTTACGATTTCGAGCTATCAACATGGTCATTACGTAACATTAGAATAACCGTTAAAATAGGATATTTACTATGTATATGTATGTATGATAGTTTTTGGGATTTCAACATGTTCAAGTGCACTACTGGGACCATTTTTAAGGATTAATTAACGTGCAAGGAGTTGAAGTTGCGGTCTACCCACACTCCATAGCGATCTAACCTCTTCTTGGCTCACTTTTTTCCCACACACTCCACCACCAGCTAAGGACTGGAATTTACTGCCGCCGTCTGTATTTCCTGATACATACAATCTGGGTCTCTTCAAGACAAGAGTGAATAGGCTATTACTGAATCAGTGAGCAACATCTTAGGCCTTGTCATCGCTCTCCATCAGGTGAGACTAAGGCCAATCGCTGGTCAGTCTATCATAAAAAATAAAAAAAAAACCGCCACCATATCAGCCGTAGGACGTCCACTGCTGGACATAGGCCTCCCCTAATTTCATAGGGGGTAAATGCCATAATCGCCACGGTTGGCGGGATACTCCAGGGATGCTGCTGCCCTTGCTGGCGGTCTTGGTCGTAGTTTTCGGCCATACCCGGGCCCGGGTGCAACACACTCACTAACAGTAATACACTCGTACATGGTAAGTATTTGCTCTGTTTTTAACAGTAATCCTAACGCAATGGTTTGCCAACCAAAAATAAGCCTTTCTAAGGCAGTATTGAATTCCTTATGTAGTTATTGAACGATTGCATATACAGTATATATCAACCAGTAAACAATGAAAACCATACACTAGCATTTACAACCTTCTCGCATGGACCATGCATTGTTGTCAACAGGTAAGTACTTAAACATTTCCTTGTTCAGGGTTCCGTACCCAAAGGGTAAAACGAGACCCTATTACTAAGACTTCGCTGTCCGTCCGTCCATCCGTCTGTCACCAGGCTATATCTCATGAACCGTTATAGCTAGTCAGTTGTATTTTTGTTGCCTCTATAACAACAAATAATAAAAACAAAATAAAGTGAATCTTTAAGGGAGCTCCCATACAATACAAATAAAATCTTTTAAAAAGTTGTCCGTTGCGTTCATCCGGCGCTGGCTCTCAAAATGTATGGGAAAACTAAAATCCGACTCGCACTTGACCGAAATTCTACTTGATATTATTTAACGTTATTATTACTGTAATAAAAATTCAAAAGGTTATAATAAAGTGTCTAATGTTCCATAGATTATAGTACGGAACGCTTTGTGCGCGAGTCTGACTCGGACTTGGCCCTTTTTTTTCCATATTTAGGCACTTAATTGTATATATTGCACTAAACACAAGTTAGTATATCCAGGACTAGTATGATGCTGTGATTGTTCCTATGATAAGTTAGTACCTAAACCTACCTACCTACTCAGTTTTAGTTTTAAGATATACTCGTACCGAACTTAATAAATGAAAATTTTGCTATTAATTTTTCATTTTCCCCTAAACATTTAATTTACCCACAAACCGGGAGGCTAATAGTTCAAATGGTAGTATTTTTGCGTTTTGTTTCTTTACTATGCATAGAAAACTTGAGAGATAAGAAAATGTAAAAGTTAAATTGGGTTATTTTGAAACACTATTATAAGTAACAGATATAAAATTAATAGGAATGAAATGTCACATTACAAAATTCATGTCTAAAAAACAACGACCAACAAATAGAAAAACCCGGTTATCGTTAAGCATACCCGTTGTTTGCAAAACAGAAACTAAACTCGTCGAGAGTTGATATTCATTTAAATGGGAGGCAGGAATGCACGACCAAATAATGACCGGCCCGAGAATCCGCGTCCAAAAAAGTGGGTGCGCAGTTTTTTGGACGTGGATTCTCGGGCCGAGCATTATCGGCCCGAAAAAAAGGCTTCCAATGGTCGCCTTAGACCAAGATTGCTCAGAGCTATTATGCACGGCCCAGATTACTGGGCCATTAGGCCAGCCCAGTAATCAAGATTGCTCAGAGCTATTATACACGGCCCATTAATGGCCAGCCCAATAATCAAAATTGATCAGAGCTATTATGCACGGCCCAGTAATGGCCAGCCCAGTAATCAGCGTCCACTGCTTTGGACGCGGATTCTCGGGCCGAGCATTATCGGCCCGAACAAACGTGGCTTCCGATTGCTGCCCCGAACCAAGATTTCTCTGGTAATTGATAATGCACGCCCCAGTAATGTCCAGCCCAGTAATTGGCGTCCACTTTCCACAGATTACCAATAGTTACTTAGTAGGACGAATCGAACACTAAGTGAATAAGCAGGTAGGTTCGTCAGGTAGCTTCAGTTCCACCCAGAAATAGGAGACCCGCTACGCGGGGCTCCATCGTCTCGCTTTGTTTCTTACTACCCCTTTAAGTATGTATGTATGTATGTAAATACTTTATTGTACACAAAGCACAGGTAGAAATACAGACAAATTCGGTTATATCGGTACATAGGCGAACTTATCCCTTTAAGGGATCTCTTCCATTTAACCTTTGAGCAATTGAGTGACACAGGAACCAAAAGATAGACAAACTAAACGTAACACTATAGATAGACGCGAATTACAGGGTCGGGCTTTATCGGCCCGAACAAAATTGGCTTCCAAATATTGCCCCGGACCAAGTTTGCTGAGAGCGATAATGTCCGACCAAATAATGCACGGCCCAGTAATCCATGAACATTGGACGCGGATTACTGGGCCAGACATTCTTGTGGCTGTACAATATAGGGACTCCATTTATTTAAATGGAGTCCCTATGATGGATGATTTCATTCATTGAGGTCACAGCCCTGCAGCGGTAAGCTCCCTATTAAATTAGTTAAAAGCGGTTCATGCTTTGACAGTCCGTCGCTGATGAACAATATGGTCAGATCAAAGAAATATCCAAAACAAAATTATTACTTTAACGGTTCTACCGGCGGTGGCGGCGGCGGTGAGACCGCGTGGTACTTGGACAAAGTCGATGTAAGTTTAATATGTTCTGTTATAAAGCAGGTTTCGCATTATGTATTTCATATCATATTATAATAGTTGCTCATTTAGTTCCGCACTACGACAATCAATGTGCCTAATGTCATACGTGTATACATGGCGTGTGGGATTGTGGGTATATAGAACTGTGCGCTCACGGAAAATCGTAATGCAAAGCTAATACGGGTATTTAATTACATTCACGTCCACTACAAGTGTTTACTTTGTTTTGTATTGTCTAAAACTAACAATTTCCTTTAAATAATGTTTTATTTTTATATTCGATTTAAGCGTCAATCAACAACAACTACCTACATTGTAAATATTTCGTGACACGAAAGTCAACTCGCATCTCACTTGTTTGGGTTAGGAAAAAAACGGCCAATTGCGACTCAGACTCGCATGCGATGGGTTCCGTACCATTATCTATAAAAACCGAAAATAAAACAAGTTGTTTGTACGGAAGCCCCCCGAATTAAAAATAATAATAGAATAATTAATTATCTATTTTATTTTATTTTTTAGTATTTCTTGTTATAGCGGCAACAGAAATATATTATCTGTGAAAATTTTAACTGTGTAACTATCACGGTTCATGAGATGTATGACCTGACCTGTGAGCCTGGTGAAAGACGGATAGACTGACGGAAGGACAGCGGAGTCTCAGTAATAGGGTCCCGTTTTACCCTTTGGGTACGGAACCCTAAAAAGAACCCTTAGATTATAGGATCACTCCTCGTCTCCGTCGTCCGGCCCGTAGTGTTTTTGATATAATATGGTGAAAACCTTAAAGTTATTTTAGTCAACAGCAAAAGTAGATGATCATTTTAGTACGGTGCTACGGTATATTGTTACGTTAGTGCGACAAAGTACTTAAATGATCACTCCATTTGCTGATGGCTGTTGTTGTTTGAGTTTGCACTGTATCACGGTGGGTTATGTATGGACGATACACATCAAACGGCCGGAGTCGGCGCGCACGCCACCAGAGTCAAAGGAATTGCAACCTTCCATAGAGAAGCTACACTTCGTATCCAAACGGCAGCGGCTCGGCAGACCAACCCATTCAAATATGAAATCTAACTTCTGTATGGAGGGTCCCAATTCCTTGACTGTAGTGGGGTGCGCGCCGGCTCCGGCCGTTTGGTGGGAATCGTCCATTACGGAAGCCGCGCAGCCCTGCATCATAATTACACCAGTACTTACTCCTGAGATAGGTACATATGTGGTGTTGTGTTCCTGTCAGTGAGTAAGGTAGCCGAAGCTCCCGAGGATTGCAAGGGACATATGTCTCCAGCTGTCAACACAGCGAATCCTCGAATCAATAATGGGTTGGCAGCGTGCTTCTTATTGTCCTTGCGCGCCGACTCCAGCCGTTCGGCGTGAATCGTACATAAGGTGGAGGTACTTCCCCAATTGCGCTTCTCCAAATATGAGTGGGATCACGTTCCGCTGTGGCCTAACTCTCATATGGTCTGTTATTTATAACAATCTAAAATTAATTTATTTATGCCATCTTAATTAAGAAAATATGTTCTATCGTCTCTTTGTCTAATTTTTTTTTATTTAAATCCAATGTAACTTTCCTACAAAGGATGGTCGAGGTCGAACATTACCCCCGAACCCGGGCGCCTACACTAACAAATGGCGCCAGCTGGATAAGACAGATTTGAGGTTGAAATTGATAGCCAAACGAAGGAACGCCGGCGCAATCACAAACATGTCAGTGAAGCGCTTCATACCAACAGGTGTGTATTTATTATTATTTTATTTCTTTAAGTGCAAATATCAGTTATACTAGTAAATACATTGCCCCTACAAAAAAAACCGGCCAAGTGCAATATTTTTATTATATGATGTAACTAAACATATACGGTTTACGCAAGTTTTCCTTTGTCTGCGCTATAAGACGTTGCTTAGTACCAAAATCAAGATTCTGAGTTCACGGGAAGTTCCCTGTAGGTTTTGATTCCCTTGCAAGTGACGAAAATTGGGGAAATTTGCGGCATAAACGGCTGTATATTTTGATTGCGTTGGCTTAGAAGTATGATTTTTTCACAGCTTCAAGGGACAGTAGACCTGAGTATTTGATATAAATTCCAGCTTGATACCTCCCCTTATAAAACAACAAAGTGATCCTATAAGGGTTCCGTTTTTTCCTTTAGAGGTACGGAACCTGTATCTCAGGTATATTTTTTTTTCGAAACGCGTTTGCGTTTAGTGACAATTTGTATGGCAACAAATAGTTACCACCTTAGGCCGCCAGGGGCGCTGCTCGCGTTGCCATACTAATTAAGACCTACGTTTGCGTTTATGTTTCGAAAAAAAAACTAGAGTACTTAGAGGTACTTTTTATTATTATTAATAATAGAGGTACTTACTGTTGTATAAGTATGTACAATTGTGACGTGTTCGAATAAGCATTTGTTTTGTTTGTGGTAGATATTTTAACGACACGCTTCAACTACCTGCCGCGAAACAAAAACGGACGAATTTCGAATGTCTCCCTCTTTGTCGCTCGAATAAGCAAGTGCAACAGAGAGGGAAATACACGAACTTCGTTCGTTTTCGTTTCACGGTAGCAGCTCAGGTCCTTTACTTAAGTTTATAACCGACTTCAAAAACGGTGGAGGTTCTCAATTGGACTGTATTTTTTTTATGTTTGTTACCTCAGAACTTTCGATTGATGGTTCTTTTTTTAGCAGTTCTGCAATCTCTTGATAAGGCAAATTACGAATAATTTCGGTACTACTACTTATATTTTATTTTCATTCAACATTTTTTTTTGTCTTGTATATTATGTATCCCATCTTGCGTATCCCAAAACATAAATGTGAAAATGGAAGCCAAGTTCAATATTAAGCATATGCGATTTCTTCTTCTATTTCTATAAAAGAATTGAGATCTAAATAGATTGCCTGAAACTGTGCCAAGTGCGGCACTACATTGTTTACAGTAAAACTAATTTACTGCGGCTTAATGCATTTTGAGCTTTAGTACTGCAGTAGATAAATTTGGAGTTATTGGGGGGGTCAAAAGTCGCTCCAAACGGTTCGTGTAATATAGCTCGCGGCTGCTGTCCGCCAGTTCCTGGGGTGAACTTGGCTGGACACGCTGCCGCGTGTCTAGATTTATTTCTATTCTAAGTGTGGGTAGCACCGAACCGTCTGTATTCGAAGGCGGTGTTAGTTAATATCTGATTGAATGGGAAGTTTGTCAAGTTTCTATGGGATGACAGGCAGCTGCCGCTGCGCTGCCGCCGCCGTATTTAATGTCCATCGTAAGTTCGTGTAACCTTGTCGTGACAATACTGGCCTGTTTAACGAAGCTATACATTACATGTTTTCATTCACAAGCCTAACTAACACTGAGGAGTTTGAGGCGCATAGTGTACACCAAAATACTTTACTAGTGTACAATAGGGTAGTTTCCTCATTGACCGAGCGAGCGAAGCGTCTCCGTTTCAGCTTTCGACAAAAATTCTTTCGTATGTCTGTCTGTCTGTCCGGATGTTCTCCTCTACATGTCGCATTTCTCAACCGATTCACGTGAAATTTTGTGAGCAGGTTCGATAATTTTTTTTTTTTTTTTGCCGAGTAAGTTTTGTGAAATTTAAAAATTTAGCAAAATAGCAGTCCTAAACACTTGCATCTTGTGCCATTGTGATATGATAAGGAGAAAAAGTGTTAGCTTACTTTTGCTCTTGACGTTAAGGGTGATTACGAAGAGGATAAAACATAAATTTCCAAATTCTGAGAAAAGAGTTTTTGATAAATATTGTAACTTGTAAGCGTCACGGGTTTCCTTTATTATTTTATTTACAATTATTTTATAAATAAATACATTACATACGATCGTGTTTTTACATACAGTGGGTCTCAATAACGGAGCGGCAGCTAAATCATCATCCCAAAATGGCCAAGCAAGAGGAATCCTGGCGCCAGCGAAGCTCAACATCCACGTGCCGAGGACCAGCCGCGCCAGCCTTCAGGTATACCTACCTAGCAATGATACTGTACCTATAGTATTAACACGTCAACTGATTCAATATACAATGTTTCCATTTTCTTATAAGGCCAAGCAAATTACTTTAATTAGGTACAAGTCAGTTTAGGAATCCGTATCCAAAATTACTATAAATATTGGGGACAAATAAATATAAATATTGGGGGACAATCGTACACAAATCGACCTAGTCCCAAACTAAGCAAAGCTTGTACTATGGGTACTAGACGACGATATAGATAAATATAGATAAATACATGCTTAAATACATAGAAGGCATCCAAGACCCAAGAACAAATATCCGTGATAAATGCACAAATAAAAGCCCTGGCCGGGATTCGAACCCGGGACCTCTAGCTTCGGAGGCAGAGTCACTACCAACTAGGCTTAACAGGTCGTCAAAACTAAAACGGGACCCTTATATAGCAAAATATTACTCCTAGTGTAATTTATATACGTATTCCTACAAACGAGAAGTGTAATATCCAGTGATATGTAGTTGAATTCATACATAAATAAATAGTAGTAAAATTTAAAAAATGTTTCACACAAGTTTAAATTCGTCGGCTAGATCTTTTTCACGGGATCCAGACAAACACGGCCCAATTGGCTGAAACTTAAAGCTTATAATGGCTTATGAGGATTTAAATCACCCCGTTTCATAGACCATATTTGCACCCCCGATTTCATCCCTTTGAGGGTGATTATCGGGACAAAAAGTATACTATAAGTGAATCCAGATTACATACTGTTAGTATACAAAAAATCATTTTGATCTGTTCAGCCGTTTTTGCGTGATTGAGCAACAAACATCCAAACATCCAAACATCCATTGTATGTATCAGGAAATACAGACGGCGGCAGTAAATTCCAGTCCTTAGCTGTTCGCATTAAGAAAGAAGAATCAAATCGCTTCGTGCGAATAAAAGGTAGGCTGACAACGTAAGGATGCAACCGCTTACCGCGTCTGGACGTCCGGTGATGGAATGGGGAGGGCGGAACTAAGTCATGTAATTCCTGTGCACACTCTGCAAAATGTATCCGATAGAACACAGACAGACAAGCGACTCGACGACGGTGTTCCAAGCTCTGTAACTTAGATTCAACCGCTGGATCATCCTCGAAAAGCCTACGAGCACGGCGCTCTATCGAATCCAAGGCCGCTAACTGATACTTGGCGGAACCGTCCCAAAGGTGGCAGTAGTACTCGTCATGTCTGTTCGTCTGTCCGTGTTTAAAAACAAGGTGCAATAAATGAACTTAGCGCCAATGTCGGCTAAGATCGTCTAATGGAGAATTTACCTACTTGTAGGCAGCTTACGTAATTACGGATATTTTGTACGAGTGCGAATTACAATAACAACTGAATGTGTGCCCTATGCTCGCAAGATTAAGGTTTATTATGGCTTACTCGTATTTTGTCAAAAGAAGCGTTTGTCGGGTAAGGCCGGGACACATCGCCATTCAGGGGTAGAAAACATACATACGTATTACAAAAAGTATGTCTAGATTTGCCCCTAACCTTTTATTATTATTTTTATTTTTTTAGAGTATTCTAGTAAGTATTGCATTTATTATTTAGTAGAACAGACTTTACAACAGAACAATACTTATAATAATAATAATAATAATAATTAAGCTTTATTTAATCCCACACAAATTAAATACAGAAATAATAAAAACTGAAAAGATAATAATTAAAATAAAGTGATAAAATCAATGTGGGCAGAAGGGGCCCCCTTCTGGGTAAAAGCCTCCCCCAACGAGTTCCAGCGTTCCCTGTCCGTGGCAGCTGTTAATACTTAGATAATATTTAAAAAATAGACGGAAAAGGCTAACGACTGAATTGAATGAATTCGAAATGGATGTATAATTTTTTTTTTATTATATCATGTAAATTGGTGTATGAGAATAGCTAATAATATAACAATAAGCTTGTACCTAAATCTAAATAAAAACTTACAAAATAAATAATTTAAAATAAGGGGTCACCCCGCGGCATCGTGCCAAAGATGCTGGCAGCATTTCCTCGCTGTATAGCAATGCTGATGCGTTGTGCGAGGAAGCTGCCAGCCCTTTGGTCACCAGTGGTGTCCACTAGCCTCTTTGCCACTTCTTTAAAGAGGTCATGGGCCCTGGGACCCCACGGACCGAGGGTCTCAACGCCGAACGGAACGAAGTTATATTCGGCGCCGAGACCCCTATATTTGCTTTGCTTAGCCTTTTCGGCCGCCTCTGCCGCCGCACCCGCTCTGACTGAAGTTCCGTGGAGATGGGAAGGAGCCAACGTGTCCACACACGTGGCGTCCCACACTAGCACACGTCCCATCTTCCACGGAATCAAAGACATACCATCCGGCCTCTTGCCATCGTCTCTAAGAATGCCGGGTGGCTCTAGGAGCGCCGGCACGTTGACGGTGGCAAGAGAACGGCGGAGAATGTCGTTGAGTGCGGCGTGTCTAGAGAAGCGGCCTGCGCTCTTTTGGCAAGAAAGTCCGTGATGTCCCAGGGTGTCGACCTCGCTGCCGCAGGGGCACCTGTGTGGAGCACAAACCCGGACACCGAGTCGCAGGCAGGTCGCCACACGCAGAGTATGGGCTTCGAGGAAGGTGCCGGTATGCACTGATGGCTATCCATGCACCTGCTTCTCTGGTACCCACTGCTAAAATTGTGGCCCGATTGGAACCTGCGCTGCGACTTAAGAGAGAGTCATAAGTATTTTTGCACTGGATGTCGTCCCAGGACCTTTGGGATTTCAAATTTTGAGGAAAATCCTTACCCGGGCAGGCAATGGACCAGGCATTTTTGGCTTCCGTCAAGCCAGCAGTCTCACAGTTTGAAGGGAATTCCCTTAGGATTTTTCCTATGAGATTAGCTGAGCTATGAGCGGAAGACAAAAAAGCCGGTGCACAAATATTCGTAATTTTGCGTATCCCTATTCCACCATAACGAATGGGAAGGGAAGCTTGGGTCCAGGAATCTTCGCTGAGCTGCATGTTCAAAACTGATTCCAAATTTGATTTAATCAAGTCGTCGAGTGGGGATAATAAGTTATGAAATTTAGTAAAGGGGCAGCAGCGAAGAACATAAGTCAATTTCGGAACAAAGAGGCAAAACCGAATAATTGGTGTATTATATATAATCATTTTTATTTATGTCACAGCGAAGCTTTGTGTAAAGTTTTAGCGGATCTTTACACACGACCATAGTAAATTAAGAATTATAGATATGTAATAAAATCATACATAGCTTTAGATATTAATAAATTTACTTATATAAAATTAATAAAAAAAGTCGTTAATTTTTAATATCAAACTGTGAACCTTATGTTATGTTGTAAAATAGCGTTTAGACTAGGTTAGATTTTATGCTATGTTATGCCCTACCAGGGTCCATGTTGTATACCAATTAGTAAATTATATAAGACCTTGTAATACCATGCTAGCAATGAATAAACTATGAACTATGACTTCTGAAAATGGCAAGTACGGCATATGGCGATGTTATGTTAACAAAATCCGTACTATATGCGTTTAGGGTGAGAGGTTGCTTGTTGGTTTATGTGTGCACTTTAATATCTCTAAAACGGCTTGACCGATTTGGATACGGTTTTTTGCAATGGGTTCGTGCCTCATTCGGGGCGAACCCCTTAATAATTGTAACCACCTTAACTCGCCAGGGGGTGCT
The DNA here is from genome assembly GCA_905163555.1 of Notocelia uddmanniana. Taxonomy (NCBI): domain Eukaryota; kingdom Metazoa; phylum Arthropoda; class Insecta; order Lepidoptera; family Tortricidae; genus Notocelia; species Notocelia uddmanniana. Next base: position 75,556,044 of record LR991052.1, read on the forward strand.
ACAGTTGTCATTATTGAAGAGGCCATCGAGCAAAATAACGGCTCTAAAGTGTTCTCAAGAGATCTGTCTATTAGGCAGAGCCAGCTCGCCAAATTAAAAACTGAAGACGGTAGAATCGTTTTATCCAAACCTGAGCTTCTGAGTGAGATAGAGTGTGTTTATGGACAGCTATACACGTCAACTAGCAGACCCGAAGTGGGTCTGGCGGAAGACCCTAGAGCCGGATTAACCCGGCACCATACCGAAGATATTCCGGGCATCAGACTGTACGAGATTAGAATTTCTCTTAAACAGCTTAAGAACAACAAGGCATCCGGTGAAGACGGAATTACAGCTGAACTCCTGAAGGCGGGTGGAACACCGGTCCTTAGGGCCCTTCAGAAGGTGCTCGACTCCGTCTTACTGGAAGGGAAAACTCCAAAGGCATGGAACAGAGGTGTGGTGGTGCTGTACTTCAAAAAGGGTGACGACACCTTACTGAAGAACTACCGACCCATCTCACTTCTGAGCCATGACTATAAGCTATTTTCAAGAGTCATTACGAACCGTCTCGCACGCAGGCTAGATGGCTTCCAGCCTCCCGAACAAGCCGGCTTCCGAAGAGGCTTTAGCACCGTAGACCACATCCATACGCTTCGTCAGGTTATACAGAAGACTGAGGAGTATAACCTGCCCCTCTGTTTAGCGTTCGTGAACTACGAGAAAGCCTCCGATTCGATTGAAACCTGGGCTGTATTACAATCTCTTCATCGGTGCCAAGTGGACTACCGCTATATCAAACTGAGACATAAACGGCGAGTACATCACTCACCTTCGGTTTGCTGACGATATAGTAGTCTTGGCTGAGACCATGGAGGATTTAAGTACAATGCTCAATGACCTCAGTTAAGCCTCCGAGCGAGTTGGTCTAAGGATGAACATGGAGAAGACGAAGATCATGTCAAATGCCCATGTAGCACCAACTCCCGTAACAACCGGATACTTTACGCTCGAAGTTGTAGACGATTACATATACCTAGGACAGACTGTCCAGTTAGGTAAGTCCAACTTCGAGAAAGAGGTTAATCATCGAATCCGACTCGGCTGGGCAGCGTTCGGGAAGCTACGGCACATCTTTTCGTCCAATATTCCGCAGTGTCTCAAGACGAAAGTCTTTGACCAGTGTGTGTTGCCAGTGATGACATATCGTACTGAAACGTGGTCCCTTACTATGGGCCTCATAAGAAGGCTCAAAGTCACCCAAAGATCAATGGAGAGGGCTATGCTGGGAGTTTCTCTGCGTGATCGCATCAGAGATGAGGCCATCCGCAGCAGAACCAAAGTGACCGATATAGCCCTTCGAATCGCTAAACTTAAGTGGCAGTGGGCGGGGCACATAGCACGCAGAACCGATGGCCGTTGGAGCGGAAATGTTCTCGAGTGGCGACCACGTACCGGAAGGCGTAGCGTGGGCAGGCCCCCCACACGGTGGACTGATGACCTGGTAAGGGTCGCGGGTGTCCGCTGGATGCGAGTGGCGCAGGGCCGGTCATTGTGGAAGTCTTTGGGGGAAGCCTATGTCCAGCAGTTGACGTCATTCGGCTGAATGATGATGATGATGATCATAAGTATAGGGCGCTTGGTCAGCTACACGTATATAGTTCCTCGTGACCCATTAACTGGCAATGGACTGTGAAGATGTTAGAACAGTGAAACAGTTCGTTTTAAAAGTAATTCGGGTCATAATGTTTATAATGATATTTTCCAGAGTTTCGAATCTCTCGTGCCTCCTAATCGTCCTTGGTGGTACGGTGTGGGGAACAAAGCAGCGCTGCCTGCAAATTCGCAGCGCGTTAAGGGTGCTTCCAAAAGTGGTAAGTTTGAATATCGTTTACTACACTACGTAGTGACAGACTGACAGTGACCGGTCGGTACCGAGCGATTTTTTACCCTTTATGAACCAAATTAAGATTAATCCGTATTTCTAGTTCTAGTCTCTTGTTGTGTTTTTTAGGCTTGAAATATTTTCACCAGAAGTGTATCTAAAATGTGTTAATTTTTGCATTAAGATTATACCCTGTTAATCGGTAAATATTTCTATTGTTCTTTATTTATTTTTCATGTATTTATTATAATTATTAGGTACATACCATTACAAATATTGTTAAACATAAAATCCGCAAAACTGCACTTCAGGATGTCTGCTGGTGGCAGTCGAGCATTTTTTACAAAACTCGATATGAATTTATGAAAAAAATATACTATAAATGTGTAGTTAGTTATACGTTGCCACAAAAACACCCACTGAACACCTCAATAAGTGTGTAACTGAGTTGACCACAGGTAGGCTATTTAGCAGGTAAGGCAGACGTATTTAGGGCATCAATCACAATATTAAACCACCCACTTCAGCCTCGTAAGTACTGTTGATGTTTGCGATCAAACGAAGTAAGATGAAAATATCTCTTTAGAAATATGTACATGCCTTTCAGCCCTCGGTTAACAATCTACTGTAACAGTAGATTGTAATCTATTCTAAGGCTATAGATCTCAAAATATGGCGAGACCCTGTCACCGCAGCAATCGATCGACGATCGATCGGAGCATGCGCATACATCGTTTTACGTTTACGTTAGTATATAACTTCCTTGGTATCGTAGCCGATCACAGCCGCATATAATACATAATTTATACGCATCAGCTGCGCGCGTCGACGGCACGCGCAAGCGATCGTTCGAGCGGCCACGATTCTTTACTCATGTGGGTGGCCACGATGCACGGAATTGACTACTTGACAAAAAAATGAATGTTATATTTGTGACGTCACCTTTTAATATTAGAACCTATCGTTGTATGGGAACATTAGTATATTGATGTTATAGTCGTGAAATACTGAGTTTAGGTACATAGTGTAACAAAACAATTTTTGGATTTTTTATAGGGATTCTTTAGGTATCTCTTAATTTACTATTCGCGGATATAAAAAATTGTAGGATTTCGAATTTTTGAAGTCCAATATCTTACTGTAAATATAAATATTTTTACAAGCGTCAAGAAACGTCCACTTAGCGGAACTGGCGGAACTATAATTTGCAACCGAAAATGAAAAAATTATCAGGTTTTCATTTTCAGTTATTAATTATAATAAAATATATAATATTGGGGGACAATCTTACACAAATCGACCTAGTCCCAAACTAAGCAAAGCTTGTACTATGGGTACTAGACGACGATATAGGTACATACTTATATAGATAAATACATACTTAAATACATGGAATACATCCAAGACCCAAGAACAAATATCCGTGAAAAATGCACAAATAAATGCCCTGGCCGGGATTCGAACCCGGGACCTCTAGCTTCGGAGGCAGAGTCACTACCAACTAGGCTAAACAGGTCGTACTATTCCTTATTCCTTATTCCTTATTCTGTGGTCAGATCAATTATATTCCAATATATTTTTATGATTAAGTATGATAAACTTTAATAATTTGCAAAATATCGGTTAACTAATATCCGTGTAATAACACCGTGCTATAGATTTTAACACGCAAGCAAGTACCCAATTACCCCTCTAACACAGCGTAACCACCATCGTTTCAGACGCCCGCACTCGTCTGCTAGCCGGCCAGCAGGCAGTACACTCGGATCTCAACCTACGAAGTCGCGGTGACTCCGGCGCATTCGTGGGTCAGAGAGACCCACGAATGCGCAGGAGATCGCTCTTGCCGGCAAGCCACATATTCGGTAAGAAGTAAAAACTAATAATTAAGATACTGACGACCGCCAATGACCTTGCCTATTGGACGATTCACACCAAACGGCCGGGGTCAGCGCGCACGCCACCGGAGTCAAAGGAATTCGAACCCTCCATACAGAAGCTAGACTTCGTATCCAAACGGCAACGGCAGAGCCGGCAGCAGCCGACCGGCTCGGCTGCCCGCAACACATTCAAATATGAAATCTAAGTTCTGTATGGACTATGGAGGGTTCGAATTCCTTTGACTTTAGTGGGGTGCGTGCCGACTCCGACTGTTCGTGGTGATTCGTCCATATGTCTGTCTGCGTCTTACTGCGCCAGACTGAATACCTGATATACAAGCAGATACCTACTTGAACAGAATATAAATAAATACTCAGGATATGTAAAATCAAAAACGACATCATATTTCATTTTAATGTGCTTCAGCTGTGTTCTTAATTATAAATATCAATTGTAAAAATTAACCAAGTTTTTATGGGGTTTAAATCTACCAGAAATGAGTTTTAGCGACGATTAGAAATCCATTTTGATGTAGGTCATCTCTTGGGCATGCTAGAAGTCTATATTATACATTTTTTTCTAAGAAACAACGAGGAAAAGTTATTGACCCTTAACTACATTGGAAGACCTAACTTCGTCTTTTTTGTAACCCCCCGCACAAAAAGAGAGGCGTGTTATAAGTTAACGTGTCTGTCTGCGTATCTGTCTGTGGTATCGTAGCTCCCAAACGGATGAACCTTCCTTTAGTTTTTTTTGTGACGATGAGTTTTTCTTTAGCTTTTTTTTGTGTCATAGATAAGTTTATCCCGAGTGTTCTTAGCTATGTTTAATGAAAATCTGTTCAGCTGTTTTTGAGATATTGAGCTTTGAAATGAAAATGTAGTTATTCTATCCAGTTTCATAAAAGTGTTAGCTTACTTTTGCTCTTGACGTTAAAGGTAATTACGAAGTGGGAAAACAAAAATTTCCAAATTCTGAGAAAAGAGTTTTTGATAAATATTGTAACTTGTAAGCGTCACGGGTTTCCTTTATTATTTTATTTACAATTATTTTATAAATAAATACATTACATACGATCGTGTTTTTACATACAGTGGGTCTCAATAACGGAGCGGCAGCTAAATCATCATCCCAAAATGGCCAAGCAAGAGGAATCCTGGCGCCAGCGAAGCTCAACATCCACGTGCCGAGGACCAGCCGCGCCAGCCTTCAGGTATACCTACCTAGCAATGATACTGTACCTATAGTATTAACACGTCAACTGATTCAATATACAATGTTTCCATTTTCTTATAAGGCCAAGCAAATTACTTTAATTACAAGTCAGTTTTTAGGAATCCGTATCCAAAATTACTATAAATATTGGGGACAAATAAATATAAGTATTGGGGGACAATCTTACACAAATCGACCTAGTCCCAAACTGAGCAAAGCTTGTACTATGGGTACTAGACGACGATATAGATAAATATAGATAAATACATACTTAAATACATAGAAGGCATCCAAGACCCAAGAACAAATATCCGTGATAAATGCACAAATAAAAGCCCTGACCGGGATTCGAACCCGGGACCTCTAGCTTCGGAGGCAGAGTCACTACCAACAAGGCTTAACAGGTCGTCAAAACTAAAACGGGACCCTTATAGATTCGTCATGTCTGTTCGTCTGTCCGTGTTTAAAAACAAGGTGCAATAAATGAACTTAGCGCCAATGTCGGCTAAGATCGTCTAATGGAGAATTTACCTACTTGTAGGCAGCTTACGTAATTACGGATATTTTGTACGAGTGCGAATTACAATAACAACTGAATGTGTGCCCTATGCTCGCAAAAGGTTTATTATGGCTTACTCGTATTTTGTCAAAAGAAGCGTTTGTCGGGTAAGGCCGGGACACATCGCCATTCAGGGGTAGAAAACATACATAGGTATTACAAAAAGTATGTCTAGATTTACCCCTAACCTATTTTTTTGAGTGTTCTAGTAAGTATTGCTTTTATTATTTAATAGAACAAACTTTACAATACTTAGATAATATTTAAAAAATAGACGGAAAAGGCTAACGACTGAATTAAATGAAATCGAAATGGATGTAAGTATACATTTATTTTTGTCACAGCGTAGCTTTGTGTAAAGTATTCGCGGATCTTTACACATGATCATAGTAAATTAAGAATTATAGATATGAAAAAAAAACATACATAGCTTTGGATATAAATATACTTGTGTAAATTAAGTACCTGGGAGACCGAGCTTTGCTCGGCGATCTTTGAATTATCTTGATGATACTTTTCTAAACGCACTTCATATCTCTATCTGGTCGCGAAATGATCATTGGTGAATGTATTCGAGATTCAGATGAATGTTTTTTTAATTACCTTTATCATATTTGAGTAGTTATAAGATTTTATTATAAGCCTCATTCCTGATGCGATCACGCAAAAAAACAAACTCCCAACATAGCCCTCTCCATTACACTTTGGGTATTTCTTCTTCGAGTGGCGACCACGTACCGGAAGGCGAAGCCTGGGTAGGCCCCCCACACGGTGGACTGATGACCTGGTAAGGGTCGCGGGTGTCCGCTGGATGCGGGTGGCGCAGGATCGGTCAGTGTGGAAGTCTTTGGGTGAGGCCTATGTCCAGCAGTGGACGTCATTCGGCTGACATGATGATGATGATGATGATGAACTATAGAGTTGTACTGCTTAAAATCTCTTTCCAAAGTATGTTCCGGGTATGCAAGTGACAGACTGTCCAGTAAGGTAAGTCCAACTTCGAGAAAGAGGTTAATCATCGAATCCGACTCGGCTGGGCAGCGTTCGGGAAGCTACGGCACATCTTTTCGTCCAATATTCCGCAGTGTCTCAAGACGAAAGTCTTTGACCAGTGTGTGTTGCTAGTGATGACATATGGTACTGAAACGTGGTCCCTTACTATGGGCCTCATAAGAAGGCTCAAAGTCACCCAAAGAGCAATGGAGAGGGCTGTGTTGGGAGTTTATCTGCGAGATCGCATCAGGAATGAGGCCATCCGCAGCAGAACCAAAGTGACCGATATAGCCCTTCGAATCGCTAAACTTAAGTAGCAGTGGGCGGGGCACATAGTACGTAGAACCGATGGCCGTTGGGGTGGAAAGGTTCTCGAGTGGCGACCACGTACCGGAAGGAGCAGCGTGGGCAGCTAGGCCCCCCACACGGTAGACTGATAACCTGGTAAGGGTCGCGGGTGTCCGCTGTATGCGGGTGGCGCAGGACCGGTCACTGGGGAAGTCTTTTGGGGAGGCCTATGTCCAGCAGTGGACGTCATTCGGCTGACATGATAATGATGATGATGTGACAGAGGAAGGAGGATGTGTCTACGTGGGCTCACATATACTCATAGTGCGCGGTCTGAAGAGAATCTTAGGACCTTCGGCCCCACGCAGAACTCTGATCGGCTCTACTTTGAACATGTAGCGATAGGATAGTGCATGGGTCCCGCGTAGGCTCGCGTAGAGAGCGTGACCCTTCACGCTGATGGCACTTCGGGCCTTCTCACCTGCTCAGAGCTCAGCTTTTGGTCTCGCGTGCCTCACCACTCACCTTTGCGCTTTCAGCCCTCAAGTTCAATTGTAAGATACTCGTGGATACTGAGTGTCCGTGTTGGCTTTGGGTCTTCGGCTCTCAGGCTCGCGTAGATAACTCTCTCGAAGGACGCTCCGAGCCTTCGTCTTCCAGGTTCTCTTGTAAATCACTCGGTAGGAAGGATCTACTTGGGCTCACCCTTCAGGCTTTGGGCTGGCGTAGAAAGTGCTGTCTGATGGGACACTTCGGGCCTTTGTCCCTACGCTGAACTCTGCCTTAAGCCTACAGTGCCTCTTTCCCGGAATATGTAGCGTTAGGTGAGAAACAAGTATTGTTTTTATACCACGTCGGTGGCATACAAGCATACGGTCCGGTAAGCGGTTATCGCAGCCTATGGGCGTTTGCAACTCCAAGACGCGACACGCGCGCGCACGCGATGCGCGTTCCTGACTCTTTAAAAATGTATACACTCCTTTCTTGAATAGCCCTATACTATAGTCCCTTGGGAAAACCTCGGGAGGAAGCTCATTCTACAACTGGTACGTTTGAGTGTGGAATGTATAGACATTGCTCTGTAAAAAGACTAAAATAAAAAATAAAAAAAATTTAATACCCACGACGTAAAATTATAAAATGAAAAATATGGATTCTATTTTTATCTCTATATACTTACTTCGTATATACCCAGTCGGGGGATACACAAATATATTATTTTATAATTTTTAAATTAGGAAAATCCGTCGTGAGTTTTTAAAATTTTCTATTTTGTGTTTATGTTAGACGTAGCGCCATCTGTGTAAATTTATAAGAACTAGAACGGATTATCAATTCATAAATTGTGCTGCCTTCCTCGTAGCTGTGCTGAATTTGCTGTAATTCATGCTGTACGATCTTCGCCGACACACGGTTTTCACCGAGTTGACCTACATTACACTGCCATTTGAGTTTTGCCACTCGCTGACGATCCTGACGTCCTGATGTTGACGATCCTGGTACTCCTAGGAATCCACGCACACACACATCCACAAATATATCGTGCTAATCTGAGTGCTTCCTGCTTACCCGGTCGTTTTTAACGACCTATACGTAGGGCACTTGTGCAGCTATATAGTTCATCGTGACCCCTAAACTGGCACTGGACTGTGAAGATGTTAGAACAGTGAAACAGTTATAACATAATTTAATTCATAATTCATTGATTCATTGTACCATGGTCAAGAAGGATGTTAAATACAATAGAGAGTGCCACATGGACCCTCGTAGGGTGTAACAATGTTATCTTAAAAACTAAGGTCTATATATAGATAATGTGGTTGAAGAAATAAGTTTAACTTTATATCGATACTTTTCAAGTAGAAAAATTGATAGAGCTATCTTATGGAATAGTTTTACAGTTTGTCGTTATAAAAATCTTTGACTGTATAATAACTTTTTTGGACAAGGAATGTCTTTAACTTGCTCTCATAGTTCTTGTCCGTTTCTTCTGCCTTAATTTGTATCGGGAGATTATTATAACATTTTATGGCCGCGAACTGAGGGCTCTTTCTAAACGATTGTAAGTTGACTGTGGGTTGAACCAGTTTATATTTGAACCGTCTATTTTGTTGCTTTTTGCAAAGGTGTAAGTTTTTTCGCGCGTACATGCTCAATTGTACATGGTAGACTGAGTATGCTATATTTTATAAAGTTAAGGCCTACAACTTTCCCGATTTCTTATACCTGCCAGTATACGTATACACAGTTTTTGCATCCTCGTCGTCGTTCGTGGTCGGTCGTGCTGTCACCCCATATTGCGGTACCATAACGCAACCAAGAGTGCGCATAGGCGAAATAAGCAGATAGCGCTGTAGAAAAACAAGTCGTTTTGCGGAGCGTAAAAAGTCCATATGAGAATTTTGATATTTTCGTTTTTATATTTTCAATATGACTGTTCCAATTCATTCCTGTGTCTAATGTTACACCAAAAAGATTAAAATTTTCTACTTCCTCGATGTCTATATTATTTAGTTTTAAACTTAATTTTAATGGTTCTCTTTGATAAGGACAAAATTGTATCAATTTGTTTTTTTTTGGTATTTATCGAGAGGTTGTTAGCGCCCATCCAATTGTTTACTTGGTTTATGCTTTGGCTCAATTGTTTGTTATAGTTATCGTGTTTCTGAAATTTAAAAACTAAGGACACATCATCGGCGTACTTTTTACATTAATTGATTTTGGAAGGTCATTGATGAACAAAAGGAAGAGTAAACAACCTAAAACATACAAACCTTTATTCGGGTCATAATGTTTATAATGATATATTCCAGAGTTTCGAATCTCTCGTGCCTCCTAATCGTCCTTGGTGGTACGGTGTGGGGAACAAAGCAGCGCTGCCTGCAAATTCGCAGCGCGTTAAGGGTGCTTCCAAAAGTGGTAAGTTTGAATATCGTTTACTACACTAAGATTAATCCGTTTTTCTACTTTTAGTCTCTTGTTGTGTTTTTAAGGCTTGAAATATTTTCACCAGAAGAGTTTCTAAGATGTGTTAATTTTTGCATTAAGATTATACTATTATTATTATTATGTATCTATTATATTTATTAGGCACATACAATTACAAATATTGTTAAACATAAAATCCGCAAAACTGATGGCAGTCTAGCATTTTTTACAAAACTCGATATGAATTTATAAAAAAATATACTATAAATGAGTAGTTAGTTATACGTTGCCACAAAAACACCCACTGAACACCTACTCAATAAGTGCTCATGCAGCTATGTAGCTAACCTATTTTTTTCTCTTTTCTGATGAGTTGACAACAGGAAGGCTATTTAGCAGGTAAGGCATACGTTTTTTAGGGCATCAATCACAATATTAAACCACCTATTTCAGCCTCGTAAGTACTGTTGATGTTTGCGTTCGGACGAAGTAAGATGAAAATATCTCTTCAGAAATATGTACATGCCTTTCAGCCCTCGGTTAACAATCTACTGTTACAATCTATTCTAAGGCTATAGATCTCAAAATATGGCGAGACCCTGTCACCACAGCAATCGATCGACGATCGATCGGAGCATGCGCATGCATCGTTTTACGTTTACGTTAGTATATAACTTCCTTGGTATCGTAGCCGATCACAGCCGCGTTCGACTGACGCGTGGGGCTGATGCGACAATAGTTAGTTTGAAAATGTATAGCGGCCTGGCCGTACGCGTCGGTCGCAGACATCAGAAACGGCGCCATACATAATTCATACGCATCAGGTGCGCGCGTCGGCCGCACGCGCACGCGATCGTTCGAGCGGCCACGATTTTTTACTCATGTACCACCATCGTTTCAGATGCCCGCACTCGTCTGCTAGCCGGCCAGCAGGCAGTACACTCGGATCTCGATCTACGAAGTCGCGGTGTCTTCTGCGCAATGCGCAAGATACCGCTCTTGCCGGCTAGCCACATCTTCGGTAAGAAGTAAGAACTAATAATTAAGATACTGACGACCGCGAATGACCTTGCCTATTGGACGATTCACACCAAACGGCCGGGGTCGGCGCGCACGCCACCGGAGTCAAAGGAATTCGAACCCTCCATACAGAAGCTAGATTTCGTATCCAAACGGCAACGGCAGAGCCGGCGGCAGCCGACCGGCTGCCTGCAACCCATTCAAATATGAAATCTAAGTTCTGTATGGAGGGTTCGAATTCCTTTGACTTGAGTGGGGTGCGCGCCGACTCCGACCGTTCGTGGTGAATCGTCCATATGTCTGTCTGCGTCTTACTGCGCCGGAGTTAAAAAAACGAGTTAACTGTATACCTGATAATACTCCTACAAGCAGATACCTACTTAAAAACAGAATATAAATAAATAGGTACGCAGGATATGTAAAATCAAAAACAATATCATATTTCATTTTAAGTTAAGTACTTCAGCTGTGTTCTTAATTATAAATATCTATTGTTCAAAATTAAATAACAGAACTGTTTAAGGGTCAGTCAACTATTCTTTGTTACTCGTTACCATTGTTACGTCTCTTGAGTCACCCTTTAGAACCAAGTTTTTATGGGGTTTAAATCTACCAGAAATGAGTTTTAGCGACGATTATAAATCCATTTTGATATAGGTCATGCTAGAAGTCCATATATGGGGGCACGGTAGTGCCCCCGCCAAGACGAGCCAAGCGAAGCGCAAGGGCACTACCTAACTTTTCTCGAAGTGTTTCGTCGTTTTTTTGAACCCTCATAAAGTTGGTTTCCGATGTACCAGATAGTTCATATTCTTAGGATATGATATCAATAATAGACTAACTAAACGTACAAAGTCTCAATTGAATAGCTTTAATACTTTAGATTTTATTGGTATCTAAAATACACCGATTTCGTCACTGACACACTCACTGACACACTGATGATCATCAAAATGTTTGGCTACTTCCTGAAGTGCTAGAAAGCTGAAATTTGGTATGTAATCTAAGTTTAGTTACAACCAACAAAAAAAATCATAAACTATTATATTTCGCCCCCCCCCATCCCCTAAAATGGGGGAGTGGAAGTTTATATGAGACTTTCACCAATTTTATGAATTAGGACATGAAAGTTTACACGGGACTGTAGACAGTAACTTAAAAACCTATTAATAAGTACTTACAAGAACCTTACGCATTTACTGATATATAGAATTTGTTGAAGTTAGGGTCGGTAGAGTTAGGCCGTGTAGATTCAGAAGCTTGGCTCTACATTTGATCTGATATCTTTTTCACAGGGCAAACCTTATGTGGTCGTCTTGGCAAAATTTTACATGAAATGTTTTCTGTGGGATTATACATTTTTTTCTAAGAATCCGGATACTGTTGTCTCTCGCTGACGGGACAGAATAATAACGAGGAAAAGTTATTGACCCTAAATATATTGTAAGACCTAACTTCGTCTTTTTTTGTAACCCCGACGCAAAAAGAGAGGCGTGTTATAAGTTAACGTGTCTGTCTGTGTATCTGTCTGTGGTGTTTTAGAGACAGTTTCATTATGTAATGAATATTAACATGTTTTTTCACTGTGCCAAATTACCTGGTTTCTGGTAAAAACAACTGTTTAAAAAGGCAATGTAGATCTTCTCAGTCTTAATAAATATATATAGGGGGAACAATCTTACACAAATCGACCTAGTACCAAACTAATCAAAGCTTGTACTATGGGTATGAGACGACGATATATTTACTTTTTTTTTGATCGGCACGCTCCCGACCCGTGGTCCAACTGCTATGTCCAACTGGTTGTGCCACGGGTAAGTAAAACTATCCATGGTCCAACCAGTTGTACTACGGCTAAGCGAGTTTACCCGTGGTCCAACCGGTTGGACCACGGGGAAGTAAATTTATCATTAGTCCAACACTAGAAAGTATGTTTACCCATGGTCCAACTGGTTGTATCACGGAAACGTGCGTCTATCCATGGACCAACTAACATAAAGGCAAAAAGTTATCTATTATTGTTTGATACTCCCGGGGACCCGGGTATGTCCTAAAACCACGACCAAGACCACCGAGGTATGAGCAGCAGCATCCCTGAAGTGCAGTGGAGATACTGCGATCGCCAATCCACATGCCCAAGCGTGGCGATTATGGCATTTACCTCCATTAAATTGGGGAGGCCCATGTCCAGCAGTGGAAGTCTTTTGGCTGATATGGTGGTGGTGGTGGTGGGTGTATTTGCTCTCGAAAAGTACCATGTGGTGAAGTGACGATGATGAAGACCAGAACTGACCACCGGAACTTTTCAGCGAAGAGTATTTTTAAAAATAGTTCTAGGATATCTGGATCAAGATTCTGCTTGTATTCAAATGCAATAAATTTTTGACCTCGATTTTCTCGTATTCAGTCAGAATAAAGTACATAGTTGGAAATAGCAGTTATATCCTGAATTTTAACTTTAAATAATTTATACCAAAAAAAACCGACTCCTATTTTGTATTTGCTATGCCACAATTTGTGGTTTCCGTGAGCCAATGCTTGATTACCTACAGAAAATACTGAAAACAACATATGCGTCCCTATGAAATTCGAGGAGTTCCCTCGATTCCCTCTAGATCCCATCATCAAACCTTCACCAAATATATATGGGACCAATGTCGGGGTACCTGCTTTGAAACAAAAAAATAATTATAATAATCGGCCCACGTGGTCAAGAGTTATCGGTGAACATACATACTTACGTAAAAAAAAATAACAAGCAAACATGTAGACGAACTGAGTACCTCCTTCCTTCTATTGAAGTCGGTAAAAAATGCAGTATTTTGATAGTTGGACCCAAGGTTACTTTACTTCCCCTTTGTACAACCAGTTGAACATAGAAATTGATAATATACCAGTTAGACAATAGCCCCTCAGTTGTACCACGGGTCTCAAAATAAATTGCAGAAAAAAAGTATTTTGACACTTGGACAATGGATAGTTTTACTTACCCGTGGCACAATCAGTTGGACATAGCGGTTGGACCACGGGTCGGGAACGGTATGGCATTTATTTACAAACTGTGAGATCTTCGAGAAGACAAGTACGGTTGCCAGTTTTTGTTGCACTATACTTATAGGTACTTATATAGATAAATTCATACTTAAATACATAGAGAACATCCAAGACCCAAGAAAAAAATCCGTGCTAAATGCACAAATAATACCCTGGCCGTGATTCGAATCTGGGACCTCTAGCTTAGAAGGTAGTATCACTGCCAACTAAGCTAAACAGGCCGACCATTTCTTAATTCATTTATTCGTTGATTTAATTGTGGGTTTACGATATGTCTTAAAGCTCAAAACACAAAGAGAACTAGAAATTGTATTAGAATTACGAATACTAGAACTAGGGTTATTATACTTATTATTCTTAGATATTACAAATGATATCGAGAATTAGAAATTGTATTAGAATTACGAATACTAGAACTAGGGTTATTATACTTATTATTCTTAGATATTACAAATGATATCGAGAATTAGAAATTGTATTAGAATTACGAATACTAGAACTAGGGTTATTATACTTATTATTCTTAGATATTACAAATGATATCGAGAATTAGAAATTGTATTAGAATTACGAATACTAGAACTAGGGTTATTATCGTTAGATATGCCAAATAATATGTTCCACAAAATGTTAAGTAAATTTTTGTGCAGTATGTTTTTGTTTTATTTATTCGTATACCAACATGTTTTGTAAGGGTAATATTTTCTCTCGGGTGGGCAGTATTTGCACTTTTTATCATGTTCCAAAAAAGCTTTACATTTATTGGCGCAGTGTGTAACATAGTAGTCATTTTGAGACTTTTGAGTAAGTAGGTAATATTATTTTCTTAAGTCTTTTGGAGTAGACTTTAGAAAATAATAGTAAAAAGAAAGTAGTTTGTGTTACGCGTGTTAGGGGAAAGTCTATATTTTCATATTTCCACAGTAATTCTCTCTTCTTCCTACAGCAAGTTGGAATACCATTAGTTATCCATTTCAGTTTCTTAAAAGTAGATATTTTATGTCTGACAAGTCATCATCATCATCATGTCAGCCGAAAGACGACCACTGCTGGACATAGGCCTCCCCCAAAGACTTCCACAATGACCGGTCCTGCGCCACCCGCATCCAGCGGACACCCGCGACCTTCACCAGGTCATCAGTCCACCGTGTGGGGGGCCTGACCACGCTACGCCTTCCGGTACGTGGTCGCCACTCGAGAACCTTTCCGCCCCAACGGCCATCGGTTCTACGTGCTATGTGCCCCGCCCACAGCCACTTAAGTTTAGCGATTCGGAGGGCTATATCGGTCACTTTGGTTCTGCTGCGGATGGCCTCATTCCTGATGCGATCACGCAGAGAAACTCCCAACATAGCTCTCTCCATTTCCCTTTGGGTGACTTTGAGCCTTCTTATGAGGCCCATAGTAAGCGACCACGTTTCAGTGCCATATGTCATCACTGGCAACACACACTGGGCAAAGACTTTTGTCTTGAGACACTGCGGAATATTGGACGAAAAGAGTGCCGTAGCTTCCCGAACGCTGCCCAGCCGAGTCGGATTCGACGATTAACCTCTTTCTCGAAGTTGGACCTACCTAACTGGACAGTCTGTCCTAGGTATACGTAATCGTCTACAACTTCGAGCGTAAAGTGTCCGATTGTTAAGGGAGTTGGTGCGACATGGACATTTGACATGATCTTCGTCTTGTCCATGTTCATCCTTAGACCAACTCGCTCGGAGGCTTTACTGAGGTCATCGAGCATTGTACTTAAATCCTCCATGGTCTCAGCCAAGACTACTATATCGTCAGCAAACCGAAGGTGAGTGAGGTACTCGCCATTTATGTTGATGCCTAGCCTTCTCCAGTCCAGAGTCTTGAAAACATCCTCCAGTGCAGCGGAGAACAGTTTAGGAGAAATAACATCTCCTTGCCTGACTCCCCGCTGCAACGGAATAGGCTTTGAGCTCTGGTCCTGGAGTCGGACTGACATAGTGGCGTTCTTGTACAAACTTTGCAGCACTTCGATATACCGGTAGTCTACTTGGCACCGCTGGAGAGATTGTAGTGCAGCCCATGTTTCGATCGAATCGAAGGCTTTCTCGTAGTCCACGAACGCTAAACAGAGGGGCAGGTTATACCCCTCAGTCTTCTGTATAACCTGACGGAGCGTATGGATGTGGTCTACTGTGCTAAAGCCTCTTCGGAAACCGGCTTGTTCGGGAGGCTGGAAGTCATCTAGCCTGCGTGCGAGACGGTTTGTAATGAATCTTGAAAACAGCTTATAGACATGGCTCAGAAGTGAGATGGGTCGGTAGTTCTTCAGTAAGGAGTTGTCACCCTTTTTGAAGAACAGCACCACCACACCTCTGTTCCATGCCTTTGGAGTTTTCCCTTCCAGTAAGACGGAGTCGAACAACTTCTGAAGGGCCCTAAGGACCGGTTTTCCACCCGCCTTCAGGAGTTCAGCTGTAATTCCGTCTTCACCGGGTGCCCTGTTGTTCTTCAGCTGCTTAAGAGCCATTCTAATCTCGTACAGGCTGATGTCCGGGATATCTTCGGTATAGTGCCGGGTTAATCTAGCTCTAGGGTCTTCCGCCAGACCAACTTCGGGTCTGCTAGTTGACGTGTATAGCTGTCTATAAAAGCACTCTATCTCACTCAGAAGCTCAGGTTTGGACGAAACGATTCTACCATCCTCAGTTTTTAATCTGGCGAGCTGGCTCTGCCCAATAGACAGATCTCTTGAGAAAACTTTAGAGCCCTTATTCTGCTCGATGGCCTCTTCAATCCGATTTGTATTGAATTGACGCAGATCGCGGGTAAGGGACTTAGAGATCTGTTTATTGAGCTGCCTGTATAATTTCGCATCGGCTGAAGACTGCAGAATCATCTCATTCCTTTCCTCGATGAGCCTCTGAGTGGAGATAGAGAGCCTTTTGGCTCTTTGAGTTCGTTTGGGCCTTAAAGAACTTAGACCCAATGCTATGGACAGCTTCCACAAACCCGTCGTTGAATTCGTCCACATCGCCGCCTAGACAATCGAAACGGTTTTGGAGTTCCAGCTGAAAGCTCTCGGGGTTTTGGATTTGGACTGCTGCTGGACGGAGCGTGGACTTCATCAGTCGAGAGCGCTCTAGCTTGACGCATATATTCAATGTGCCTCTTACCAAACGATGATCACTTCCGGTTTTAACTGCATTGATCACAGAGACATCATTGAATATATGCCTCTTCGTCGACATGATGAAGTCAATCTCGTTTTTTGTTGCACCGTCGGGACTCATCCAGGTCCACTTCCTGTGCTCGCGTTTCTTGAAGAAGGAGTTCATCATGTAGAGTCCCTCCTTCTCCAAGAAACCAGCCAGTAGTTGGCCCCGGTGGTTCCGACTTCCAACTCCAAACTGCCCCACTCTCGGCTCTTCGCCGTCTCTCTTGCCCAGTTTTGCGTTGAAATCCCCCATAACAACGGTGAAGTAGGTTTTGGAACTATGCATGACCTTTGATATATCCTCATACATAGCCTCCACCTCGTCGTCGGAGTGTGCCGAGGTCGGCGCGTACACCTGTACGACCGTCAACGAGTACCTCTCGGATACTCTGAGTATCAGGTACGCCACCCTAAGACACACTCTCGATCTTCACCACGTTGTTCACGAGGGATTTGTGGACGATAAACCCGACACCTCCTTTGGACTGTTGGTCGCCCTCCCGGAAATAGAGCAAGTTGCCGGACTTCAGGGTTATCGTGTCCTCCCTCTCTCTTCGGACTTCAGATAACCCTACGATATCCCAACGCAACTTGGTCAATCCTTCCTCCAGTTCCGCTATCTTTTCGTCGGTCTGCAGTGTTCGTGTGTTGTATGTTGCCAGGGCCAGAAGTCGTCAGTGGTGGTAGCCGGATCTTAACCGGAGATTCTTCGCACCCCTGACCCCGCTAGTACCCTGGCCGCTACCAGTACCAGGGTACCGGGGGTCACCGGAACCTCGGGGCCGTGGCCTGTTTGTGTATGTCATGAGGGGTAATTGCCATAATCGCCACGCTTGGCATGCGGGTTGGCGATCGCAGTATCTCCACCGCACTCCAGGGATGCTGCTGCCCATCCTCCGGTGGTCTTGGTCGTAGTTTTAGGACATACCCGGGTCTGACAAGTGGAAAATATAAATTATACTAGCGGCCCGCACCGGCTTCGCACAGGTATTTAACAATAATTTCAAATTTAAAATTATAATATACACACATTTTAGTAAGCATCCCAAAATTTTTTGGAAATATAATATAGCCAATTTCACCCGGGGCTAGTAATGCTTTCCAATAGCGAAATGATTTTTCAAATCGGTCCAGTAGTTTCGGAGCCTATTCAATGCAAACAATTTTTTAACACCTTGGGTTACATTATTGGAATTATAGTCAGGATCCCTAATTTTATTTGGAAATACTATATCTCTAATGTCACCAGGGGATAGTGTAGCTTCCCAAAGGTGAATGAATTTTTGAAATCGGTTCAGTAGTTTCGGAGCCTATTCAATGCTAACAATTTATTTTTATACCTAGGGTCACATTATTGGAATATTAGTAAGAATCCCTATATAACACGGTCACCTGGGCCAAATTTCGTATATTCTTTCAATTTTCTAAATTTACAAAAACTGTCTTTACAACAAAATTTTATATAATATTTCTGATAAGAAATGCGACCTATAGAGAACATCCAGCCGCAGAAAAACAAAAAAATATATATTTGTAAAGTTCAAAATTTCCAAAAACTGGCTCAATGAATAAATTCTATATAAAAATACTAATACCTACTGGTGTTTGACGTTAACTAGCACAAGAGGCAGGCAATTGAAATCGAGTATAGAAAAGAAAAAAAAATGAATACTATCACCTCCTCAGAGCCAATATACTGGCCTAGTGACAAAAACAAAATCCCCGATCTTCTAGACTTCTTTGTTTCGAAAGAACAAACATCACTCTATCGCTCTTTTTGAGTTAACAACGCCATGTACTTCATGTAATTGTAGCGAACGCAATACGAAGACACCTATTGCTCTAGCTCTATTAGAGTCGCTAGAGGGCGCTAGTGTCTTTGTGGCGAATAGTGAAAATAGGCTCGTGACAAAAACATTCGATTTTGTGATGAACATTGTCATTTTCTGCTTAATGACGGTATTCCGTGAGACTGAATGGTAAGTACGACACTTTTATTACGGAATATATTGTATCTAGTATCTGTAACATGTCACTTTGAACGTTACCGTTGAATAAATATCATGAGTAATTTTAAAGCAATAGTGTTGTTTTCTCTTTAAAGACACTTATCCTCTAGCATTTATTATCACTTCGCAACTAGTAAAGTGACATATATCCGTAAATGACGATATTGAATAAATTCTCAAGTCATAATACAGTATTAAAATAAAGATGTATTGCATTTTTACTTTAAATGACATTGTGGTTTTAGTAATTGAACGAGGTTTTGTAGCTGGTAAATCGTCATTATTTGTGTAGTGTCAACTTTGCTAAATCAATTTACCATAATTACACTTGCTTGGTTTAAGTCAAAGTGCAGTTTTAGGTTAGGTTAGGTTAGGTTAGGTTAGGTTTTTTTTTTTTCTGGTCTTTTCCAACATAATCGGAGCCTGTGCTAACTATTTTGGGAGCTGACGTGCAGGGGCAGCGGCAATCTTCCACCGACGAGGCTATTGCTCCGCAGAAGAAGAAGTCTAGAGTCAGGGTCGGGGGGCAGGTGCGCCCATCCTTGACCCCGTTCAAGTTTTCAGACCCAGTGGGGGCGCGGAAGTCACCCGTCGACTCCCCAATGCCCCGATCAGACACGGAGGACCCGCCGGGGACACCGGTGACGGGCACGCCTAACGAGGTGGTGACTCCTCTCCACTCCCAATCCCTCGGTGTGCGTGCCCTGCCACTGAGCGGAAAGCACTGGCAGGCGCCCCGAAAGAGGCCTCGCCTCCAGGAAGAGGAGAGCGAGTCCAGCCAGTCCACGGCAAGTAGCAACTCACTCCCGGCGATGAAGAGGAAAGGCCGCTCGCCCGCTGACCTGGCAAAGGCCAAAGAGGCATTTAAGGCGGCTAGGGATGACCTCAGACTCCAGGCTGAGTGTGAAGTGGCCACCTATAACCTGACAGTGGAAACGGCGGCAAACGAGCAAGCAGACCGCCTTATGAACCGGCCAGAGTTGGGCGGAAGCATTCAAATGGCGCGCACATCGGCTGACATACAGGCCGAGGTGGATGAGGACCTAGGGGTAATTGAGAAAGTGGCAAACACGTCGGGAAACCTGAAGGGCACGTTTGTGAAGGCCCTACATGGTGTAGTCACTAGGCTAGGTAAGAACTTCGCAGCCATGAAGTCCCTCACTGCCACAGACGAAGTTGTCCGCCTGGAGGCAGCAAATGTACAACTGTCATGGCAATTGGCGGAGTTGCGCAAAGAGGTTGCCCAATTGCGTGCACAGCCTCCAGCAGCGACAGAGCATGAACTAAGGAAGCTGGTCGAAGAGGTGTCGCGCTCCAACCGTGAACAGTTCTGTGCCATGCTCAACGCCCGGCTGGAGGGCATCGAGTGCCGACTCCTTCCGGAGCCACGTGTAAGGCCTTCGTCGGCCGCCAACAAACAGGCAGAAGAGCGGCCTGACAGTGAGTGTCCTACTCAGCAACAGAGTGATACAGAAGGGCCATCTGGCCAAAGCTACTCTGATGCTGCTCAACGGAGACAAGCTGTCGCTGGTTCAAACCCAGTAGCGGGAAAACGGAGAAGAAACAAAACTAGCCTGGCTGCTAAGGAGGCAGCTGCTTCCCGACAGGCCTCACTTTCAACTGTGTCCATACCTATCCCGCCGACGTCTGCTGGTGAAACCAACAAGGACACGTTGATAGATGTTGTACGGAAAAGTTCCAAAAAAAAGAAGGAGAAAGCGGCAAATAGTGCCCAAACACACAAACATGCGGAGCAAACGCGGCCCAAGGGAAAGACTAAGAAACCCAAGAAGCTTCGTCCCCCCCGCTCTGCGGCCGTTGTACTTACACTGCTACGGCCGCGAGCCGAGGAGAAAAAAGCCACTTACGGGTCGATCATTGCCGAGGCAAAGGCCAGGATACAGATCACTGACCTTGACATCCCAGGGCTTCGCTTCAGGAAAGCGCGGACTGGTGCCACTGTCCTGGAGGTATCCGGAGCTGATTGTGGCGCAAAGGCAGACGCACTGGCCAGAAAGCTGGAAGCAGTTCTGGACCCTGAGGTAGTCCGGATCTCAAGGCCTACCAAACGCGAAGAAATGCGTGTCTCAGGCCTTGACGAATCGGTCCGATCGCAAGATGTTGTGGAGGCAGTTGCGCAAGCCGGAGGGTGCTCCGCGACTGACATCAGATCGGGAGAGGTGGTGGTCGGCCCTTCCGGGCTGGGGACCTTGTGGCTAAGCTGTCCAGTCGCAGCTGCTAAAAAAGTGGTGGAGGCGGGAAGACTGCTGGTTGGCTGGGTGTCGGCGCAAGTCAAACTGCTGGATGCCCGCCCTCTGCGCTGCTTCCGCTGCCTTGAGGTAGGCCACGTGGCTGCGAAATGCAAAGCGGCGGTAGACCGGAGCCAGCAGTGCTACCGGTGCGGCCAGACAGGGCATAGAGCAAGCGCATGCTCAGCAGCCCCGGAATGCACGCTGTGCAAGGAAGCAGGCCGACCTGCAAACCACAGGATGGGGAGCAAGGTATGCCACCCTCCCAAACGGATGACCCGCGCTGCTGATGGTCCCAGTGCCCCCTCTCAGCCTGACCGCCGGGATGGCAATGCCGAATCCCAGGATGAGGAGGTTAAAAAGACTGTAGGGTAATATGGCCACCCATCGCTTCCTCCAGGCGAACATCAACCACTGTGCCAGAGCCCAGAACCTCCTGTTCCAGAGCATGGCGGAGTGGTTGATACACATAGTGGTGGTGGCCGAGCCCTATTCGGTCCCGTCAAGGGACAACTGGGTGAGCGACCGTGATGGCGTGGTTGCCATAGCAACGCAGACTTCGGTTGGTTCCGCGCCACTAGTCAATGACGTCAAAGGCAACGGGTACGTTTCGGCATGCATCGGTGACATAATGGTAATCGGAGTGTACTTCTCGCCAAACAAGACCCTGGCCGATTTTGAGTCGTTCCTTGATGAGGTCGGAGCACTCATCGGAAGAAGACGCCCGGAACTAGTGCTCGTCGCTGGGGATCTCAACGCCAAGTCCACGGCGTGGGGATCCCCCGCGACGACCCCGAAAGGGCAACTGTTGGAGGAGTGGGCGGTTGCGACCGGGCTGGTAGTGCTCAACCGAGGGACGGTCGACACCTGCGTACGGCAGAATGGCGGCTCCATCGTGGACGTCACATTCGCAAATGCCGCTCTGGCGCGCAAGATCCAGGGCTGGGAAGTTATGGAGAGCGTGGAGACCCTATCGGACCACAGATATATCCGATATGAGGTCCCCGCCCACCCAACGAATCGGGACAGCCCAAGCCGCCCCCGGGGAGACGACGCCCCCAGATGGGCTCTGAAACGCTTGGACCGGGACATCCTCTACGAGGCGGCCCTAGTCCAAGCCTGGATGGAGGAGCCTGAAAACCCGGTGGAAGTAGAGCGGGAGGCGGCAAAACTCGGCGAAGCCATGGTGCAGGTCTGCGATGCCGCAATGCCGCGGGCCAAAGCGACCTCCCCGAAGCGCAACGTGTACTGGTGGACTGCAGAGCTCACGCAGCTGCGCAATACCTGTGTGGTTGCCAGACGCCAGTACACTAGGAGCCGAAGGCGGAGGAGGCGCGATCTGGTACAGGAGGATAGGCTGTACACAGAATACAGGGAGGCCAGAAAAACCCTGTGCACAGCCATCGGCCAGGCAATGGACTTGGCGGAGCAGGAAATGTTGGAGACTTTGAACAGCGATCCGTGGGGGAGGCCGTACAAGACGGTGCGGTGCAAGCTACGCCCTTGGGCTCCCCCGCTTACGGAAAGTCTCCAACCAGACCTCCTGAGCCGGGTCGTGGACACTCTGTTCCCAGAGAGGGGTGACCATACCCCCCCGCGCATGGAACCAATGACTAGGGCGCACGAGGAGGCCACTCCTCCCGAGGTCACAGAGGGAGAATTAGGAGCGGCGTTACTGAGGCTTCGGCAAAAAAACACCGCCCCAGGTCCCGACGGCATTCCCGGACGTGCGTGGGTGCTGGCACTCGGACCATTGGAGCCAAGAGTGAGGGCACTGTTCAGCGCCTGCCTTCTACAGGGACAGATTCCTCGCGCCTGGAAGTCAGGAAAACTGGTCCTGCTCCAAAAGAAGGGAAGACCGGCTGACTCGCCATCTGCGTACCGGCCTATAGTACTGCTGGATGAGGTGGCAAAACTTTTCGAGCGCATTGTCGCTAACCGACTCGTTCGGCATCTGGAGGGGCCAGGGCCAGATCTGAGCACGTGCCAGTTCGGTTTCCGTCGGGGCAGGTCCACCATAGATGCCATAGCGCGGGTGAGGGCCCTGGCGGATGACGCGGTGTCCCAGGGAGAGGTGGTGCTGGCGGTATCTCTTGACATCGCAAACGCGTTCAACACCCTTCCCTGGGAGACCATCAAAGAGGCGCTCAGATACCACCGCGTACCGGAGTATCTGCGCAGGGTAGTGGCCGCATACCTGTCGGAGAGGACTATCAGATACCCCACCAAAAATCGGTGGGTAGTAAAAAATATGTCGTGCGGTGTTCCACAGGGTTCAGTCCTAGGACCGCTCCTGTGGAACATCGGCTACGACTGGGTGCTGCGCAGCGCCAACCTGCAGGGGGTCAAACTAACGTGCTACGCCGACGATACCCTCGTAACAGCCCGCAGCGGCACGTTCAGAGACGCCTCCCTCCTGGCAACGGCGGGCGTGGCCAACGCAGTGGACAACATTAGGAAACTGGGACTACAGGTCGCCCTACACAAGTCGGAAGCCCTGTGTTTTCACGGACCTCGGAGGGCACCTTCACCTGGTGCGCACATTGTGGTCGGCGGAGTTTCTGTCGGCGTCGAGAGAACGATGAAGTACCTTGGACTCGTTCTCGACAGCCGATGGGACTTCAGAGAGCACTTCCGGCGATTGGCCCCAAAACTCGTCGGTGCAGCCTCCGCCCTAAGCCGGCTTCTTCCGAACGTGGGCGGGCCGAAAGCAGGCTGCCGCCGACTGTACACGGGCGTGGTGCGGTCGATGGCCCTGTATGGTGCACCCATCTGGGTGGACGCCCTGTCCGCCTATCAGAACAAGGCCCACCTGCGGCAACCGCAAAGGGTCATGGCGATCAGGGTATCGAGGGCGTATCGCACCACCTCGTTTGAGGCGGCCTGCGTTCTGGCGGGCACCCCACCATGGGAGCTGGATGCCGAGGTAATGGCGGAGGTGTACCGTCGTGTAGCCGAGTCCCGCCACAGAGGAGACCAACCAGGCCTAGAGGAGATAAGGCGATGGAGAGAAGCCGCCCACCAAACTCTCCTCCGGAAGTGGACGGAATCTCTGGAGCAGCCGAGTGCTGGCCACTGGACCATAACAGCAGTGCGGCCTGTCCTGCAGGGATGGCTAAATAGAAAGTGGGGTTCGGTTTCCTTCCACCTTGCACAGATACTTACGGGGCATGGCTGCTTCGGGAGGTATCTGTGGAAGATCGCCAGAAGGGAACCGACACCCGTCTGTCACCAGTGTGGAGGGGCGGAAGACACAGCACAGCACACGCTGGAAGTGTGTCCTGCCTTCGTCGAAGAGAGGGCTCGGCTCTCCCTTGCAGTGGGACCAAACATCTCGCTACCAGCCATGATCCAAGCCATGGTCGACAGCGAGAGATCGTGGCAGGTGGCTGTCTCCTTTTGCGAAGAGGTAATGCGGCAGAAGGAGACGGCTGAACGAGTCAGGGAGGACTCCAACGCGTCCGACCAACGGCGCCGTAGGCGTCCTGGGCGCAGAAGGCTGGCGCACGACCGCCGGCTGCCCCCTTAGCAAGGACTTCCGGGTGACAGGCACGGGGACAACTGTCGCCCACTGGATCGAGGTCCCAGGGTAGGAGTGCGTATGAAAAACGCACGCCACAAATGATGGTGATGGGGGAACACTTGGTCAACTCCCCCACAGCAGGGTCCAGTGAGATGGACAACTGCCGGCGGAGCTACGGATGTGTGCGAGAGCGTTCCCGCGGCTCCGCCAAAGGCAGTGAGAAGTACTCCCCAGGGTTTTTAGCCGGTAGGAATCCGGCATATCCATCGCGCTTCCCCAAAGCGCGATGGAATCTATGAAGATTTTCCCTGGGTTAAAAAAAAAAAAAAAAGGTTGGGGTGCGTGGACTGGTAGACCTCCTCGCGGTGCACCCTGGGAGGGGGGGGATAGCCGCACAGTTGCGCGTTGTGCTGTCTTCTCTCTGCTAACTATCAGTCGCAGTTGTTGTCACGGGCAGTCGAGTTTTCTCCTGCGCTGGCTTTAGTGCCGAGAGGGAGTCACTCTAGGAGTTCTAGAGGAGACTACGGGAGGGAGGTGGTTTCTAACCAAACCACCAATAGGGGAGTCTACGCCGGCGACCCTTTATACCGTAACCACAGCACCGTCCCAACGACCTCCATCAGTGGCGGTATGGAGTATGGGAGGTGCCAGCAAGTCTGCGCGTGGAACGGTGGGCTTGCCTTAATTGGCCGGCCTGCGGGAAGGAATAACCCTTTAAAACCCGACAGCGAAGTCGTAAAACCCTGTAGATACCGGACGACCTCTACAGTATGTAGTCACACCCGCGGAATGGGCGTAACCCGGGGGTGTAGCGTAAGTCGGCCCTACTCGTGGGATCAATATATGGAACTTAACTCAAAAACCAAACTAAATATAACGGAGGAAATCATGAACAACACTGGCGATGATACGGCAACTCTTAACTTGGCGGCGGAGGTGGGCACCCCGACGGTGTGCACTGAAGCCAATGACCCTGGTAGTGTCAATATGGATATGGAACCGACCGTTCTGCTAACCCGGCTCTCAGATACTGAAATCGCGCGGAGACTTTCGGGCTCGGAGTCGTCAGTGGCGAGCATGCAGACGGTTGCCTCAAGGGAGTCCTGTACAGGGAAATTTTGGAGGAAGGGAGAGAAGCGTGCTGCTGATGAAATCGCGCTCTCGAGCTCTGATAGTGATATTGGGCCTAAAAGTGGAGACGCCTCGTCGGAAAGAGGTAGGCGTCTACTAAAACCCTCGTCGAAACGGGGTAGAGGGCGGCCGCCCACAACCGGCGAATATGTTGGGTTCGGCAAGCGCCAGGCAGAGATTTCTGCGGAAAAGGCACAGGAAAAACAACATGAACTTGAGGATGAACTGGCTGCCTATAACCAGTATATGGAGGCAGCTGCAAAAGAGAGACAGAACCGCCTTTTGAACCGGCAACACTTAAGTGACAGAGAGATTGTGGACCAAACTTCAGCCGCCTTGGTTGCTGAAGTTGAGGAAGCCCTAATAGTGGCGACTAAAGTGATTGACAAATCAGGGAACATGAAGGGCACTAGCGTGAAAGCCCTAAAGTCAGTGATAGCGACTGTGAGGAAAAATTTCGCAGAGATAAGATCCCTTACTGTCACTGAGGAGGTTGCCCGCCTGGAGGCGGCAAATACACGGCTTTCGTGGCAACTGACGGAGCTGCGAACGGAAGTTGCCGAGCTGCGCGCCCAGCCTACTTCAGCGGCTGAGCACGAATTAAGGAGAGTAATTGAAGAGGTTTCGCGCTCCAATCGCGAGCAGTTCAGCGCGATGCTGAATGCCCGCCTCGAAGGAATTGAATGTCGGCTTTTGCCGGAACCTCGCTTACGGCCTCCACTGGCCGCCGACCGACGGACAGAACAAAACTCTACCGCGAACAAAACTGAACCGCTTCATAGGACAAGGAGCACAACAGCCGCTACATCCGCACAAGACGTGATAGTGGATAGTGAGCCTCCTGAACCTAACCTCGAAAACGAAACACAAGGTGGCATTCGCAAACAAAGGCGCAAAAAAACAAGCCTGGCGGCCAAAGAGGCGGCTGCTTCCCGGAATACTCTACCGGAATCGCTGCCGACACCTGCACCGCCGAAGCCGATTAGCCAGTCTTACAAAGACGTAGTGGCTCGCAAGGCCAAAAAATCAAAGGTGGCCAGTGGGATAACTACGACGGCAAATGCGACCAACGCACGGAAACTGGCACTCCCACGCAAGAGGAAACTTCAACCACCTCGCACAGCGGCTATCACACTGACATTAAAGCCAGAAGCTGTTGAGAAGGGAGTAAAGTACGAGTTACTCCTGGCTAAAGCAAAAAGCTGTATAAAATTAGAGGAGATTGGAATCTCGGAACTTCGATTTCGAACAACAATGACGGGCGCTCGGATGCTTGAATTGCCTCCTGGCACAAAAGACGCAGACAAGGCGGCGGATGCATTGGCTGAAAAACTACAAGAAGTGCTCACCGTTGACGTGGTTCACGTGCAGCGGCCCGTGAAATGTGCAGAAATACGAGTCACGGGGCTAGATGACTCGGTGACCTCTGAAGAGGTCGTAATGTCTGTCGCTAGCGAGGGGGGCTGCTCAGTTACGGCCATCAAATCTGGCGTAATTTCCCGAGGTCAAAATGGGTCGGGGTCACTTTGGCTGAGTTGCCCAGTAGCTGCAGCCAAAAAAGTGATGGAAACAGGACGTATAAAAGTGGGTTGGATCTCGGCTCGTGTATCGCTACTGGAAACTAAACCCCTAAGGTGCTTCCGTTGCTTAGAGCCAGGCCACGTGGGCGCTAAGTGTGACCGGAGTGTAGACCGCAGCAGTATCTGCTACCGTTGTGGGAAACCAGGCCACAAAAGGAGGGACTGTAGTGCTGAAGCAAATTGCGCTTTATGTTCTGTAGCCGGAAAATCGGCAGCACACTCAATTGGTGCGAAAGTGTGTCAGAGTGGGACGGTCCGAGACAATAGGTCAGGTAAGAAGACGACTAGTGGCCCGGTAGCTACTTCGCCTTCCCAGCCAAATGCTACGGAGGACACTATGGACACCCAATAAATAATGGCCCTCACGTGTTTACAGGCGAACATTAACCACTGTGCCAGGGCACAGGACCTCTTGATCCAGACCATGGCAGAGTGGCAAATAAACGTGGCTATTGTCTCGGAACCCTATTTTGTTCCTGACCGGGATGACTGGGTGGCGGATAATGACAACACGGTGGCCCTTATTGCACCAGCTAGAGCCAGTTCACTCACCTTCAAGAAAATCGTGAAAGGTCATGGTTTCGTGCTCGCAGTATTTGACAGGGCGGCCATCGCTGGGGTATATTTTTCGCCCAATCGAAATCTTGTTGACTTTGAGCAGATGCTCACACAAATTGGAGCTCTGATTGGGCAAGTATCTCCCTTGCAAGTGCTAGTCGCTGGGGATTTCAATGCCAAGCACGCAGCATGGGGATCTCCCGCGACAGATGCACGAGGAGATGTACTAGCGGAGTGGGCAATCTCCCTAGGGCTGACTGTCCTCAACACCGGATCGGAGAGCACCTGTGTGCGACCACAGGGTGAGTCAATTGTGGATGTAACATTCTCGTCCATTGCAATAGCCCAACGTATATTGAATTGGAGAGTGGAAACTGAGGTGGAGACATTATCGGATCACAGGTACATCAGGTTCGATATCTCCCCACACTCTAATAGGGAGAGGGAAAACCGATCCACTGTTGGGGACAGTCCACGTTGGATTTTGCGGAAACTCGACAGAGAGCTGGCTAAGGAAGCGGCCATTGTCGAGTCTTGGGGTGCCGGCTCTGGTCTGGTGGAAGAGGGGCAAGTAGAACACGAGACCGAGCGCCTTGCAACTGCTCTTACCCGCATTTGTGACGCGGCAATGCCCAGGGCGAAGCCGTTTGCGCCAATGCGTCGAGTTTATTGGTGGCGTCCAGAACTCCGCCTGCTTCGGACCGCTTGTGTCGCCGCACGTCGCCGGTATACGCGATGCAGAAGACGACGGATACGGGACTACGCCGAAGAAACAGTTCTATACGATTTATACAGGGCCGCTTGCAAAACGTTACAAACCGCAATAGCACAAGCAAAGGAGTCGGCTTGGGAGGAATGGCTGGACACTCTAAACCGAGACCCATGGGGCAGGCCGTATCGGGTTGTGAGGCAGAAGCTCCGACCCTGGGCTCCTCCATTAACTAGCAGTCTTCAGCCAGAACTAGTGGAACGCATTGTGGACGCTTTGTTCCCCGAAAGAGCTGGATTCGTACCGCCAGTGATGGCATCTACTACTCGACCACAGGATTCTGTGACGGTGGCGCCTCCTGTGACAGAGGCCGAGTTGGGTGCGGCTGTCCTAAAACTTCGCTCGAAGAATAAAGCCCCCGGACCAGACGGCATCCCGGGACGCCTACTGACGATCGCACTCAGTGAAATGGAGGAGAGAGTGAGAGGCCTGTTTACTGTGTGCCTCACACAGGGGAGGATCCCCGAAAGGTGGAAAATGGGCAAATTGGTGCTTCTCCGAAAGGATGGGCGCCCACCCAATCAGCCTTCAGCCTACCGCCCTATAGTGTTATTGGACGAAACGAGTAAGCTCTTTGAGCGAGTGGTCTCAGCTCGGCTCGTCAGGAGCATGGAGCCGGGTCTTAGTACTCACCAGTACGGGTTTCGCCCGCTCCGTTCCACAATTGACGCCATCGCCAAGGTGAGGAGCATTGCAGAAGAGGAGATAGCTCGGGGCAGGGTGGTGATGGCAGTATCGCTTGATATCTGCAACGCCTTCAACACCCTGCCCTGGGAAACAGTGTTGGCAGCGTTAAAATATCATAACGTGCCTGATTACTTGCAGCGGGTGGTGGCGGATTATTTTGCAGGAAGAACGGTGACCTTTCCACTAGAGAGCGGATGGGGAAGACGACCCATGTCGTGCGGTGTTCCACAGGGATCGGTGCTTGGGCCGCTCCTGTGGAACATCGGGTACGACTGGGTGTTACGGGGAGCCATGATACGCGGTGTCAGCATAACCTGCTACGCTGACGACACCCTTGTGTTGGCCCGTGGTAGTAACCACAGAGAGGCTGCATACGTAGCCACCGCCGGTGTTGCTCATGTGGTCCACCGCATACGTGCCCTGGGGCTAGAGGTGGCGCTGCACAAATCGGAGGCACTTGCCTTCCACGGGCCTAGAAACCCACCGCCACAAGGAGCACAAATAATCGTAGGGGGCACTGCCATCACTGTAGGATCCTCAATGAAGTACCTAGGGCTCATCCTTGACAGCCGATGGAAGTTTGAGGAGCACTTCCGGCGCCTGGCTCCAAAACTGGTGGCTGCAGCCGGAGCACTCGGTAGAATTCTTCCTAATCTAAGAGGGCCAGGAGGTGCGTGTCGACGTTTGTACATTGGAGTGGTGCGCTCTATGGCAGTGTATGGAGCACCAATATGGGCAGACACTCTGAACGCTCGAAATGTTGCCCTATTGCGTCGCCCGCAGCGGGTCATAGCGCTCAGAGTGGGAAGAGCATACCGCACAGTGTCGTATACTGGCGCATGCTTGCTTGCCGGGAGTCCGCCTTGGGATTTGGAGGCAGTCGTCCAATCCACAGTATTTTGGCGAGTAAAGCAAGCGAGAGAGGGAGGAAACTGGCCGGCACCTAGAGAGGTTCAACAATGGCGAGAGGACGCACAAAAAGAGCTTTTCCAAAAGTGGTCAGAGCGTCTGGAAATTCCGGGAGCTAGCCGGGATCTGGTGGCCGCTATCCGGCCCGTTCTTAAACAATGGGTCGAACGAAAGCACGGTGCACCCACATTCCACCTCACACAGCTCCTGACCGGCCACGGCTGCTTCGGAAAATATCTATGTGAGATGCTAAACAGGGAATCAACAACTGAGTGTCACCACTGTGAAGGAAGAGCCGTGGACACGGCCGAACACACGCGTGAGGAGTGCCCTGCCTGGGTGGAGCCCCGCGCAGCACTGTCTTCGGTTGTAGGAGCTGACCTCTCCCTGCCGACTCTTATTCGTCAAATTGTCCGCAGTGAAGAGGCATGGGTGGCTGCGGCCACATTCAGTGCGACAGTTCTGTCGCAGAAGGAGGCTGCGGAGCGGATACGTGAGGATGACGCGAACTCACTTCCGCAGCGCCGCAGAAGGCCAGGCAGGCGACGAAGGGCCTTTGCAGGCCGCATGCAGCCGCCATAATGATGACCTGCGGGTGATGGGCCGGGAGTTACATCACCTGCCTAGCCAAGGTTCTGAGCTGGAAGGCCCCCACTGTGTTCTGGGGTGCCAACAGCGTAGTAGGTAGGGCACCTACCATAAACGTGGACCCAACAGGGCAACGCTGACAGAGTTCCGGTGGTGAGCATAAGCGTTCCCGGGACTCTGTCCAAATGCGAGTCGTGGAACACCCCAGGGGTTTTAGTCCGTGTGAGTCGGACATACCCACTCGGCTTCTCCCGGGCCGAGTGGGATCCATAACGGATTTCCCATGGGTAAACAAAAAAAAAAAAAAAAAAAAAAAAAAAAAAGGTTAGGTTAGGTTAGGTTAGGTTAGGTTAGGTTAGGTTGGGGTTAGGTTAGGTTAGGTTAGGTTAGCTTGGGAGGCGATGGCCTCCTTCTGCGAATCAGTCATCTCGCAGAAGGAGGCCGCGGAAAGGGATCGCGAGGATCGTGTGGACGCGCTCCCGCAACGCCGCAGACGGAGGGGTGGACGGCGCGCGCGGTTTGCTGCCGCTCATCGCGACATGCCCCAGTAAGGCCAGTGGGTCCAAAACCCACATAGCACGGCCCTACACGTCTGGGGGGAGAGCTATGCGTCCTGACCCTCCCCTCATCTGGTGCGGGTGCCCTGGCACAGATCAGCCAGGGCCGCCGGGGGGCGTCGTGGTGACATGCTTGCGATCCCATGGCGCCCCCCCTTAACGGCAGAGCGGGTGACGCCGGTGTGTTTTTAGTGGGTATGCTCCTCCCCTCCCTCTGACTAGCAGAGGGGGTTCCGGGAGGAGAGAGTCCCACATAACCCCCAGTGGGGGTATGCGTAACAGCATTTTCACACCGTAAAAAAAAAAAAAAAAAAAAAAAAAAAAAAAAAAAAAAAAAAAAAAAAAAAAGGTTGGGGCGGGGTGCGTGGGCTGGTAGACCTCCCCGTGGTGCACCCTGGGAGGGGGGAGATAGCCGTCCAGTTGCGCGTTCGCTGTCTTCCCTCTGCTAACTACCAGTCACAGTCGTGGCAATGCAGTTGAGCTCACTCCTGCGTGGGCTTCAGTGCCGTGTTTCGGTGTTGGCCGCTCCCAGCATGCCTCAGCTCATCTGAGGTGGCAAGGGATGCGGCCGTCTTTGCCCGTGGGCAGTGGTGGCGGTGCGGACGCACCAGTGGCCGTCTTCTGGCGGCGTGGGATGGCGGGCCTTCAAGGCCTGCGGCGCGGCGGGTCCGGCGGTCGCCTTCGTGCGGCTGCTAGTTGAGTTTCGGCTCCCCGTCGGGCAACCCGTAACCCGCATTGAGCGGACCGGGGGCGCTGCTCATTGAGAGTAGCGCCGCGTGGAAGACAACCACTATAATAAATTACCCCAATCCCAAGGTGAGCGGATCGTGCCGATGGGATGCGTGGCTGGAGGGAGTCCAGTCCCGAGCGTGCGGGGGAGCTCACCCCCGAAAAAAGAGACAACGATGTGGAGACATTGTAGGAAAATGGAAACAAAATGCAGTTTAGATTATCTCCGGGCGGGTAACCAACCCCGTCCATCCGCTTCGGCGGGTGGCTGCCCCGTCGTATACGGAGGGGGCAAAAACTGCTTCGTAGGCCGGCCAGATGCCGGCCTTCGTGAACACGACATTGGCATTTCCATACCGGACACCGATTGTGCGGGAGCCTTAAGGTTGAGAGGTGGCAAAGGGGAGGGGCACCAGGAGAAAGATGGAGGCGAACCCAGCTCGGCTCAGAGCGGAGGCACGACAGACACGGCAGTGGAGGCGAGTGTCTTCCGCCCTCGAGTCACCCTTCCACGTTCCCCAGTTCAAGGGTCGGACAGCAGCCCTCGTCTTGACCCGAACGCGCCCGCGATCCAGATCGCGCCGAGAGGGCACACGAGCGGCCCAGCCCGTGACAGCTCAGGCCGTTTCGTGCAGCGAGGGAAGGACAGTGACCGCTCCGCGGAGGAGGTCCCGCGGTCGCTGCAACAGGTGGCCTTCTTTGCGGAGCGGGGGGATGCCCCAGATGAGGAGCGCGCGCTGGCACCTTTGCGCGAGGGTGGGCAGGAGACCTGCTTTGAAAGGGTCGCCCGAGTAGTGCTGACTCGGCTGGACGAGGGGAGCTTGAATCCCGGGAATCGTGATGGAGACGCGGACGGGATCGTACACACATCGCGACCCGTCGCGCCCGCCGGAGTCAGTGCCGGCTCGGAGGCGCAACGAATGTCCCCGACTGTGACTGGGGGCGGGAGGCGGGCACGCAAATACGCGCTCACTCCCTTTAAATTCGGAGACCCACCGGAGGCGTGGGAGTCGTCCGTGGACTCCCCAATACCCCGGTCAGACGCGGAGGACCCGCCAGGGCTGGCGGTGATGGGCACGTCTGAGCAGAAGGAGAGGGGCTTCCAATCTCCCGGTATGCGTGCCCAGCCACTGAGCAAAAAGCTCTGGCAGGCGCCCCGGAAGAGGCCTCGCCTCCAAGAAAATGACAGCGAGTCCAGCCAATCCACAGCAAGTGGCAGCTCACTTCTGAGAGGGAAGGGCCGCTCTCCCGCTGACATAGCAAAGGCTAAAGAGGAAAGGGAGGCCTTACGCTTGCGGGCGGAGATTGAGCTAGCAGATCGGGCAGCAGCGGTGGCTGCAGCCAGGAAGAATCGCAGACTGCGTTATGAATCCTTGGCTAGCGATACGGCTGACAAATCAGCGCAGGAACTTGTGGCCCAGGTGCTGGACGACGTGGACATTATAGTCCGAGTTGCAAAGACGTCCGGAAACTTGAAAGGCACACACGTGCGAGACCTAAAAGACGCGGCGTTCTCAATTAAGAGGTCCGTCGAAGACTTTAGTGTTCGCAGTATTTCGGACGAGACTAGGCGATTACAAGCGCAGAACGATCGCCTCAAGACGGAAATGGCTAGTCTCCGTGAGGAGATGGCCCAACTGAAAGGTGACATGGAGAGGTCCCGGAATCAAGGCAGTCCAGCCTTCTCCCAACAGGTACTGACCGGGGGGCCGTCCCTCGACCGGCCCATCAATCACGGCGACCTGCAAGAATTCTCTCGCGCCATGATGGTAACACTTGGAACCATGATGGACGCCAAACTGAACGAGAGACTCCCCTTGCACCCTACTACGATGCCTCAACTGAAGGCAGACAGGAGGCGCCAAAGGGCTTTTGATTCCGTCAACGCAACGGAGGTTCCAACGCCCGAACCCCTGCGGCCAACTGAGCGTAATGTCGCAACACAATCAACCAAGGCGACTACCCAGACGGGGCCAAAATCCACCTCGGCACCAGCACCGAGATCACGGCTGAAGGTTATAGTGGCAACAGACCCTACGGGGCCAATAACTGTCCACCCCAATTCTGGGAAGGGAAGGAAGCAGAACCGGAGGAAAAAGAAGCAAACGCTGGCCGCTATTGAGGCCTCCGCTTCCAGAACATCCGAAGGCTCCGAAGCATCGCGTCCGCTTCCACCGGCCCCCAAGTCCACGAAAGGCTCGTGGAACGTTGCGGCTGGCAATGGGGCAAAAAGTAAAAACGCAGCGAAAGGCGCTCTGCCAGCACGCTCCGAGGCCCGCAAGCTCCGTCCTCCGAGGTCAGCGGCCATTGTGCTGACCCTCAAACCAGAGGCAGAGCAACGGGGCGTGACCTATGCGCAAGTTATAACGGAGGCCAGAAGCCGAGTTAAGTTGGCGGAGCTAGGTATTGAGGGAATACGTTTCAAGACGGCAGCCACAGGCGCGCGCGTCCTGGAGTTACCAGGAGCGACTAGCGGTGATAAGGCCGATTCCCTCGCAAAAGCCCTGAGAGAGGTGTTCGGAGATGACGTCGTCCGGGTCGACAGGCCCACTAAGACTGCTGACATGCGGCTGTCGGGCTTGGATGACTCGGTTGACGTCAATGACGTTATCGCTGCCGTGGTGGAGGCGGCAGAGTGCCTAGCGCCGTCCGTCAAATGCGGTGAGATCCGCCGAGACACAAAGGGCCTCGGTTCAGCCATGATAACATGCCCGGTGGCGGCGGCTAAGAAAATTTGCGGGTCCGGCCGTCTCAAGGTGGGATGGGTAATGGCACAAGTCAAGCTTCTGCCCCCTAGACCGATGCGGTGCTACCGATGCCTTGAATTGGGGCATGTTAGGGCGCTATGCAACGCAGATGTTGACCGTAGCGATATATGTTACCGCTGCGGACAGTCCGGTCACAAAGCTGGCCAGTGTACAGCCGAACCGCACTGCGTTTTGTGCGCAGCGGCAGGCAAAGCGGCAAACCACCGGACAGGTAACAAGGCTTGCGACCCACCGAAGATGGGAAAAAGGAAGAAGAAGGCTGGTGATGGCCCTAGAGCCCCCTCGCCACCTACTTGTACCCCTGCCTCCGTAGAGGCTGGCGACGAGGCGGCACCAATGGACGCTAACCAGTAATGGCCTTGAGAATGTTACAGGCAAACATCAATCACTGCGCTAGGGCTCAGGACCTTCTATGTCAGAGCATGGCGCAGTGGCTGATCCATATTGCGATTGTAGCGGAGCCATATTCAGTTCCGCCGAGGGATAATTGGGTCGGAGACAATAATGGGCTCGTTGCGCTTGTCTCCCACACCGCTACCGGAACCCCACCCTTTGAAAGGGTGCATCGCGGTCAAGGGTATGTGGCGGCGGTTGTGGGCGACATCACAATCATCGGCGTATATTTTTCTCCGAACCGGACCCTAGCGGAATTTGAACAGTTCCTAGTGGAGATTGGTGCCCTGATTGGTAGAAGCCATACGCGCAAGATTCTAGTTGCTGGAGATCTGAATGCAAAGTCTGTAGCGTGGGGATCTCCAGCGACTGATGCGCGTGGCAACGAGCTCTTGGAGTGGGTGATCTCGTCCGGCTTGGTCATACAGAACAGAGGAACGGCTGACACTTGCGTGCGGTGGCAGGGCGGCTCCATTGTGGATGTCACGTTCACGGATGTTGCCCTGGCGCGTCGTGTCCAGGGTTGGCGGGTCCTGGTGGGCGTGGAGACGCTTTCGGATCATAGATATATTCGATTTGATGTCTCTACGTCCGCAGATACCCTGACTAGCCCAAGCCGGAGTCATTCCAACGGCCCGCGATGGGTGCTGAGTAAAATGGATAGGGAGCTATTTAAAGAAGCAGCCATCGTTGAGGCGTGGCAGGCCGACTCAAGGGAGCCGATCGCGGAGGCAGAGGCAGGTGCCGGATGGTTCCGGGATACTATGTCGCGAATATGCGACGCGGCGATGCCCCGGTCCAAGCGTCTACCTCCGCGACGCCGTGTATACTGGTGGACAGAAGAGCTCTCACACTTACGAGAACTATGTGTCGCTGCGAGACGCCGGTACACGCATTACCGCCGGCGAAGGGTGCGAAACCATGCAGAGGAGACCTCACTATACGAAGCCTATAATGCGGCCAAGAAGGAGCTATCGGTGGCCATTAGTCAGGCTATCGAGTTGTCCAGGGAGAGGCTGCTGGAGACTCTGAATAGCGATCCGTGGGGGAGGCCATACAAAATGGTGCGGGCCAAACTCCGCCCTTGGGCTCCCCCGGTCACGGAAAGTCTCCACCCGCAGCTCCTGGACCGGGTTGTGTCCACACTATTTCCTGACCGAGGAGGGCACCAGCCGCCACCGATGGCGCCCCTGGCGGCTGAGGAAGATGAGGGAGAGGTGCCGTCTGTGTCACAAGGGGAGTTGGGAGCTGCCGTCCTGCGCTTGAAAGCGAAAAATACGGCCCCCGGACCGGACGGTATCCCGGGTCGCGCACTGGCGCTGGCTATGGATGCCCTAGAGCCTAAGCTCCGAGACCTGTTCTCAATGTGCATGGAACAGGCTCGCTTTCCACGCGAGTGGAAGACGGGCCGCCTCGTGCTCCTAAAAAAGGATGGGCGCCCGGCCGATTCGCCGTCAGCATACCGGCCAATTGTTTTGCTTGGCGAGGTGGGCAAACTATTTGAGCGCATAGTAGCTGCCCGGCTTGTCAGGCATATGAGAGAGGTTGGCCCCGACTTAGCCGATAACCAGTTCGGCTTCCGCAGTGGTCGCTCCACAGTGGATGCGATCCTGCGGGTTAAAGACCTGACAGAAGAGGCGGTGGCCCGGGGCGAAACGGTATTGGCGGTGTCTCTCGACATCGCCAACGCGTTTAACACCTTGCCCTGGGCGACTATCAAGGAGGCGCTTCTTTACCACGGGGTGCCCAGGTATCTACGTCGGGTGGTCGAGGCTTACCTCTCTGAGAGAATTGTGTCCTTCCCCGGTCGGCATGTATGGGGACAGAAGGAGATGATGTGCGGTGTTCCACAGGGGTCGGTCCTCGGCCCACTCCTGTGGAACATTGGATACGACTGGGTACTGCGCGGAGCGAACCTGCGTGGAGTACACGTCGTCTGCTACGCTGACGACACCCTGGTCACCGCTCGGGGGGTCAATTTCCGGGAATCAGCTGCCCTGGCGACGGCTGCGGTGGCCCATGTGGTTGGCCGAATTCGGCGAATCGGCTTAGAGGTCGCTCTGAGCAAGTCCGAGGCGATTTCCTTCCACGGACCACGGAAAGCGCCTCCTGCCGGTGCGCATATTGTGGTCGGAGGAGAGTCCATCAGCGTCGGGTCGACAATGCGATACCTTGGCGTTGTCCTCGACAGCAGATGGACTTTTCAGGCTCATTTCGAGCGCCTTGCTACAAAATTACTGGGTGCAGCCGCAGCTCTCGGGCGTATACTTCCAAACAAGGGAGGGCCCAAGGCCTCTTGCCGGCGGCTGTACCTTGGAGTGGTGCGCTCTATGGCCATGTACGGGGCACCCGTGTGGGCCGACGCCCTGAATCGCCGGACCTCTGCCCTGCTGCAAAGATCGCAGCGAGTAATGGCTGTCAGGGCTATTCGGGCATACCGCACAGTCTCCACCGAAGCGGCGTGTGTGCTGGCCGGCTCACTACCCTGGGACCTCGAAGCCAAAACCCTCGCAGCCGTGTATTTTTGGCGCGAGGAGGCACGATCCCGAGACCAGTGGCCGGCACCTAGGGAGCTGGAGGCGAAGCGTGAGGAAGCTCGCCTCCTGGCCATCGAGACATGGAAGGAGCGGCTGGCAACACCATCTGCTGGCCTCCGGACGATTGAGGCGGTGCGGCCTGTACTGTCGCAGTGGTTGGACCGCAGTCACGGGGAACTCACATTCCGGCTGACGCAGGTACTCACGGGGCATGGCTGTTTCGGACGGTACCTGTGTCGTATAGCCGGAAGAGAGCCAACCATGCAGTGCCATGACTGCGGTGAGATGGAGGACACAGCTCAACACACCCTGGAGCTGTGTCCAGCTTGGGCGGACC
Organism: Notocelia uddmanniana; assembly: GCA_905163555.1. Taxonomy (NCBI): domain Eukaryota; kingdom Metazoa; phylum Arthropoda; class Insecta; order Lepidoptera; family Tortricidae; genus Notocelia; species Notocelia uddmanniana. The sequence goes on from LR991052.1 coordinate 75,594,360, forward strand.
AGAGGGCCGAACTGGTCACAGTTGTTGGGAACAATCTGTCACTGTCGGCCGTGGTAAAATCCATGGTCGGCAGTGACAGATCTTGGAAGGCAATGCTCTCCTTCTGTGAGGATGTGGTGGCACAGAAGGAGAAAGCGGAACGGGCTAGAGAGGATTCGGCAGAAGCACCTCAGCAACGCCGCCGGAGAGTCGGTCGCAGAAGGCTGGCGCACGACCGCCGACTGCCGCCGTAAAAGGGATCCCCAGACGATGAACACGGGGCCGTTCGTCGTCTGATGGAGTGGGGTCCCCGGGTTGGATGGTGTGCCAAGTGTTCCGGGCACACCACCTCTGATGGTAGGGAGCCAGAGAAGTCCCCCAGTGTTGAGTCCGATAACGGACAACCACCGGCTGAGACGCGGAAGAATCATAGTTCCCGTATCTCAGCCTATGGGTGGAAGAGGAACACCCGGGGGTTTTTAGTCAGTAGAAGTCTGACATAACCACCGCCCCTCCCCGTAGCGCGGTGGTATCCATGAGGATTTTCCCCCGGAAAAAAAAAAAAAAAAAAAAAAAAAGGTTAGGTTGGGGCGCGTGGGCTGGTAGACCTCCTTGTGGTGCACCCTGGGAGGGGGGAGATAGCCGCTCAGTTGCGCGTTCGCTGTCTTCCCTCTGCTAACTACCAGTCACAGTCGTGGAGATGCAGTCGAGTTCACTCCTGCGTGGGCTTCAGTGCCGTGTTTCGGTGTTGGCCGCTCCCAGCATGCCTCAGCTCATCTGAGGTGGCAGGGGATGCGGCCGTCTTAGCCCGGTTGCCTACCTGGCAGCCACTGGGCAGTGGTGGCGGTGCGGACGCACCTTTCGCTTGTGGGGCCCTTTGTCCAGGGCCAGTGGCCGTCTTCGGACGGCGTGGGATGGCGGGCCTGCAAGGCTCGCGGCGCGGCGGGTCTGGCGGTCGCCCTCGTGCGACTGCTGGTTGAGTTTCGGCTCCCCGTCGGGCAACCCGTAACCCGCATTGAGCGGACCGGGGGCGCTGCTCATTGAGAGTAGCGCCGCGTGGAAGACAACCACTATAATAAATTACCCCAATCCCAAGGTGAGCGGATCGTGCCGATGGGATGCATGGCTGGAGGGAGTCCAGTCCCGAGCGTGCGGGGGAGCTCACCCCCGAAAAAAGAGACGACGATGTGGAGTCATCGTGGTTATCATCATGAGTAAAAGCAGTTTCGATTATCTCCGGGCGGGTAACCAACCCCGTCCATTCGCCTCGGCGGATGGCTGCCCCATCGTATACGGAGGGGGCAAAAACTGCTTCGTAGGCCGGCCAGTTGCCGGCCTCCGTGAACACGACCTTGGCTTATCCATAACGGACACCGATTACGCAGGCGCCTTAAGGCTGAGAGGCGGAAAAGGGGAGAGACACCCGAAGGCAGACGGAGGCGAACCCGGCTCGGCTCAGAGCGGAGGCACTGTAGACACGGCGGCGGAAGCGAGCGTCTTCCGCCCGCGAGTCACCCTTCCACGTTCCCCAGTGCAAGGGGAGGACAGTAGCCCTCGACTGGACCTGAACGCGCCTGAGATCCAGATCGCGCCGAGAGGGCACACCAGCGGTCATACCAGCGGGCAAGCCCGTGATAGCTTAGGCCGTTTCCTACCGCTAGGGCAGGACCGTGACCGCTCTTTGGAGGAGGTCCCGAGGTCTCTCCAACAGGTGGCCTTTTATGCGGAACGGGGGGATGCCCCAGACGAGGAGCACGCGCTGGCACCTCTACGGGAGGGTGGGCAAGAGACCCGTTTCGAGAGGGTTGCCCGAGTGGTGCTGACTCGGTTGGATGAGGGGACGTTGAATCTCGGGAACCGGAATGAAGGCACGGACGGGACCATGCACACAGTGCGACCCGTCTCGCCCGCCGGGGTTGGTGCTAGCCCGGAGGTACAGGGGCTGTCTCCTGGTGGCGAGGTGACTGCTCCGATGTCTCTAAATGTGTCAACTAGGGGTGGGAGGCGAGCGCGCAAGTACGTGCTCACCCCCTATAAGTTTGGAGACCCAGAGAAGGTGCGCGAGTCGTCCGTCGACTCCCCAATGCCCCGGTCAGATGCGGAGGACCCGCCAGGGCTGGTGGTGACGGGCATGTCTGAGCAGAAGGAGAGGGGCTTCCAATCTCCCGGTGCGCGTGCTCAGCCACTGAGCAAAAAGCTGTGGCAGGCGCCCCGAAAGAGGCCTCGCCTCCAGGAAAACGACAGCGAGTCGAGCCAATCCACAGCAAGTGGCAGCTCACTTACGGCGATGAGAGGGAAAGGCCGCTCATCCGCTGACATGGCAAAGACTAAAGAGGAAAGGGAGGCCTTACGCCGACGGGCGGAGGCCGAGCTTGCAGATCGGGTGGCGGTGGTGGCCGCAGCCAGAAAGAATCGCAGAACGCGGTATGAGTCCACGGCTAGCGACACGGCAGACAAATCAGCGCAGGAACTGGTGGCCCAGGTGCTGGATGACGTGGACATCATAGTCAGGGTGGCTAAGACGTCCGGAAACTTAAAAGGTACACACGTGCGAGACCTAAAAGACGCGGCGTTCTCAATCAAGAGGTCCGTCGAAGATTTCAGTGTTCGCAGTATCTCGGATGAGACTAGGCGGTTACAGGCGCAGAACGATCGTCTTAAAGCTGAAATGGCCAGCCTTCGCGAGGAGATGGCCCAATTGAAAAGTGACATGGAGAGGTCTCGAAACCAGGGCAGCCCGGCCCTCTCCCAACCGACACTGACTGGGGGGCCGTCCCTCGACCGGCCTGTCAATCACGGTGACCTGCAAGAGTTCTCTCGCGCCATGATGGTTACTCTTGGAACCATGATGGACGCCAAGTTAAGTGAGAGACTTCCTTTGCACCCCAGTACGAGGCCACGTCTGGAGACAGACAGGAGGCGCCAAACGGCCCTCGACTCCGTCATCGCAACGGCGGCTCCAACGCCGGAACCCCTACGGTCAACTGAGCGTGATGTCGTAGCCCAATCAAACAAGGCGACTACCCAGACGGGGCCAAAACCCACCTCGGCACTAACACCGAGATCACAGCTGAAGGTCATAGTGGCAACAGACTCTACGGGGCCAATAATTGACCACCCCAACTCTGTTAAGGGAAAGAAACAGAACCGGAGGAAAAAGAAACCAACGCTGGCTGCCATTGAGGCTTCCGCTTCCAGAAAATCTGAAGTCTCCGATGCACCGCGTCCGCTTCCACCGGCCCCAAAATCCACGAAAGGCTCGTGGAACGTTGCGGCTGGCAATGGACCAAAAAGAAACAACACAGCGAAAGGCACTCTGCCAGCTCGCTCCGAGGCTCGTAAGCTCCGTATACCGCGGTCAGCAGCCATCGTGCTGACCCTCAAACCAGAGGCACAGCAACAGGGCGTGACCTACGCAAAAATCATGGCAGAAGCTAGAAGCCGAGTAAAGTTGGCGGAGCTAGGTATCGAGGGAGTACGGTATAAAACGGCAGCCACCGGTGCGCGTGTCCTGGAGTTGCCAGGAGCGACCAGTGGCGAGAAGGCTGATTCCCTCGCAAAGGCTCTAAGAGAGGCTATAGGGGATGGCATTGTCCGAGTTGACAGGCCCACTAAGACTGCCGATATGCGGCTGGCGGGCTTAGATGACTCGGTCGATGCCAATGACGTTATCGCCGCCGTGGTGGAAGCGGCAGAGTGTCCAGCACCGTCCGTCAAATGCGGTGAAATCCGCCGAGACCCGAAGGGCCTCGGTTCTGTCATGATAAGATGCCCGGTAGCGGCAGCTAAGAAGATCTGCGGGTCCGGCCGTCTCAAAGTGGGGTGGGTAATGGCGCAAGTTAAGCTTCTGCCCACTAGACCGATGAGGTGTTACCGGTGCCTTGAATTGGGGCATGTTAGGGCGCTGTGCAACGCAGATGTCGACCGTAGCGACATATGTTACCGCTGCGGTCAGTCTGGTCATAAAGCTGGCCAGTGCACAGCCGAACCGCACTGCGTTTTGTGCGCAGCGGCAGGCAAAGCGGCAAACCACCGGACGGGTAACAAAGCCTGCGACCCGCCGAAGATGGGAAAAAGGAAGAAGAAGGCTGGTGATGGCCCTAGAGCCCCCTCACCACCTACTTGTCCCCCTGCCTCAGTAGAGGCTGGTGACGAGGCGGCATCAATGGACGTTAATCAGTAATGGCCCTGAGAATCTTACAAGCAAACATCAATCACTGCGCTAGGGCTCAGGACCTTTTATGTCAGAGCATGGCGCAGTGGCTGATCCATATTGCGGTTGTAGCGGAGCCCTATTCAGTCCCGCCGAGGGATAATTGGGTCGGAGACAATAATGGACTCGTGGCGCTTGTCTCCCACACCGCTACCGGAACCCCACCCTTTGAAAGGGTGCATCGCGGTCAAGGGTATGTGGCGGCGGTTGTGGGTGACATCACAATAATCGGCGTATATTTTTCTCCGAACCGGACCCTAGCGGAATTTGAACAGTTTCTAGTGGAGATTGGTGCCCTGATTGGTAGAAGCCATACGCGAAAGATTCTAGTTGCTGGAGATCTGAATGCAAAGTCAGCAGCGTGGGGATCTCCAGTGTCAGATGCGCGTGGCAACGAGCTTTTAGAGTGGGTGATCTCGTCCGGCTTGGTCATACAGAACAGGGGAACGGCTGACACTTGCGTGCGGTGGCAGGGCGGCTCCATTGTGGATGTCACGTTCACGGATGCTGCCCTGGCGCGTTGTGTCCAGGGTTGGCGGGTCTTGGTGGGCGTGGAGACACTTTCGGATCATAGATATATTCGATTTGATGTCTCTACGTCCGCAGATACCCTGACTAGCCCATGCCGGAGTCATTCCAATGGCCCGCGATGGGTGCTGAATAAAATGGACAGAGAGCTATTGAAAGAAGCAGCTATCGTTGAGGCGTGGCAGGCTGACTCAAGAGAGCTGATCGCGGAGGCAGAGACAGGTGCCGGATGGTTCCGGGATACTATGTCGCGAATATGCGACGTCGCGATGCCCCGGTCAAAGCGTCTACCTCCACGACGCCGTGTATACTGGTGGACAGAAGAGCTCTCGCACTTGCGAGAACTATGTGTCGCTGCGAGACGCCGGTACACGCATCACCGCCGACGAAGGGTGCGAAACAATGCAGAGGAGACCTCACTATACGAAGCCTATAATGCGGTCAAGAAGGAGCTATCGGTGGCCATTAGTCAGGCTATCGAGCTGTCCAGGGAGAGGCTGCTGGAGACTCTGAACAACGATCCGTGGGGGAGGCCATACAAAATGGTGCGGGCCAAACTTCGCCCTTGGGCTCCCCCGGTCACGGAAAGTCTCCACCCGCAGCTTCTCGACCGGGTTGTGTCGACTCTATTTCCTGACCGAGGTGTGCACCAGCCGCCACCGATGGCGCCCCTGGCAGCTGAGGAAGATGAGAGAGAGGTGCCGTCTGTGTCAGAAGGGGAGCTGGGAGCCGCCGTCCTGCGCTTGAAAGCGAAAAATACGGCCCCCGGACCGGACGGTATTCCGGGTCGCGCACTGGCGCTGGCTATGGATGCCCTAGAGCCTAAGCTCCGAGACCTGTTCTCAATGTGTATGGAACAGGCTCACTTTCCACGTGAGTGGAAGACGGGCCGCCTCGTGCTCCTGAAAAAGGATGGGCGCCCGGCCGATTCGCCGTCGGCATACCGGCCAATTGTTTTGCTTGGCGAGGTGGGCAAACTATTTGAGCGGATAGTAGCTGCCCGGCTCGTCAGGCACATGAGAGAGGTGGGCCCCGACTTAGCCGATAACCAGTTCGGCTTCCGCAGTGGTCGCTCTACAGTGGATGCAATCCTAAGGGTTAAACACCTGACAGAAGAGGCGGTGGCCCAGGGCGAAACTGTATTGGCGGTGTCTCTCGACATCGCCAACGCGTTCAACACCTTGCCCTGGGCGACTATCAAGGAGGCGCTTCTTTACCACGGGGTGCCCAGGTACCTACGCCGGGTGGTCGAGGCTTACCTCTCTGAGAGAGTTGTGACCTTCCCCGGCCGACATGTATGGGGACAGAAGGAGATGATGTGCGGTGTTCCACAGGGGTCGGTCCTAGGCCCGCTCCTGTGGAACATTGGATACGACTGGGTACTGCGCGGAGCGAACCTGCGTGGAGTACACGTCGTCTGCTACGCCGACGACACTCTGGTCACCGCTCGGGGGGTTAATTTCCGGGAATCAGCTGCCCTGGCGACGGCTGCGGTGGCCCATGTGGTTGGTCGAATTCGGCGAATCGGCTTAGAGGTCGCTCTGAGCAAGTCCGAGGCGATTTCCTTCCACGGACCACGGAAAGCGCCTCCTGCCGGTGCTCATATTGTGGTCGGAGGAGAGTCCATCAGCGTCGGGTCGACGATGCGATACCTTGGCGTTGTCCTCGACAGCAGGTGGACTTTTCAGGCACATTTCGAGCGCCTCTCTCCAAAATTACTGGGTGCAGCCGCAGCTCTCGGGCGTATACTCCCAAACAAGGGAGGGCCCAAGGCCTCTTGCCGGCGGCTGTACCTTGGAGTGGTGCGCTCTATGGCCATGTACGGGGCACCTGTGTGGGCCGACGCCCTGAACCGCCGGACCTCTGCCCTGCTGCAAAGATCGCAGCGAGCAATGGCTATCAGGGCTACTCGGGCATACCGCACGGTCTCCACCGAAGCGGCGTGTGTGCTGGCCGGCTCACTACCTTGGGACCTCGAAGCCAAAACCCTCGCAGCCGTGTATTTTTGGCGCGAGGAGGCACGTTCCCGAGACCAGTGGCCGGCACCTAGGGAGCTGGAGGCGAAGCGTGAGGAAGCTCGCCTCCTGGCCATCGAGACGTGGAAGGAGCGGCTGGCAACACCATCTGCTGGCCTCCGGACGATTGAGGCGGTGCGGCCTGTACTGTCGCAGTGGTTGGACCGCAGTCACGGGGAACTCACATTCCGGCTGACGCAGGTACTCACGGGGCATGGCTGTTTCGGACGGTACCTGTGTCGTATAGCCGGAAGAGAACCAACCATGGAGTGCCATGACTGCGGTGAGATGGAGGACACAGCTCAACATACCCTGGAGCTGTGTCCAGCTTGGGCGGACCAGAGGGCCGAACTGGTCACAGTTGTTGGGAACAATCTGTCGCTGTCGGCCGTGGTAAAATCCATGGTCGACAGTGACAGATCTTGGACGGCAATACTCTCCTTCTGTGAGGATGTGGTGGCACAGAAGGAGAAAGCGGAACGGGCTAGAGAGGATGCGGCAGAAGCACCTCAGCAACGCCGCCGGAGAGTCGGTCGCAGGAGGCTGGCGCACGACCGCCGACTGCCGCCGTAAAAGGGATCCCCAGACGATGAACACGGGGCCGTTCGTCGTCTGATGGAGTGGGGTCCCCGGGTTGGATGGTGTGCCAAGTGTTCCGGGCACACCACCTCTGATGGTGGGGGGACAGGCAAGTCCCCCAGCGCTGGGTCTGATAACGGACAACCACCGGCTGAGACGCGGAAGAATCATAGTTCCCGTATCTCAGCCTATGGGTGGAAGAGGAACACCCGGGGGTTTTTAGTCAGTAGAAGTCTGACATAACCACCGCCCCTCCCCGTAGCGCGGTGGTATCCATGAGGATTTTCCCCCGGTAAAAAAAAAAAAAAAAAAAAAAAAAAAAAAAAAAAAAAAAAAAAAAAAGGTTAGGTTAGGTTAGGTTACCTGTCCGATAACCAATTCGGCTTCCGCAGCGGTCGGTCAACAGTGGATGCGATCCTGTGGGTTAAACACCTGGCAGAAGAAGCGGTGGCTCGAGGCGAAACGGTGTTGGCGGTGTCTCTTGACATCGCCAACGCGTTTAACACCTTGCCCTGGGTGACCATCAAGGAGGCACTCCTCCATCACAGGGTGCCCAGATACTTGCGGCGGTTGATCGAGGCTTACCTCTCTGAGAGGTTTGTGAAGTTCCCTGGTCGGCATGAATGGGGGCACAGGGAGATGATGTGCGGTGTTCCACAGGGGTCGGTTCTCGGCCCGCTCCTGTGGAACATCGGATACGACTCGGTGCTGCGCGGAGCAAATTTACGGGGAGTAGACGTAATTTGCTACGCTGACGATACGCTGGTAGCCGCTCGGGGAGGCGACTTCCAACAATCGGCCATGTTGGCGACGGCTGCGGTGGCTCAAGTGGTGGGGCGAATCCGCCGAATCGGCTTGGAGGTCGCTCTGAACAAGTCTGAGGCCATTTCATTTCATGGGCCTCGGAAAGCACCTCCAGTCGGTGCGCAAATCGTGGTGGGAGGAGTGTCCATCAGCGTCGGGTCAAGTATGCGGTACCTTGGCGTTGTCCTCGATAGCAGGTGGACCTTTAAAGCACACTTCGAGCGGCTCGCTCCGAAGCTACTAGGTGCAGCCGCAGCTCTCGGACGGATACTCCCGAATACGGGAGGGCCCAAGGCCTCTTGCCGGCGTCTGTACCTAGGGGTGGTGCGCTCCATGGCCCTGTATGGCGCGCCCGTATGGGCCGGTGCCCTAAACAATCGAATCACTGTCCTGCTACAAAGACCGCAGCGAGCAATGGCCGTCAGGGCAATTCGAGCATACCGAACGGTATCCACTGAGGCGGCGTGTGTTCTGGCCGGTTCTTTGCCCTGGGACCTTGAAGCCACAATTCTTGCAGCCGTATACTTTTGGCGAGAGGACGCACGGTCACAGGGCCATTGGCCAGAACCAAGGGAGGTGGAGGCAAAACGGGAGGAACTTCGCCTCCAGGCGGTGGATTTGTGGAAAGAGAGGCTAGCAACACCATCTGCTGGCCTCCGAACGATTGAGGCGGTACGCCCAGTATTGTCGCAGTGGTTGGACTGCAGTCATGGCGTACTCTCCTTCCGACTGACGCAGGTACTTACGGGGCACGGTTGTTTCGGACGGTACCTGTGTCGTATAGCCGGGAGAGAACCAACTATGGAGTGCCATGACTGCGGTGAGGCCGAGGACACAGCTCAGCACACCTTAGAGCTTTGTCCAGCTTGGGCGAACGAGAGGGCCGATCTGGTTGCGGTGGTTGGTGGTGATCTGTCTCTGCCGGCTGTAATAAGGTCCATGGTCGACAGCGACAGGTCTTGGAGGGCAATGCTCACCTTCTGTGAGGATGTAGTGGCACAGAAGGAGAGGGCGGAACGAGCCAGGGAAGACGCTGCAGAAGCGCCCCAACAGCGCCGCCGGAGAATTGGTCGCAGGAGGCTGGCGTACGACCGTCGACTGCCGCCATAAGGAGGACCTCTAGGCGACGAACACGGGGACGTTCGTCGTCTGAAGGAGTAGGGTCCTCGAGTTGGGTGGTGTGCCTAGTGTTCCGGGCACACCATTTCTGAGTGTGGGGGGACATACTGGTCCCCCAGTGTTTTGGATCCGACTACGGACGGCCACAGACCGGGACGCGGAAGTATAATGGTTCCCGTATCCCGGTTGCCCAGTGGATGTGAGGAACACCCGGGGGTTTTTAGTCAGTAGAAGTCTGACATAACCACCGCCCCTCCCCGTGGCGCGGTGGTATCCATGAGGATTTTCCCCCGGAAAAAAAAAAAAAAAAAAAAAAAAAAAAAAAAAAAAAAAAAAAAAGGTTAGGTTAGGTTAGGTTAGGTTAGGTTGCAGCGGGGCGGCTCTATCGTGGACATCACGTTTGCGAGTGCCTCGCTGGCGCGCCGTGTCCAAGGTTGGGAGGTAATGGTGGCAGTAGAGACGTTGTCGGACCACCGTTACATCCGGTTCGAGGTCGTCACGCCTTCACTCGCCTCGAACAACCCAAGTCAGAATGGACCGACCGAGAGCGGCCCAAGGTGGGCTCTCACTAAACTCGACCGGGAACTCCTCAAGGAGGCGGCGATCGTACAGGCCTGGTTGCCGACACTGGAGGGGGCGGTGGTCGTAGAGACGGAAGCGGTCCGGCTCCGGGAGGCCATGTCACAAATATGCGACGCAGCAATGCCCCGAGCCAAGTCCCTGCCACCAAGACGGAGCGTGTACTGGTGGACCGCCGAGCTCGCGCAGATGCGCGACCATTGCGTAGCCACACGTCGCCAGTACATGCGACAAAGAAGGCGTAGGCAAACCGATGAAGACGAGGAGCGCCGACTTTACGAGGTTTACCGGGCCTCCAAACTGGAATTTTCCGTGGCTATAAGGCAGGCAATTGAGGCGAGTCGTGCCGAATTTCTGGAGACACTCAATGCCGACCCGTGGGGAAGGCCTTACAAACTCGTCCGGAACAAGCTGCGCCCCTGGGCCCCTCCGCTGAGCCAAACACTCCAGCCGGAATTTGTGGCTCGCGTGGTCGCGACGCTTTTCCCCGATAAGGGACCTCACCAGCCACCTCAAATGGCACCACCCGCAGTGAGACCAAGGGAGGAGGAGATCGCCCCACCAATCCGTCCTGCTGAGCTAGCCGTGGCAGTCATAAGGCTCCGTGCCAAGAACACGGCCCCAGGGCCTGACGGAATTCCGGGCCGTGCCTGGGTCTTGGCCATGGACTCCTTAGAGCCGAGGCTGCTGCGTCTCTTGACCGCCTGCCTGGAACAGGGTTGCTTCCCGAAGCAGTGGAAGTCCGGGAAACTGGTCTTACTGCGGAAGGAGGGGCGACCGTCGGATTCTGCGTCTGGCTATCGACCGATAGTCCTGCTTGATGAGGTGGGTAAGCTATTTGAGCGTATCATTGCTGCTCGCCTCATCAGGCACATGGAATGTGTGGGGCCGGATCTAGCCGACTGTCAGTTTGGCTTCCGCAGGGGCCGTTCTACGGTTGACGCAATTGAACGGGTCAAAGCGATGGCAAACGAGTCCGTTTCCAAAGGCAGGGTCGTCTTGGCGGTGTCGTTAGACATTGCAAACGCCTTTAACACCCTGCCTTGGGACTCGATAAAGGAGGCTTTGCGGTTCCACCAGGTACCCCTCCACCTGTTTCGCATCATAGAGGCCTACCTCAGTGAGAGGTTCGTCACCTGGCCTGGGCAACAGGTGTGGGGGAGGAAAGAAATGTCTTGTGGAGTTCCGCAGGGGTCGGTCCTTGGTCCGCTCCTGTGGAATATAGGGTACAACTGGGTTCTTCGGGGGGAAAACTTGCGCGGAATCAACGTCATTTGTTACGCCGATGACACGCTCGTGATGGCCCAGGGACCCAGCTACCGCGACGCAGCCGTTCTAGCGACAGCAGGAGTTGCTCATTGCGTCAGCAAAATTCAACGGCTGGGCCTGGAGGTGGCCCTAACTAAATCCGAGGCGATATATTTCTATGGTCCACGGAGACCACCCCCAGCTGGCGCACATATTGTGGTGGGAGGAGTCCCAATTGCTGTCAAGCCTACACTGCTATACCTCGGTGTCGTGCTTGACAGCAAATGGAATTTCAGAGCGCATTTTGAGCGCCTGGCACCCAAGTTGCTGCGGGCGGCATCAGCGTTTGGGCGCATACTACCAAACCTTGGAGGGCCCAAGGCCTCATGCCGCCGCCTGTACACGGGAGTGGTGCGCTCAATGGCGCTCTATGGTGCCCCAGTATGGGCAGACGCCCTCAGCAGCCAAAATATCGCCCAATTGCGCCGACCGCAGAGAGCGATGGCTCAGCGGGTAATCAGGGGGTACCGCACTGTAAGCGCGGAGGCTGCGTGTGTGCTGGCTGGTTGTCTGCCCTGGGACCTAGACGCGAAGGCCCTTTCAGCCCTGTATCAGTGGCGTAGGGAAGCGCAGGGCCGGAGAGACCTGTTGGTTAACCAGGAGACAAAGATGCGGCGAACAGAGCTGCAGCAGGAGGCGGTGGATCGATGGGAGCAGCGGTTGGAGCGCCCTAGCGCCGGTATCCGCACCATAGAGGCGATTCACCCAGTTCTCCGTGACTGGGTGGAAAGGCGTTCCGGGGTTCTTACCTTCCGGCTGACACAGGTGCTGTCGGGGCACGGCTGTTTTGGCAGTTACCTGTACAAAATTGCACGGCGAGAACCGACCCCGGAATGCCATGAGTGCGGAGCCGACGTAGACACGGCCCACCACACTTTGGCTGAGTGCCCGGCTTGGGACGCCGAAAGGCAAGAGCTGGTCGCCCAGTTAGGGCAAGATCTGTCGTTGCCAGCTGTTGTGCGGGCCATGTTGTCCAGCGAAGCGGCCTGGAAAACGATGCTGCTGTTCTCCGAAAAGGTCATGGCCGAGAAGGAGGCGGCGGAGCGCGAGCGAGAAGCCTCGGCTGAGGCCGATCCAATGCGCCGCCGCAAAATGAGACGAAGGCGTGCTGCGCACGATCGTCGCTTGCCGCCTTAATGAAGACTTCCGGGTGGCAGACACGGGGACGTCTACCACCCATACTAAAGAGGTCCTCGAGTTGGGGGGCATGTCAAGTGTTCGGACATGCCCTTAAGAGTGTTTGGAGGATGCACAAGATCCTCCGGTGACGGGCCCTGACGGGCAGCTGCTGGCGGGGTCGCGGAAGTGTGCTATAGGCGTTCCCGTGGCCCCGCCGAAAGGCAGAGCGACGAACACCCCAGGTTTTTTAGTGAGTAAGAATCTCACATATCCATCGCGTCGCCCCGTGGCGCGGTGGAATCTTTCGAAGATTTTTCCTGGGCACAAAAAAAAAAAAAAAAGGTTAGGTTAGGTTGGGGTGCGTGGGCTGGTAGACCTCCTTGTGGTGCACCCTGGGAGGGGGGAGATAGCCGCCCAGTTGCGCGTTCGCTGTCTTCCCTCTGCTAACTACCAGTCACAGTCGTGGAGATGCAGTCGAGTACACTCCTGCGTGGGCTTTAGTGCCGTGTTTGTCACCGGGGTGAAGGGGAATGGCTCTGTGGCCTGATTGGGTTTGCTCTCTCTACGTCCCTCTGATGAGCAGAAGGCGGAGGAGATGGGCGTTAAGCCTGAGGCCAGGAGGCGGAGAAGAAGGCGGTCGTTGATCCAGGTCAACTGTCGGCTGACTCGTAACCCGGCCCGTGGGGCCGGCTCGAGGGTCGCTATCTTCGGATGGGGACTGTGAGGAAGGACACCTCTTTAAAAAACCACCCAGGGTGGCGGGTGCTGCTGGCTTCGGTGTCGTAGCTAGAAGCACATGTTGCAGACTGCAATTACCGTCAGCCGAGCCGTTATCTTGCGTAGCTTGACCGGCGGCCTTGCCTTAACCGGCCGGGCCAAGGGGAGTCAACCCCAGTAAAAAACCACAACTCCTGACGTGAGGGAACTCCGCGTTAGGATGCTCTTCGGAGCGGCTGGAGTGAGTACCAGTCATTAGAGCCAAACCTGCGATACCGCCCGACCTCGCAGCGTATTAGGGCCACTTGGGTAACGGGGATCTCTGCCCAAGTGGAGCTTTGTCTCCCCTTCTCGTGGGAATCATATGGATAATATCTTAAAAACCCCTGAAAACGGCCCTTCTCAGGGCCAACCATCAAACGGCCCTTCTCAGGGCCAACCTTCAAATGGCTCTTTTCAGGGTCAAAATCCAGATAGCCCTTTTCAGGGCCGAAATGAGGCGGATGAAGTCCAAACTGAGACGGTGATATCAGAACAGCCGCAGATGCAGCAGGCGATAGTGTTGTTGGAGAGGCTAGACGACACACCAAATGCCAACAATGGCAAAAATGCGAAGAGGACAGTGAAACCCGTCGAGGGCGGTAGTGGTTCCGTTTCCGACTACAGTTTAGAAACGGTGATAAGTAGATCTAGGTCAAACTCGGGGTCTTCCAACGGATCAATTAAGGGCCGCTTTTGGGTACACAGAGGCTCGAAGCGGATCTGCATGGACAGAAGCGCTGAGGCTAGTGACGAAGCGGAAGATTCCCCGATGCCACCGCCATCGCGATCGGTGTTGAAGAGGGGCAGAGGTCGACCTCCAACTACAGGGCAATACGTAGGCCTGGCGGCGTCCCAGCGGGCACTCAACGATGCAAAGAGAGAAGCCCTTAGGTTAGATGCGGAATTGGCGGTTGCCAATAGTTCTGCTCTTGCAAGGCGGACGCGTATCTCACGCTTGTCTGCCTCGTCATCAGCCAGTGAAGATCCAGATAAGTCGGTAGCGGAAATGTTAAAAATTGTAGCTGACCAGCTGACTATCATAACCGACGTTGCCTTAAAGTCCGGCAACCTGAAAGGCACTTTTGTACGCTCACTCAAGGAATCTGTCGCGGTCATTGCAGACGTTTTTGAGCGTCTAAGTACACGCACTGTTTCAGAGGAGACTCGCCGGTTGCAGGAGGCCAATGAAAGAATGGGGGCTGAATTGGAGAGTCTCCGGAAACAGCAGGCACAACTGATGGAGGAGATGGCTAAGTTTAGGGGGACACCGCAGACCTCCACCCTGCCCGATATTGAAATGGTGGAGCAACTCGCTGAGACGCAGCCTACGCCAGAACCATCTGGCCGACCAGTGAAAAGGAAAGTGCCTAAAGCAAATCCCGAAAAGGAACAGAGTCGAAATGAGGGCCGTTCCTGCATTGATCAGGACGAAGAATTAAAACGCAGCATCATGATGCAGATCGGCTGCATGGTAAATGCTCGTTTTGAGGCACTAGAAAAGGAGGAAAGACTTCTGCCGGCCAGGAACTTGAGGCCTGCACTGGCTTCAGACCAACGCGGTGAAGCTGCGATGGATTCACCGGTGCCTAAGCCTGCTGCACAAGTCCAGCAGCCAAAAACAGGTACCAAAACGGCCACACCTGGGCCCGCCTCGAATCCCCAAAAGGGGAAAAATCGAGGCGGTAAAAAGAAGAATGGAGCCACCTCACAGCCGGCTCCCCCGGCAAGAGAACCTCGCCCGCTACCGCCAGCGCCGACGTCGATGAACCGGTCCTGGAATAATGTGGTTGGCGGGCGTAAAAAGGCGAAAAAGGTTGCAGCGATGAAAGCACCACTTCAGCCTCAAAAACAAGCGGTTCGTAAACTACGGCCCCCGCGCTCTACGGCCGTAGTGCTGTCCATCCAACCCGAGGCAGCGGAGAAGGGTGTCACCTACAAGGATGTCATCGCGGAAGCAAAAACCAAAGTGAACCTGTCCGAATTGGAAATCGAGTCAGTCAGGTTCAAAGTGGCGGCTACTGGCGCCCGGTTGTTGGAAATACCAGGGGCAACCAGCGCGTCAAAGGCAGATAAGCTGGCTGAGAAGCTACAGGAGTTATTCAATCCAGAGGAGGTCAGAGTTACACGTCCTACCAAATGTGCTGAAATGCGCATATCTGGCCTGGATGACTCTGTGACAACGGAAGACATCAGAGCTGCGGTAACAAGTGCTGGAAATTGTTTGGCCCAGGATGTCAAAATCGGTGACATAAAATCGGACGTCAGAAGCCTAGGGACGGTGTGGATCCGCTGTCCTGTTGCAGCTGCGAAAAAGGTGGCTGAAAGTGGGCGATTCCTCGTGGGATGGGTTTCAGCGCAAGTAAAGTTGCTCGAAACCCGTCCCCAACGCTGTTATCGTTGTCTAGAGACGGGCCATATGAGGGTGAACTGTTCCTCTGAGGTTGATCGGTCTGATCTATGCTACCGATGTAGCCAACCGGGCCACAAAGCCAACGTGTGTACCGCCAAGCCTCACTGCGCGCTCTGTGCAGTAGCGGGTAAAGCTGCAGAGCACAGGTCAGGCAGCAAGAACTGCGCTGCCCCCCGTGCTAAGAGATCGAGGACAAAGACTGACGATGGCCCCCGGGCCTCCTCGCAGCCTGTCCGCCCACCCAACTCCAACTTGGATGGGGCAGAAGAGGAGATGAGCATGACTGTTGGATAATATGGCTCTACATGTGCTACAGGCGAACCTCAACCATTGCGCCAGAGCTCAGGACCTTTTGTTCCAGAGTATGGCGGAATGGTCGATACAAATGGCAGTGATAGCGGAGCCATATTCTGTCCCAGCTCGAGCAGGTTGGATAGGGGACTTGGACGAAACCGTGGCCCTGGTATCGCGGAGCGCAGCCGGCTCCACACCTTTGCAAAGTGTCAAAAAGGGCCACGGATTTGTCGCAGCAACTGGCGGAGGTATGGCTTTGGTGGGAGGCTACTTTTCACCAAATAAAAGTCTGGCCGAATTTGAGCAATTTCTGGGGGAGGTTGGTGCTATTGTCAGGCAGCTGCACCCCACTCCCGTCATTGTTGCCGGGGATTTTAATGCGAAATCCAGAGCGTGGGGTTCTGCAGTGACGGATGTGCGTGGGCAGTGCCTGGAAGACTGGGCTGTAGCCTATGGTCTGGAGGTTCTCAACTCTGGGTCAGTGGACACGTGCGTGCGGCAACAGGGTGGCTCCGTAATCGACATTACGTTCGCTGACGCCGCCCTGGCACGCCGTGTTTTTGATTGGAAAGTTCAGGAGAGTGTAGAGACTCTTTCAGATCATCGCTACATTACGTTCAGCGTCTCTGCGCTCACAGCCATAGTGACTGCGCAAAGTCAGTCCCTCAGAGGAGGCGGTCCACGCTGGGCACTAAAACGCCTCGACCGCGAAGTGCTGGAGGAAGCAGCCCTGGTAAAGGCATGGCTGCCGGTTCCCGAAGGTCCGCTAGATATAGAATGCGAAGCGCAATGGCTAGGGGATGCAATGACTGAAAATTGCGATGCGGCCATGCCACGAGTCCGCCAATTACCACCTCAGCGTAAGGTGTACTGGTGGTCCGCAGAATTGACACAGCTACGACAATCATGTATAGCTGCGAGGCGTGAGTACACAAGGAGCCGAAGACGACAGCGGCGGGATTTCCAACAGGAAACGCAACTATACTCCGCCTACCGAGAGCGGGTCCTAGATCTAAAGGTCGCTATTGGCAAGGCAAAAGACTTAGCGGAAAAGGAGATGCTGGAGAGTCTCAATAAGGACCCGTGGGGCAGGCCCTACAGAATGGTGAGGTGCAAGCTTCGACCGTGGGCCCCCCCGCTAACTCAGACTCTCCCGCCTCAACTTCTTGGGCTGGTAGTTGATACCCTTTTTCCGGAGAGAACCGGCTTTGTTCCCCCTCCGATGGCTCCGCCAGAGGAACAGGCTATGGTGGGCGTGGAATCTGCTAGTATACCAGAAGTCACCGTAGGGGAATTAGGAGCGGCTTTGCTACGTGTTCGCCAAAAGAATAACAGCCCTATTCATAAAAAAACCTTAACAGAGGCTTGATCGGCCTGTTAGTTAGCAGACTGATTAAGCCTGTTTGACGGTTGTTAAGAAGTATGATTTATAAGCGCTTGCTAGCCGTCTGTTAGATAATCGGTTGCTGATAGGTGGATTAGACACGTTATGTTGGCCATCCTGACAAATCATAGACAAAAACATGGCCACATCGTGAATTAAAAAAAAAGATTGACTGCAGTGACAGCTAATTAGCGGGAAGCTAGGTAACCTCGAAATAGTCGAAATTTTCCTGCTCGTTAATGTTTCAATTATTGAATTCCACCAAAAAAAGGAGTGATAATTGGATATCGGAGGATAAAGTAAGAAAAACAATTCATTTACTTTTGTTTGGTGTGATATGTGAAGTGGATCTTTGCTAACCTACCTTTAGTGTTCCTATTGAATCTAAACACTGGACGTCCTTTTCAGATGTTGCTTCAAGAGCTAGTAAGTGAGAGTAAACATAATAGAAGATAAAAATATGGACACAAACACGTACAGCCGCAACGTCGCTGCGTGAGCGGACCTTCTTAAAAGGCAATCAAGTATTATATGGTACAGCTTTTTCCTAATGAGTGTTTATTATAGTTATGAAAGTATTGTTCTTGCAAATGAAACAATACGTATAACAAATTATTTTGCTTTTCGCTTTTAGTTCAATATTATGTAAAACGGCGCGGAACGAAAATAAAATCCGCCGAGAAACGCAAAGTTAGCACGGAAAAAATGACAGGTTTTGGGAGCCTCCGCGAGAGGGCCCCACAGATTCCAACCCCTTAAGAGCCTGGTTGCCGCAGAATTCCAAACAGATAGCAACAAGTTTGATTCGGACTCAATAAATCAGGTTGGTATGGTTATACACTCGTACCTATTTTTTACATTTACTTATGTTTCAATGATGTAAATGTCCACAAGTTTCAGTTTAAATACATGGATATAAATATCATGATATATACTTCGCTTCAGGGTCGGGGTCAAATTATAATTTATGTTTTGATTGTGTGATGTGTTTGATTGACATAAAAAGTAGTATCTGAACCTAGTGAACCTGTTGAAGTAAGTTCAAATTGACACCCATGAGCCCAATAGTATGAAGCTCTGTTGTATAAGTATATGATAAATTATTATTAACAAACAATAATCATTTAATATCATGTTAATAAAAATAATCAATAAATCAATATGGTTAGATAATGTGCATGTAATCAAACCTGAGGTAGGTTGGATGTAAGAGGTAACTTGTATTTGAAAGAGGTTTAGATAAGGTTACTTATCTATAGAGAATGGACGGAAAATATTGAACAAAGAGTAGCAAGTTAGCAGGATCAAAATAAATGTACCCAACCCAAAATGTATGGTTACCATAATAGACATGACATTTAGTTAGTAACTAACTAATACAGATGACTAATGTGAATGTAACTTAAAAATAAAAGCATGTCACCTCATAAAATATTTTATTTAAACATATTTTATTTTTTCATATACTGCTTGTACGAATTTCAGCTACTGCCCCTGCAACTGGTGAGGAGTCCTGTTCGTCAGTCACTATTGAAGCACAGGAAGCTCTACTAGTTGTACAAGAAGCCACACCACCTCCCATGAAGAGAGAAAAAAGACAATGAAGAGAGGAAAAAGAATCCAGAAATTAAAAGAACAATTACTTTTAGCTTTTAATCAAAATGGAATATTTTAAAAGTAAAAGGAAAGGTAGTTCAATGTGGTTAAAAGTAATTGTTCTGACCCCAGATCATTTCTCTTATCTCTGTCTTCATTTTCTTTTTGGATTTTGTAAACTTTACAAAATAAATGTATTTATATGTCATTAAGTTTTTTTAATTAAATGTATGTTATTTTTTCTTATAACTTGAGCACTTCCTTGGTAATTAACATTATTAAATCATCAACTTAATGAGGTACTTTGTATAAGTACATCATTAAACATATGTAAGAAATACTCATTCGAGTAGTTCACTACTACATGCCATGAAAAGGGGGTTTACTCAAGTTATTTACCATTTTTCTTATTAATGAAATAAAGGTCTTCGGGCGACTTGAGGATTTCTGACGGTAAAGTTGTTTACGCATTTTACAAGCCTAATCTCAATAAGGTCTAATTTCCCCCTTGGGTTAGAAGGTCAGACGGCAGTCACTTCCGTAAAAACTAGTGCCTACGTCAATTCTTGGTATTAAGTAACCCTGGGCATCTTTTCGGGTGCCACTGTACTGGGTTATCGCTAGGATTCATGATGATTAATGAAATGTAAACACGTACCTTTTTATCCCTTCTTCTCATTGTAACAAGAACGAAAACGGTACGTGTTTCTTTTTCCTTGGCTGTACAGTACAGCCACCAGCATAATTTTGTATACATTATTTCTTGTGTTTTATATACTTTGGTGACCTTGAGGTGTGCAATAAAGAGTATTTGTATGGTAGGTATTGTATAGGTACCTATTTATGCCGCTGTATCTACTTACTGTTACGTAAATGATTGCAATTGACGGCCCTTATTAAGGGTTTCCACCATACCAGACGCGCCATAGTTTTCTTTTGACTCAAGTAATTAAGGCAAGCTCTTGTTGAAACCACCAGGTTCGTGGAAATAGTAATTATTGATAACCTTGTTTATTGGAAGTGGCGATGAATAAAAGCACGAAGTTGTGCATTGTTTGCCGTCCTGTTGACTGCTCCTGTGTCGGAGCAGCGCGTAACAGGTCTCTTCCCTCTCGGCTGCGTTAGAAGGGATTTTTATATAATGGGCAGAGTCACGCATCAAAGTGATTCGCCATTAGTGCTCGCGCCGAGAGTCCGAGAAGCTCTCAATTCCTCAATAATTTGGGCCGTCCCCTTGTCAAACCAGTACCGGAGCCGAAATTCTACATCGGGCAGATCCCCTATATAGGTACTCTCTATAGGATCTGCCAATTTGTAATACACATTGCGACGCCGCGGTTGTGGTAGTCCATTAACAGCTTCCACATCCCGTATAACCCGGATAACTTGCATTGTCACGAAAGTAAAGATAATGATAGACGATCACTTAAGAGTCCGCAGTAAGCTCGGTTCTCCATACAAACGTAGTTTCGCTCTCATTTTCAAACGCCATGGTAGAATAACATGAAACTTTGTATACACAATGGGAGCCGCCATATCTATGTCGGAAATTAGTTTCTCTACGGAGAAAAGTTACAGCGATTATTAAGGTTTTCATACAAGACGTAAAAAACTCAAAAACGCTGTATTTTTTTCCAGTACATTTTCTAACAACAAAAACTAATTTCCGACATAGATATGGCGGCTCCCATTGTGTATACAAAGTTTCATGTTATTTCAGCAAGGCGTTTTTAAATGAGAACTAAACTACGTTTGTATGGAGAATCGAGTTCAGCCGAGCGTACTGGGGACTCTTTATACTTGAATCATAAGATCTACATCCCACAAAGCCGTGACTATGTTAATCATCATAATTTTATTTAATATACGACTATACGTATCTTCTTAAGTACCCAATTAACAGAATTTATAAAACAACATCCATACAGAATCCCTTCGCCCTTCAATAGAAATTTTCTCATGGGTATGGTTTTTCTCTTGTCGCAATCAGCTGTTCAAATTTGTGGCGGCCATTTTGTGACTTAGCAGAGAGATAAAGAAGGGTCTACGGGCCTCTAACTTTCGAACCATTTAACAGAGCCTTGAAGGACCGATTAGCGTTGACAGAGGATTATGAATCATGTTTTTTAGCATCGGGCCCTCAAGGAGCCTTCAAGGAGCCTCTAACTTTTTATGAATAAGGCTGTAAGGCACCAGGGCCTGACGGAATACCAGGTCGGGCTTGGGTAGTCGCATTAGGCCCACTTGAGCCCAGAGTAAGAGCACTCTTCACAGCGTGCATGGAGCAAGGCCATTTTCCGCGTGCATGGAAGACGGGTAAACTTGTGCTGATCCATAAGGAAGGGCGTCCGGCAGATTCGCCATCCGCATATCGGCCAATTGTATTGCTAGACGAGGTGAGCAAGCTCTTGGAGCGTGTAATCTCAGCTCGTCTCGTCAAGCATCTCGATAACGTAGGGCCAAATTTGAATGAAAGTCAATTTGGTTTCCGGCGTTGCAGGTCGACAATTGACGCAATCGCTCGAGTCAAAGGTTTGGCGGATGTAGCGGTGTCTCGGGGCGGAGTTGCTCTTGCGGTTTCGCAGGATATCTCGAACGCGTTTAACACCCTGCCTTGGGAGTGCATTAAGGAGGCGCTTAAGTATCATGCCGTGCCGAGCTACTTAAGTAACATTATTGGGGCCTATCTATCACATAGGGCAGTCAAATACCCGGCACATGACGACTGGAAGGAAAAACCAATGTCGTGCGGCGTCCCACAGGGGTCTGTCCTCGGACCGCTCCTGTGGAATGTCGGCTACGACTGGGTTTTACGAGGAAGGACCCTGCGTGGCGTTGCACTGACGTGCTATGCTGATGACACTCTCGTCACGGCGGTGGCTGACACATTTAGAGAGGCGTCTCTTTTGGCAACGGCGAGTGTTGCTCACGTGGTGGCGAGGATTAAGAAACTAGGGCTGGAGGTGGCCCTACATAAATCAGAGGCCATCTGTTTTCACGGTCCCCGAAAGGCACCCCCACCTGGCGCACAACTGGTAGTCGGAGGAGTTTCCGTCGGCGTTGAGTCTACAATGAAATACCTGGGACTTGTACTCGACAGCCGATGGAACTTCAAGGAGCATTTCCAGCGCTTGGCCCCGAAGCTCATCGGAGCCGCGAGAGCGCTTGGTCGGCTCCTACCTAATGTAGGCGGACCAAATGTCGGCTGTCGGCGACTCTATACAATGGTAGTGAGGTCGATGGCTCTGTACGGGTCTCCTATCTGGGTAGATGCTCTAAATGCCCACAACAGGGCCCTTCTACGAAGGCCACAAAGAGCCATGGCCATTAGAGTCGTGCGGGGATATCGAACGATATCTTATGAGGCAGCCTGCGTCATGGCCGGGACTCCACCCTGGGACCTAGACGCCGAAGTTCTGGCTAGCGTGTACAGTCAGATCACCAACTCGCGAGCCGGAGGACAAGAGCCGTTGCCGGAGGAGATAAAACGCTGGAGAATGGACGCGAGAGACACTCTTCTCCGGAAGTGGGGCGAAAGACTGGAAGATCCGAGTGCCGGTCGAGCGACAGTCAGTGCCATTAAGCCAGTGCTAAAAGAATGGGTTGAGAGGCAACATGGAGTGGTGTCTTTTCACCTTGCACAGGTCTTATCTGGTCACGGGTGCTTTGGCAAGTACCTGTGCAAGGTGTCTAGAAGGGAACCGACGTCAGCGTGTCACCACTGTAATGGTGTAGAAGACACAGCGCAGCACACGCTGGCAGAGTGCCCCGGATGGGCTGAGCAGAGAAACCGTTTGGTTTCAACAGTCGGGGCGGACTTAACCTTACCGGCTATTGTGAAGACCATGGTCGAAACCAGGCGGTGCTGGCAAGCCGTAGCCTCCTTTTGCGAGGAAGTAATGGCGAGTAAAGAGGTGGCCGAGCGCGCACGGGAAGAGGATGCCGGAGCCGACCCGATGCGGCGCAGACGGATAGGGCGCAGGCGTCTGGCGCACGATCGCCGGTTGCCGCCATAGTGAGGACCTCCGGGTGGCAGTCACGGGGGCGTCTGCCATCCACTGGAAAGGAGTCCTCGAGATGAGGGGCGTGCATAGTGTTCTGGTACGCCCCTAACAGTGTTTGGGTGATCCAGCAAATCACCCAGGGACGGGCCCGCTGGGCAACTGCTGGTGGAGTCGCGGATGTGTGCTACAGCGTTCCCGTGGCTCCACCATAAGCAGTGTGAAGGACACCCCAGGTTTTTAGTCAGTAGGAATCTGACATATCCACTGCGCTTCCCCCGAGGCGTGGTGGAATCTCATGAAAGATTTTCCCGGGTAAACAAAAAAAAAAAAAAAAAAAAAAAAAAAAAAAAAAAAAAAAAAAAAAAAAAAAAAAAAAAAAAAAAAAAAGGTTAGGTTAGGTTAGGTTAGGTTAGGTTAGGTTAGGTTGGGGTTAGGTTAGGTTGGGGTTAGGTTAGGTTAGGTTAGGTTAGGTTGGGGTGCGTGGGCTGGTAGACCTCCTTGTGGTGCACCCTGGGAGGGGGGAGATAGCCGCTCAGTTGCGCGTTCGTTTGCTGTCTTCCCTCTGCTAACTACCAGTCACAGTCGTGGAGATGCAGTCGAGTTCACTCCTGCGTGGGCTTTAGTGCCGTGTTTGTCACCGGGGTGAAGGGGAATGGCTCTGTGGCCTGATTGGGTTTGCTCTCTCTACGTCCCTCTGAGGAGCAGAAGGCGGAGGAGATGGGCGTTAAGCCTGAGGCCAGGTGGCGGAGAAGAAGGCAGTCGTTGATCCAGGTCAACTGTCGGCTGACTCGTAACCCGGCCCGTGGGGCCGGCTCGAGGGTCGCTATCTTCGGATGGGGACTGTGAGGAAGGACACCTCTTTGAAAAACCACCCAGGGTGGCGGGTGCTGCTGGCTTCGGTGTCGTAGCTAGAAGCACATGTTGCAGACTGCAATTACCGTCAGCCGAGCCGTTATCTTGCGTAGCTTGACCGGCGGCCTTGCCTTAACCGGCCGGGCCAAGGGGAGTCAACCCCAGTAAAAAACCACAACTCCTGACGTGAGGGAACTCCGCGTTAGGATGCTCTTCGGAGCGGCTGGAGTGAGTACCAGTCATTAGAGCCAAACCTGCGATACCGCCCGACCTCGCAGCGTATTAGGGCCACTTGGGTAACGGGGATCTCTGCCCAAGTGGAGCTTTGTCTCCCCTTCTCGTGGGAATCTTATGGATAATATCTTAAAAACCCCTGAAAACGGCCCTTCTCAGGGCCAACCATCAAACGGCCCTTCTCAGGGCCAACCTTCAAATGGCTCTTTTCAGGGTCAAAATCCAGATGGCCCCTTTCAGGGCCGAAATGAGGCGGATGAAGTCCAAACTGAGACGGTGATATCAGAACAGCCGCAGATGCAGCAGGCGATAGTGTTGTTGGAGAGGCTAGACGACACACCAAATGCCAACAATGGCAGAAATGCGAAGAGGACAGTGAAACCCGTCGAGGGCGGTAGTGGTTCCGTTTCCGACTACAGTTTAGAAACGGTGATAAGTAGATCTAGGTCAAACTCGGGGTCTTCCAACGGATCAATTAAGGGCCGCTTTTGGGTACACAGAGGCTCGAAGCGGATCTGCATGGACAGAAGCGCTGAGGCTAGTGACGAAGCGGAAGATTCCCCGATGCCACCGCCATCGCGATCGGTGTTGAAGAGGGGCAGAGGTCGACCTCCAACTACAGGGCAATACGTAGGCCTGGCGGCGTCCCAGCGGGCACTCAACGATGCAAAGAGAGAAGCCCTTAGGTTAGATGCGGAATTGGCGGTTGCCAATAGTTCTGCTCTTGCAAGGCGGACGCGTATCTCACGCTTGTCTGCCTCGTCATCAGCCAGTGAAGATCCAGATAAGTCGGTAGCGGAAATGTTAAAAATTGTAGCTGACCAGCTGACTATCATAACCGACGTTGCCTTAAAGTCCGGCAACCTGAAAGGCACTTTTGTACGCTCACTCAAGGAATCTGTCGCGGTCATTGCAGACGTTTTTGAGCGTCTAAGTACACGCACTGTTTCAGAGGAGACTCGCCGGTTGCAGGAGGCCAATGAAAGAATGGGGGCTGAATTGGAGAGTCTCCGGAAACAGCAGGCACAACTGATGGAGGAGATGGCTAAGTTTAGGGGGACACCGCAGACCTCCACCCTGCCCGATATTGAAATGGTGGAGCAACTCGCTGAGACGCAGCCTACGCCAGAACCATCTGGCCGACCAGTGAAAAGGAAAGTGCCTAAAGCAAATCCCGAAAAGGAACAGAGTCGAAATGAGGGCCGTTCCTGCATTGATCAGGACGAAGAATTAAAACGCAGCATCATGATGCAGATCGGCTGCATAGTAAATGCTCGTTTTGAGGCACTAGAAAAGGAGGAAAGACTTCTGCCGGCCAAGAACTTGAGGCCTGCACTGGCTTCAGACCAACGCGGTGAAGCTGCGATGGATTCACCGGTGCCTAAGCCTGCTGCACAAGTCCAGCAGCCGAAAACAGGTACCAAAACGGCCACACCTGGGCTCGCCTCGAATCCCCAAAAGGGGAAAAAGCGAGGCGGTAAAAAGAAGAATGGAGCCGCCTCACAGCCGGCTCCCCCGGCGAGAGAACCTCGCCCGCTACCGCCAGCGCCGACGTCGATGAACCGGTCCTGGAATAATGTGGTTGGCGGGCGTAAAAAGGCGAAAAAGGTTGCAGCGATGAAAGCACCACTTCAGCCTCAAAAACAAGCGGTTCGTAAACTACGGCCCCCGCGCTCTACGGCCGTAGTGCTGTCCATCCAACCCGAGGCAGCGGAGAAGGGTGTCACCTACAAGGATGTCATCGCAGAAGCAAAAACCAAAGTGAACCTGTCCGAATTGGAAATCGAGTCAGTCAGGTTCAAAGTGGCGGCTACTGGCGCCCGGTTGTTGGAAATACCAGGGGCAACCAGCGCGTCAAAGGCAGATAAGCTGGCTGAGAAGCTACAGGAGTTATTCAATCCAGAGGAGGTCAGAGTTACACGTCCTACCAAATGTGCTGAAATGCGCATATCTGGCCTGGATGACTCTGTGACAACGGAAGACATCAGAGCTGCGGTAACAAGTGCTGGAAATTGTTTGGCCCAGGATGTCAAAATCGGTGACATAAAATCGGACGTCAGAAGCCTAGGGACGGTGTGGATCCGCTGTCCTGTTGCAGCTGCGAAAAAGGTGGCTGAAAGTGGGCGATTCCTCGTGGGATGGGTTTCAGCGCAAGTAAAGTTGCTCGAAACCCGTCCCCAACGCTGTTATCGTTGTCTAGAGACGGGCCATATGAGGGTGAACTGTTCCTCTGAGGTTGATCGGTCTGATCTATGCTACCGATGTAGCCAACCGGGCCACAAAGCCAACGTGTGTACCGCCAAGCCACACTGCGCGCTCTGTGCAGTAGCGGGTAAAGCTGCAGAGCACAGGTCAGGCAGCAAGAACTGCGCTGCCCCCCGTGCTAAGAGATCGAGGACAAAGACTGACGATGGCCCCCGGGCCTCCTCGCAGCCTGTCCGCCCACCCAACTCCAACTTGGATGGGGCAGAAGAGGAGATGAGCATGACTGTTGGATAATATGGCTCTACATGTGCTACAGGCGAACCTCAACCATTGCGCCAGAGCTCAGGACCTTTTGTTCCAGAGTATGGCGGAATGGTCGATACAAATGGCAGTGATAGCGGAGCCATATTCTGTCCCAGCTCGAGCAGGTTGGATAGGGGACTTGGACGAAACCGTGGCCCTGGTATCGCGGAGCGCAGCCGGCTCCACACCTTTGCAAAGTGTCAAAAAAGGCCACGGATTTGTCGCAGCAACTGGCGGAGGTATGGCTTTGGTGGGAGGCTACTTTTCACCAAATAAAAGTCTGGCCGAATTTGAGCAATTTCTGGGGGAGGTTGGTGCTATTGTCAGGCAGCTGCACCCCACTCCCGTCATTGTTGCCGGGGATTTTAATGCGAAATCCAGAGCGTGGGGTTCTGCAGCGACGGATGTGCGTGGGCAGTGCCTGGAAGACTGGGCTGTAGCCTATGGTCTGGAGGTTCTCAACTCTGGGTCAGTGGACACGTGCGTGCGGCAACAGGGTGGCTCCGTAATCGACATTACGTTCGCTGACGCCGCCCTGGCACGCCGTGTTTTTGATTGGAAAGTTCAGGAGAGTGTAGAGACTCTTTCAGATCATCGCTACATTACGTTCAGCGTCTCTGCGCTCACAGCCATAGTGACTGCGCAAAGTCAGTCCCTCAGAGGAGACGGTCCACGCTGGGCACTAAAACGCCTCGACCGCGAAGTGCTGGAGGAAGCAGCCCTGGTAAAGGCATGGCTGCCGGTTCCCGAAGGTCCGCTAGATATAGAATGCGAAGCGCAATGGCTAGGGGATGCAATGACTGAAAATTG